>PVHT021183694.1:2699221-2845834 GCA_004024745.2 Catagonus wagneri | reverse complement strand
GCATAGCACGTTTGGTGCTCAGTATCTGCGGGTTCTGCCTTCTAGGAAATGGAGGGCCAACTGTACTTTCACTCTATTTCTCAGTTTACCTGAGGGCTTGTCTGATTCTGAGGCTGTTTTTCATCTGCTGTGCTTGCAGCTCCTTAAAAAAAAGACTGCTGTTAGTTTAAACACTGAAACAAAGACCTCTATCAATTAATCCAACTATCAAATTCAACCAGATTCAAATCACTTACACCCAGGGCCTATGATTTGAAGTGGGTGGTAATTTCAGTTGGTTGGAAGTAGTGTCACTTAAAAAAAAAGGGATTAAAAGCCTCTTATTATAAAGATGGTGGAATGAATTGTAGAAAGTTGGAAAGTGGAAGACAAAATCATCTATTGTCTTACCGTCCCCCAAAATACTTTTATAATAATATGTATCGAGCATACTAGGCCCACTGGTAAACAAGGGGATACACAAGAAAGCAAATGAGTTATGATCCATGCTTTCACGGAGCAGATGGACTAGCAAACATAAAAACAAACACAAGATGGGAGAAATAGAACTGTGCACCTAACAGTCTACGGGAGATTGCAGTTTTGCGAATTTGGGTTATATCAGCAATGCTGAAATTAAAAGGATAAGAAGGACTTGGCTCCATGGGATGGGGACTTGTAGGGAGGGGCATGTTTATAGGGTTCCAGGCAGGAGGAGGAGAAGGAATGTGCAAAGGTTCAGGAAGAAAAGACCACCAGGTCTCCCAAATTATGTGACCCATTAGGGGTTTGGTATGGCTACGTCTTATTTTTTTTGTATTTTTAGGGCCAAACCCACGGAATAGGGAGGTTTCCAGGCTAGGGGTCGAATTGGAGCCACAGCTGCTGGCCTACACCACAGCCGCAGCAACACGGGATCCGAGCTGCGTCTGCAACGTACACCACAGCACACAGCAATGTCTGATCCTTAATCCGCTGAGCGAGGCCAGGGATCAAATCTGTGTCCTCGTGGATGCTAGTCAGATTCATTTCCTCTGAGCCACGATGGGAACTCCTATCCCTTTTTTTTTTGTCTGGTATGGCTATGTTTTAGAGAGGGGTCAGCGGAGAAGGACCAGCAGGTGGTGATGGTTCCCATACCCTGTCTTGCTTCAGCTTAATCTAAAAATCAGTGGCTTAATCTAAAGGATCAGTAGATACCCATGCTATGACAGTATTGTGTGTTCACATGGATTCAAAGTTATATAACTGTAACATAATAATGATAAAATATTTTTAAAATTAGCAACGCAATGTTATATCGTTGCTTTTTTTATTTGACGTTATTGGTTTTTTCCAGGTTACTACACTGGAGATTGTTTAATGCCTATTTAGCATTCGGTGGTGTTGACTAAAGTGTTAATTTAAATAACTGTTTACTTATCATTAAACATTTCGATTACGTCTAATTTTTATAAACAATGCTCAATTACATTTTCATCTTCTTATGTTATTTCTTTATGATGAATGTCTACAATTATTATTAATTTGTTCAAAATTGAGGTATAATTGACATACATAGACATTTTATTATCTAAGTAAAGGATATAAACACTTTTATGGCTTTTAGTTATTTTTTTTAAGTTTTATTGAGGTGTAGTTAATTAATAAGGCTGTGATAATTTCTGCTTTCTGAAAAAGTGGCCCAGTCATACATATACACATATCCATTATTCTCTCTCAGATTTTTTTATGACTTTTAGAATCTTGTGATAAATTTATTTATCAATTTGTACTGGTACGAAGGTAAGAATATATATCAGATTCACTACATTTTTAATCTTTTGGAATTATAATTCTTTAAAAAATCTCACTAATTAAATAGACCTATATTTAATTTCTGTTTCTTTAAAAATTAGTAGCGTTGTTTTCAACATAAGTTTTCTTCCATGAATTTTCCTTTGCTGATCTCTCGACTGGTAATATTTTCATTGACACAGAATTTAAAAATTAATTTCTATATTTCTGAATTTAGAACTATATCCTCTTCAGTGAGATGATAAACATTACATTATATAATTGTTTATTACATAGTTTAATTATTTACTGTTCAATTTTAAATCTACCTCAAATTTATCTTCCAAATTTTAGTCAATAGATTAATAGTAGTTATTAAATAATCATTTATGTTATGATTCAATTTTATTCATGCAAAAATTGTGTAAGGAATAGGTTTGCACCCAGATTTTTTCAGTTTCATGATATATATCTCTGTTTTTCAAACAATGCAACAATATTTTCATTATTACTGCTATATAAAATATTTTAACTTTTGGGACGAGCTAGAAATTTTCTCACTGGAGTTCCCATTGCAGGTCATCAGGTTACAAACCCAGCTGGTATCCATGAGGATGCTGGTTTGATCCCTGGCCTTGCCCAGTGGCTTGGATCCCATGTTACTGTTGCTGTGGAATAGGGAGCTTCAGTTCCGTCCCTAGACCCCTAGCCTGGGTACTTCCATATACCATAGGTTCAGCCCTAACCTCCACCCCCCAAAAAAAGAAAAAAAAAGGGGGCGTTCCCGTTGTGGCTTATTGGGTTACAAACCCAACTAGTATCCATGAAGACACGAGTTTGATCCCTGGCCTTTCTCAGTGGGTTAAGGATCCGGCGTTGCCATGAGCTGTGGTGTAGGTCACAGACACAGCTTGAATCTGGTGTTGCTGTGGCATAGGCCTTCAGTTGCAGCTCCAATTCAGCCCCTAGCCTGGGAACATGCATATGCCACAAATGCATCCCTAAAAAGCAAAAAAAATAAAAATAAAAAAAAGAAAGAGAGAGAAACTTGCTCACTAATCCCTTTTTATATTACTTTTATACACTTATATATACTATATAGTACTTATTATTATTATATATTTATTCTTATAGATGAAATATAGAATAATTTCTAACTATAACTTAGATGTTAGTCTTAAGTCAAACATTGGATATCAAATTTGGCAGTTAAAAGGATTCCTCAATACTCTAGGTAGAGTGCGTATAAGTTTTCAAATGTATATAAGACTGTTTCATAAAAGGAAAGTAAGTCCCCCATCACTCAAAGAAATCTAACTCACATACCTGATGCTGCTGGATGAGTTGATTTACGTGCAGCTCTATACTTACTAGTGTTCCACCTGAATTTTTTCGCATCAATTGAAGTTTGAACAATTGTCACCTTTGTGAAATCTTCAATGCCTTGTATCTGAAAGTTAAGAGATTATAAGCTAATTTCTGAGTAAAATATCATACAATTAATTGTGACTCTGGTAAACTAATCTCTCAGGCCCTCTCTAAATGTCTGGGCCTGTAAACAGACAATATCAATAGATGTTAGATAGATATATTTGTTTCGTGACAATCAATATTCCATGCTCTTTCACTGATTTTTAATATTTTGCTTATTTTTCTTACAAATGAGACAAATAATCAAGAGTTAATCATGACCCATTAAAGTATCACCCAGAGAGAGTCTTCTACGTGGCAGAAAGTTTAAAAATCAATGGATTTCAAGAAATCCTCCAACTTTGTGGGGTTTTTTTTCACTGTGCTTTCAGTTACATTGGTAACCAAATAACATGGTGAGCAGGGCTTTATGCCTGGGAGAGTGGACAGAATTGGGCAGATTTTGGCTGCCTCAAGAATCTCTTGCTTGGCTATCTAAATTCCCAGCCAGCATCCCAACTAAGCTTTATTGCTGTGTAGTCAAGAACAGCGGTAGGGAGAAACATAGTTAAGAAAATGTTTCACTTCTCATTGGGCATCACATTGGTGCTAGAGGCATCCACTTAGAAAATTTCTGGTGACCGTTTCTCAGCTCAGGATTCCTCTTATCCTCACCTCATTTTTTTCCCCTTATATCCCAATCTACCTGTTAAGTACCTCTATCGTAGCTATACATGTTTATTAACCTATTTATACATGTTTTTTTTCACTTGGTTGAGAGATCTCTTGAGGGACAGTTGCAAGTCTCATCTGTCTTGATCACTTAAGCATCTAGCACTGTTGCTCTCATGTATTAGTTGCTTAAAAAATATATGCTTAATTTCATTGACTCTAGGTCCTTCTTTCAATTTACTTTCTGTAGCTAGCTGTATTTTATGTGATTTCTGATTCCTCCTGACATGTTCCTATCCTACTCTCTTCCAATACACACACACAGACTCATGCATGCATGCACACATGCATGCATAATACAGTCTTCTTTCTTCACACGGCACAGCTTCTCATTTTAATTGGAGCTGTGTAACTCAACAGCTTAAATACAAGAAGTCCATCGTTTGTACATTCACTTTCAAAGTAGCTGGGAATATACCACTGGTACTCACTTCAGTATGGGACTGGCAGAGCCTTTTTAGAGCACTGTTGATATAGTCCAGAAATAGTGGTTCGTCTTCAATACGCACAAGAACTTAATATGCCCTCTCTCTTTTGCTATTTGCAACTGCATCAAAACCTAACTGTGGCCAAAATGTATAGCCTGGTGTGCTTTGTTGACAGCAAATAAGAAAGGCTTGGTGTTTGGGCTATCCAGTGCCAAAGTAACCAATGATCTTGGGGTGTGTGTATTGTGTGTATGTTTATGGAGTAGTAGGGGAAAGGGAGAGAATGGGAAGGTGGAAAAGTGACCATTTTTCTAATATTAACACATTGTTGGTCAATTGGAAGATAGGAAGAAATGAATGATATTTCTTTACCTGATGGCATGTTATAGGAATTAAGAAAGGAGCCTTATAAACTTTTCGTAACTGACAGTCTTCCACAGATCCATGGATAAGGATGACATAAATTACAGTTTCATCATAGATATCAGTTTTAGTGTTCTTTGGTATATCTTTTACATAAATGTTACAGAGTTTTAACTGCATTTTGTAATTCCAATCCTATAAGAAAAACAATTTCATAGTCTACTGTTTATAAAGTTTAATATACATTCTAAATAATTTCTAACAACACTTTAGAATTTCATTCATAGAGAAGGGCAACTTTTTTTATATGAAAACCTCTTACCTCATAAGATAAATGTTCCCTGATTTTTTTGGCAGTAATAGAAAGTCCAAGTTTTAGCCACATTTTATATTCTATGTGAGGACAGAATTGTTCAAAAGCTTCATACAAGTGGTTTTTGGGAATAAAATATGCCTGGAAAAAGGAGAATACCAATTAAAAAATATTTCATTATGCATAGCAATGATTTAAGGAAATAAGTTTTTCTCCTTTATATAAGTAACATTAAAGCTAATAAATTATGTAAGTTCATGTTATTGCCTGGAAACCTAATAAAATATGTATATTTAGGAGTTCCCGTTGCGGCTCAGTGGTAACAAACCCAACTAGTATGCACGAGGATATAGGTTCGATCCCTGGCCCTGCTTTGTGAGTTAAGGATCTGGTGTTGGCCATGGCCATGACCATGTTGCTCCCATATATTAGTTGCAGTAGATTGCAGATGTAGATTGCAGATGATTGCAGTAGATTGCAGTGTAGATTGCAGATGCAGCTCAGAACCCAGGTTGTTGTGGCTATGTAGTAGGCCTGAAACTGCAGCTCTGATTTGACCCCTGCCCTGGGAACTTCCATATGCTATGGATGCAGCCCTAAAAAAAAAAAAAAAAAAAGGTGTGTATAGTGTGATCTTGTCATACACTAAATATTAAAAGGCTACATGATCCAATGACAGGTTCTTTATTCTTATTGATTCTGAAAAAAATAGGAATTAAAGTATTAAGGATCATTTAACGTTTTCAACTAAAGACATAGGTATTTCTAAAAACATATTATTTGAAGGGAGCAAACACTTTGGTTACTAATAAAATGCTGATACTAACAATGAACAGGCTATTGGCTATGAGGAATATGCTGCTATGACTACAAAAGACTGTGTATGTGGGCTTTAATTTTTCTTGGGTGAGTAATTATGAGTAAGATTGCTGGGTAGTAGTATAAGTACTACTATTTTACTATGTGATTTTTATCCTTCATTTTGTTAATGTGGTATATTACATTGATCAATTTGCAGTTATTTAACCATCCTATATCCTTGGAATAAATCCCACTAGATCATGGAGTATGATTATTTTTATATATTGTTGAATTCAGCTTGCTAATATTTTATCAAGGATTTTTGCATCTATATTCATCAGTGATATTGGCTTGTAATTTTCTCCTTTTTGGTAGTGCCTTTGTATGGTTCTGATAATAAGGGTAATGATGAATAAATAGAATAAATTTGGGAGTATTCCCTTTTCAATTTTTAGGATAGTTTGAGAAGGATAGGTATTAGTTCTTCTTTATATGTTTGGTAAAGCTGTCTAGTTCTGAAATTTGTTTGCTTGGAATTTGTTTGGAGTTTTTCTAGTTACAAATTCAATTCCACTACTAGTGATCAATCTAGTCAGGTTCTCTATTTCCTCCCAATTCAATCTTGGAAAATTTTATGTTTCGAGAAAGTTATCTGTTTCTTTTAGGTTTTCCAGTTTCTTGGCACATAATTGTTCACAATACTCTCCTGTGACTTTTTGCATCTCTGTGATATTTGTTGTTACTTCTTCTCTTCCATTTCATATTTTTTCACTTGGGTCCTCTCTCTCTCTCTTTTTTTTTCTTGATGAGCCTGAATAAAGGCTTATCAATTTTGCTTACCTTTTCAAAAAAAACCAAACAAACAGTTCTTAGTTTCATCAGTCATTTCCATTGATTTCTAGATTTTTATTCATTTCTTCTATGATATTTATTACTTCCTTTCATCTGCTGACTTTGGGCTTTGTTTTTATTTTTCTGTTCTTTTTAGATGGTAAATTAGGTTGTTGAGATTTTTCTTGTTTCTTGAATTAGTCATGTATTGCTTATAATCTTCCCTCTTAGAACTACTTTTGCTGTGTCACATAGACTTTGGAAAGTTATATTTTTATTTTCTTTTTTCCTTTTTAGGGCCCCACCCACAGCATATGGAAGTTCCCAGGCCAGGGGTCCGATCGGAGCTGCAGCTGCCAGCCTACGCCACAGCTACAGCAACACCAGATCCAAGCAGCATCTGCAATCTACGTCTTAGCTCACAGTGATGCTGGATCCTTAACCCCACTGAGTGAGGCCATGGATCAAACCCACATCCTCATGGATACTAGTTGGGTACTTAATCCACTAAGCCACAGTAGGAATGCCTGTATATTTATTTTCATTTGTCTTGAGGTCATTTTGATTTTCTCTTTGATTTCTTCATTGATCTATTGGGTTTTTTGGTAGCACATTTTTTTAGTCTCCATGTATTTGTTTTTCCCAGTTTTCTTCCTGTAACTGATTTCTAGTTTCATATCATTGTGGTTGGAAAAAAATACATGATATAGCTTCTATCCTCTTAAATTTGTTCATAAGTTTTTATGGCCTTACATGTGATCTGTTCTGAAGAACATTCTATGTGCATGAGAAAAGAATGTGTAAACAAATACAAGTACAAAAGTAACCTTAAATTTGATACTAGATATTTAACAAGATACAACAGTGATAGATAAGGCGGTGTTTTCTGACCTCCACTACAGTTTTGCAGGTGGCAGAATATTTCATGGGTTCATTAGTCAAGCAGTTTAGCTCTCCTATTATTGCTCCAGTGATTACAAAGTCTGTGTAAGTTATCTGATCATCTTTCTCTTCTGACTCCCAGATTATTTGGTCAATTCCCAAACCTGGCATTGATCTTTGAAGCTGTTTAGGAACAAAGGAAGAAAAAATACATGTGTCAGTTAATTTGCCAAAACTATTTAATTTATGGATTTTTCTCTAGATCCTTAACCTGTTGTACTGCAAGGGAACTCCATCTTTTGAGATTTCTTGTTATCTATGGGAAAGTATGGCTTAAAAGGTGGTGGTGGGTGTCCTCCATTGTTTGGATGGTAGCTATTGTCCTAAAAAAAGGAATAACAGAGTTCTTAATATTGAAAGTATTTATTCTCAATTATATAATTTTTTAACTAATGCTCACAAGGCATGTATAAATTTTTCTGCCTTACCTTTACCATGCCTGAAATAATTATATAAATTCCTTGGGGCTCATCACCTTCTTTGAATATACCACTTTCACAATCAAATGTTACAACTCTGGACCTTTCCTGAAAAAAATCACCAAATACACAAGCTATAAATAATAATTTAGTAGTGACTGGATTTTACATTTTAACAAAAGTTTCACATTTTTAAATATTACTCAAAAAGTTTGGAGATATTGTGTTAGTAATGTTTCTAAGAGAAAATAGGAATTACTGTTAACGAAGAGAAGAAGATGGATATTCATGGGCATTTGTGATTTCAGATAGGGTATTTATACATATATTAGAAAACAATCTAATCTAGGAATAAAATTGTAATGGAAGGATTGAAATATTTCATTTGGATGAAAAATAATCAGGACAGATGCAAGCTAATGGCAATATACGTCTTATACGTACTCATGCTTTCTAAGCAGCTGATGAAGTAAATAAAAAATTTATTCATTCAAAATATTTTAAGCAGGTGACAAAATATAGTTGGTCTTTTGGCACTTACTATGTATAGAAAAAGATCTTAGAACAGGTTAAGCCCATGTATTTGTTCATCCCACAAACATTTTTTGAGCACTCAGTATGAGAGATGCAACACAGTAGGTGCTGAGTATTCAAAAGATGTATAGGTTGAAAATCTCGTAGGAGAGACAAATGTAATGATAAAATAGTAATGCAATGGAATATTGCTATAATAAAGGTGTATATTGGATACAATGGTGTCACCTTTTGTCCTCCAAACACTGGATGGAGACAGGATGGTCTTCTACTGGTGGGATATTTGCCTCCAAAGCCTTTCAGAGCAACTTTGGTGGGGATGTTTCCAGAGAAACAAAAAGCAGAAAATGTTTTGGAGAAAAAAAGTGAAAGGAAAAGGCATTTCAAGGTAATAGCACCCACAGAGGGATTGAATTAAAAAAAAGCAGTATAAATTTCTTGGGACACCAGTTCAGAATAAATAGTTTGTGGGGTATATGATTTATGGTAACAGAGGCTAAAGATAGAGAGGTAGGCAAGAGGCAAACTTTGGGGAAACTTTGCATATCATTTTGATTTTGCATATCATTTTAAGGCAATCAAGGATATTTAAAAAATTTAAAACCAAAGAGTATCATAGTTAAATCTGTACTTTAAAAAAGATGTTCTGTTGGTACATTAAAGATAGTATTACTAGGAAATGCAAATATTACCTGAATAAAGCTTATATGATCCTGGTCTTTATCTAGCCATGGAATATGACAGAGTGCTTCATCAACAGTAAGAGGTTTGTATATATGTTGAAAATCTAGTATCTCTCTTTTTCTGGCCGTTATTAACTAAAATCACAAAATTTAAGAAAGGAGATGAACAAAACTGGTGTTCACAGAATTTTTAAAACAATTATGGCTTTGTACTATTTCCTTTTCTTGCTCTTCTGAGATTTTTGTTCTTCCATGGAAACCTCCAACCTCTTCCCTATTATAGCATTTTTCTTCTTCATCATTATTCTGAAGTTACAGATTACAACGTGTACCTTTTTACTAAAGTATAGCAGGTATGAAAAAAGTGCACAAATGATAAATGTCCACTCAAAGAACACTTACAACATGAAAACTTCTGCATAACCAGCACCTGGGTTAAAAAATAAAACATTTAAAAGACAATTTACAGAATGGGAGAAAGTAGTGTCAACTGACAAAGGGCTTAATCTCTAAAATATACAAACAACTCATATACCTCAACAGCAAAAAAACCAACCACCCAATTGAAAAATGGGCAAAAGACCTGCACAGACATTTCTACAAAGAAGATATACAGATGGCCAACAAGCACATGAAAAAATGCTCAACATCACTGATGATTAGAAATGCAAATCAAAACTACCGTGAGATAGCACCTCACACCAGTCAGAACGGCCATCATTAACAAGTCCACAAACAACAAATGCTGGAGGGGAGGTGGAGAAAAGGAAACCCTCCTGCACTGTCTGTGGGAATGTAAGCTGGTACAACCACTATGGAAAACAGTATGAAGATACCTTAGAAAACTATATATAGAATTACCATGTGACCCAGCAATCCCACTCTTGGGCATATATCAGGACAAAACTTTCCTTGAAGAAGACACTTGCACACACATGTTCATTGCAGCTCTATTCACAATAGCCCAATGGAATACTGCTCAGCCATAAAAAGAATAAAATAATGTCATTTGCAGCAACATGGATGGAATTAGAGACCCTCATACTGAGTGAAGTAAGTCAGAAGGAGAAAGACAAATATATGATATCACTTATATCTGGAATCTAATCTACTGCACAAATGAACCTTTCTACAGAAAAGAAAATCACAGACTTGGAGAACAGACTTGTGGTTGTTACAAGGGTTACAGGCTGGGAGAGGGAGTGGGGTGGGATGGGAGTATGGGTTTAATAGTTGTAGACGATTGCCTTTGGGATGGAAAAGCAAGGAGATCCTGCTGTATAGCACTGAGAACTATGTCTAATCGCTTGTGAGGAATCTATATATGTAAGTGCAACTGGGTCACCATGCTGTGCAGTTGGAAAATTGACAGAAATCTGTAAACCAGCTATAATGGGAAAAAAATAAATTGGCACTCAATTAGAAAATAAAAAAATAAAAATAAAAAAATAAAACATTTACTGCGCCCTAGAATCCCCCTTATGTTCCCTTCTAATCATTACTTCGACCTAAAATTAATCACTTCTTCTATTACCATAGTTTAGCTTTGTCTGGTTTTGAGTTTATCTGCATGAAATCAAAGAATACATATTTGTTTGTGTCTGGTTTCATTTGTTCAACATTATGTTTTTGAAATTCATCTATAATGTTGCAAGGAGCAAAAACGCATTCATTTCATTTTCACTGTTAAAGAGTGTTAAGTTTAAATGAATATACCACGGCTTTATTTATCTATTGCTGATTGATATTTGGACTGCTTCAGTTTTTGCTTTTGTTTTTGTTTTTTGGGTTTTTATGCTACACCCATGGCATGTGGAAATTCCCCAGCCAGGGATCAAACCGGTACTGCAGTTGTGACCTGCACTACCTCTGCAGCAAAGCCAGATCCTTAACCCGCTATCCAAAAGGGAAATTTCTGGGCTGCTCCAGTTTTGGACTTTTATAATTCTGTTATGTGTATTTGTTTGCTGTGTATATGTACATATTTCTGTTGTGTATATGGTTATATAATCTCATTTCTGGGTCTTAAGATATGCAGACATTTAAATTTAATAGATTCTGTCAAACAAGTTTCCAAAGTGATTGCTATACTCAATTTATACTCCCACTCTAATGTTCCAGTTGGCCACACCATTGCCTATACTTGGTATTGCCAGAGTTTTTTTTTCAATTTAGATATTCCTGTGGTTGTATATTGGTATATCATTTTGGTTTTAATTTGCATTAAGCTTATGACAATGATATTTGGAATCTTTTCTTATATTTATTGGCTGCTAGAATATTCTTTGTTGTAAATTGCCTGTTCAAATCTTTTGCTGATTTTTCAAAAATGAATTTTGTCTTATTCTTATTTTTTTTAAATAAATTTTATTGGAGTATAGTTGACTTAGAAAGTTGTGTTAGTTTCAGGTGTATAGCAAAGTAATTCAGTTATACAGACACATATATCCATCCCTTTTCAGATTCTTTTCCCATATAGGTTATTACACAGTATTAAGTTACTCTATGCTATCTATCATCTGTCCGTCTGTCTGTCTGTCTGTCTGTCTGTCTATCTATCTATCTATCTATCTATCTATCTATCTATCTATCTATCTACTGTCTTTTTAGAGCGGCACCTGAGTCATATGGAAGCTCCCAGGCTAGGGGTCGAATCAGACCTGTAGCTGCTAGCCTACCCCACAGCCACAGCAACACCAGATTTGAGCCACATCTGTGACCTACACCACAACTCATGGCAACACTAGATCCTTAACATACTGAGCGAGGTCAGGGATCAAACCTGTCTTCATGGGTAGTAGTCAGATTCGTTTCTGCTGAGCCACAATGGGAAATCCACCCTATGCTATATAGCAGGCCCTTGTTACCTATCTACTTTATAAATAATCTTGTGTATATGTCAATCCCAAACCCTTAATTTATCCCTCTCACCCCACGTTTCCCCTTTAGTAATCATAGATTTGATTTCAAACTCTTCGAGCCTGTTTCTGCTTTGTAAATTCTTTTGCATTATTTTGGAAAGGTATAATATTTCCACATATTAGTGATTTCATTTGGTGCTTGTCTTTCACTAACTTACTTCATTTAGTATGATAATTTCTAGGTCCATCCATGTTGCTATAAATGGCATTATTTCCTTCTTTTTAAGGTTGAGTAATATTCCACTGTATACATGCACCACATCTTCTTTATACAGGCCTCTGTTTTTTTGTTTTTGTTTTTTTTGGTGTTTTTGCCTTTTAGGGCTGCACCCACAGCATATGGAGGTTCCCAGGCTAGGGGTCCAATTCGAGCTATAGCCTCTGGCCTACGCTATAGCAACGCAGGATCCAGGCTGTGTCTGCAACCTACACCACAGCTCACTGGCAACGCTGGATCCTAAACCCACTGAGCAAGGCCGGAGACTGAACCCACCTCCTCATGGATGCTAGCGAGGTTCGCTAACCACTGAGCACAACGGGAACTCCCAGTCCTCTGTTGATGGATATTTAGGCTGCTTCCATTTCTTGGCTATTGTAAATGGTGCTCTGATGTACATTGGAGTATATGTATATTTTGAATTATGGTTTTCTATGGATATATGCCCAGGAGTGGGATTGCTAGCTCATAGGGTAGTTTTGTATATAGTTTTTAATGGAATCTTAATACTGTTCCTCTTAGTGTTTGTACCAGCTTACATTCCCATGAACAATGTAGGAGCATTCCCTTTACTCCACACCCTCTCCAGCTTGTATTGTTTGTAGATTTTTTTGATGATGGCCATGCTGACTGGTGTGAGGTGATACCTCATCGTGATTTTGATTTGCATTTCTCTAATAATTAGTGAAGTTAAGCATATTTTCATGTGTCCTTTGGGCATCTGTATGTCTTTGGAAAAATATCTATTCAGATCTTCTGCCACTTTTTTGATTGCGTTGTTTGTTTTTTTGATATTGAGCTTCTGGGGTGTTCGTATACTTTGGAGATTAATCCATCATCAGATGCATCATTTGAAAATATTTTCTCCCATTCTGTGCGTTGTCTTTTTGTTTTGTTTATGGCTTCCTTTGCTGTGCAAAAGATTTTTAAGTTTAATTGGGTTCCATTCATTTATTTTTGTTTTTATTTTCATCATTCTAGGAGGTGGATCAAGGAAGATATTCCTGCAATTTATGTTGAAGTGTGTTCTGCCTATGTTTTCCTTTACGAGTTTAATAGTACCTGGTCTTATGTTTAGGTCTATAATCTATCTTGAGTTAATTTTTGTGCATGGTGTTAGAGAGTGTTCTAATTTCATTCTTTTACATGTAGCTGTCTAGTTTTCCCAGCACAGTTTATTAAAGAGGATATCTCTTCTCCATGGTATATTGTTGCCTCCTTTATCACAGATTAATTTACCGTAGGTACATGGGTTTATTGTTCTTATTAATTTGTAAGAGATGTTTATATATTCTTGACAAGAGTCCTTTGTTGGGTATATTTATTTTGAAAATATCTAGTTTTTTGTGGATTGTCTTTTCATTATCTTAATTTTTAATATAAAATTCTCAATTCCAGTGCTATTTATTTATTTATCTATTTATTTATTTATTTTTTTTTTTAGGGCCATAATTGCAGCATATGGAAGTTCCCTGGCTAGGGGTCTAATGAGAGCTATAGCTAACGGTCTATGCCACAGTCACAGCAATGCAGGATCTGAGGTGTGTCTGTGACCCATACCACAGCTTATGGCAATGCCGTATCCTTAACCCACTGAGTGAGGCCAGGGATTGAACCTGATTCTCCGTGGATGCTAGTTAGATTTGTTTCTGCTGAGCCACGATGAGAATGCCTCAATGTTACTTAAATTCCATTTCCTTTTCTCTTTAAGAAATCTTTGCTTAAGCCAGTCTTGAAAATTCTTTGATGCTACCTTCTATAAGCTTAGTGTTTTACCTTTACAGTTATGTTCAATCCACCTGGAACTGATTTTCTTTGTGTGTGTGGTGTAAGTTCAGATTCATAAATGAAATAGGTGTAAGAACTCTACAAAAGAAACACAAAACTATTGAGATAAAATTAAAACCTAATTAAGTGGAGAGATAAATTAATAGATTGAGTCAATATTACAAGGAGTGCCCCTAGGAGAAGCAAGCTGGAGGACTACGCCATCATTAATTTCCCCTCACCATGAGTCAGCCAAGGAAGTAGAAGATAGCAACACACTTGTGTTCACTGTGGGATGTCAAGACCAATAAGCACCAGGTTAAACAGACTGTGAAGAAGCTCTATGCCACTGACATGGCCACAGTTAACATGGATCAGGCCTGATGGAGAGAAGAAAGTGTATGTTCTGCTGGCTCCTGACTAGGATGCTTTGGATGCTGCCAACAAAATTGGGGTCATGTCCAGCTGGCTAATTCTGAATATAAAAGTTTTCACTATAAAAAAATTATCTGCCTTGATAATGAGTTTGTTTATTTATACAAGGCACACAGGCACTGTGTGATAAGAGAGTAACCTACAGAGTAAAAGCCTGGCTATCTGTGTCTTCAGGGCATTATTCTGCTTACCTCAGAAAAAGTGTGGCAACTGGGGAGCTTGAAAGACCGTATATCAATAAAAAAATCTTTAAAAAGCTAGTTTACCTATTCTACAAGTTAACATATGAGAATATTTCCAAATAAAAGTTTCAAGCATTATGAAAAATACATATAAAATAAATAGCTTTATTCATGGTCCCTCTTTCCTTACTGCTCATTCCTTTAGATGCAATCAATACTAAAAGTTTCATATATTTATGTCTAAATTTTCTTTTGAAGTAGCACATGTGTATGTATATACAGAAATATTTTTAAATTTAAATTGATCATATTATACATACTGTTTTATAATTTTTTTTCCATACTAACAATACATCTCAGCGAATTTTTTCATGTCTGAACATATAGTTTTTCTTACATAATGCTAATTTTTATATAGTGTTGATTTGTATATAATGTTCATTTGCATGGTTGTATCACAACTGATGTAATCATCCCCAAATTGATGGTCATGTAGGTTGTTTCTAAAATATGTTTAAACGTGTTTATTTATTTATCTTGAGTATTTGTACATTTATATATGTGTAATTGCTGGTTTAAAATATATGCATTTTTTAAAGTTTTCATTAGCTAAATTGCCCTCCAGAATCACTGTATTCGTTTGCATTTCATTCTGCCATATTTGTCTGACCATTTTCTCATAACCTCATTAATATTGAACAGTGTCGGTTTTTCCCCATTATTGCTTATTTAATGACGTATAGTATCTGTTAATACTTTAATTTCTTTATTTTTGGTTACTAGGGATGTTAATATCTTTTCAAACATTCATTGGCAACTTTTCTTTTTGAATTTGTGAAATGCCTGTTTCATATTCTTTTCTCTTTGTTCTTTATTGTTTTGTGAGAACTTTTTATGTATTGTTGTTATCATTACTTTGTAATTTTTGTTGCAGATATCCTCCAAGATGAACTTTGCTTCACAAGTTGTTTGTAACATAATTTAGCATATAAAATTTTAAATTGTATTTAGTATTACCTATTAATCACTTCTCTATTGGTACATTGATTCTGTGAATAGTTTAACAAAGCTTTTCCCACATCACAGATATAAAGATATTCTCTATATTTGATTATAATATTTGCATAATTTTTCATGTTTAAATCGTCATTACATCTGTGAAATATGGCTCCTGTGTTATCTTTCCCATGTTTATCTTGAATGTCTCAGCATAATTTTTTTTTCAGGAGAAGTAAGGATTTATTATTATTTTCAACAAGTGAAGAAATACCAGGGATGTTTCCCAAAGCAGTGTCTCAGCATCACTGCTGAATAATCTACTGTTTTCCCTATTTTGCAATACTACTTTAATCTAAACTAGATCTCTATGTATGTATTTGGGTAAACTACTGAACTTATCAATTTCATTGATATATTTTTTCTAATTTCACATTTTTTGATTATTATGAATTTATAGCATGTATTACTATCTAGTAGGGCAAAACTTTTCTTTTTCCCATTTCTCCATTTGTGATAAAATACTCAAAATTTAAAACTCACTATCTTAACCATTTTTAAGTATACAGTTCACTGGCATCAAATACATTCATACAACCATTAGCACCATTCATTTTCAGACCTCTTTTTGTCTTGCAAAACTGAAAATCCATACTCATTAAACAATAATTTTCCATTTTTTCCTCCCCCTCAGTTTCTGGAAACCACTGTCTACTTCCTATCTTTAAGATTTTGACTGTTCTAAGTACCTCACATAAGTGGATTTGTACAGTATTTGCCTTTTTGTGACAGTCTTCTTTCATAGCATAATGTTCTCAAGGTTCATCCATGTTGTAAGCATATGTCATAATTTTTTCCTTTTTAAGGTTAGGTAATATTCCATTGTAAGCATATAGCACATTTTGCTTATCCATTCATCCATCCATGGACACCTGTATTGCTTCCTTATTTAGTTATTGTAAACAATGCTTCTATGAACATAGTGCACAAATATCCCTTTGACATCCTGCTTTCAATTTTTAAAAGTATATTCTCAGAAGTGGAATTTCTAGATCTTACGGTAATTCTAGTTTTAATTTTTGAGGATATGCCGTACTGTTTTCAACAATACCAAGGCTGTACCATTTTATGTTTCCACCAATAGTGCATAAGGATTTTGTTTTTATTTGTTTCAGAGTAATTGTCACCCTAGTTAGTATGAGGTTGGAATTTCATTGTGGTTTTGATTTGCTTTTCCTTAATGATCAGTGATGTGTTATGCATCATTATGTGTGCTTCTTGATCATTTGTATATATCCTTTGGAGAAATATCTGTCCAAGTTCTTTGCCCATTTTTTAATTAAGTTTTTGGTTTTTGTTGTTGAGTTTTAGAAGTTCTTTATTTATTCTGGTTATTAATTCTTTATCAGATATACAATTTGCAAATATTTTCTTTCACTCTGTGGATTGCCTTTTATGCTGTTGAGAGTGTTTTTTGATACACAAGAAGCATATCATGTGCATTTAAAGTTTTTAAATAAATTCATGAAGTGTAATTTGTTTTTTCTTTTGTGGTCTATGCCTTTGGTGTCATTTCTGAGAATTCATTGCCAAATCCAATGTCATGAAATTTTGCCCAATGTTTACTCCAAAGAAATTTATATTTTTTAAAATTTTACATTTGGGCTATGGTGTTTTTTTTTTCTTTTTTTTTTTTTTTTTTTTTTTTTTTTTTTTTTTTTGCTTTTTAGGGCCACATTCACAGCAAATGGAAGTGCCCAGGTTAGGGGTGGAACTGGAGGTACAGCTGCCACAGCAACAGGAGATCCTAGCTGCATCTGCAACCTACACCACAGCTCATGGCAAGGCGAGATAGCTGACCCACTGAGCAAGGCTAGGGATTGAAACACATCCTCATAGATATTAGTCAGATTTGCTTTCACTGTGCAATGATGGGGATTCCATTATGTATTCATTCTGAATTAACTTTTGTGCGTGGTGTTAGGTAAGGATCCAACTATGTTCTTTTGCATGTAGATAGCCAGTTTTCCCAGACACAGCATATAGTTTAATGATGTTTTTATCCTTTCTGCCATTCTTTGTGTTTTATTTGAAGAGTTTAATACACTTACATTTAAAGTAATTACTAATAAGGAAATACTTCTGTCATTTTACTAATTTTTTTACATGGCTTATAACTTTTTTTCTCTCATTTTCTGAATTATTGTCTTCTTTTGTATTAGTTGAATTTTTTGTAGTGAAATATTTAAAATCCTTTCCTTTTTTTATTTCTCTTGTTATTTTTTAAATTACCATGAGGATTACATTTAGCATATTAGAATATAGAGCTCTAATTTGAATTTATACCAGTAACATACAAAATTCTGCTCCTTTATCAGCTCCATTCCCTCCCCTTGTAGTTGTGATGAAATTACATCTTTATATGTTGTCTGTCCAAAACATGAACAATAATTAAAAATGCATTCATCTCATGTGAAAACAAAACATAAAGTTATAAGCCAAAGGTATAATTCTAAATTTTAGACTAATAATTACAGTTTTAAAGAATTAGTCTCAAGTCATGTAGAAAACAAAAAGTGGAGTCAGATACCATTGTTACAATAATATTAACTTTAATAATTGCCCATGTATTTGCTTTTACTTAAATTTTTATTTCTTTATATGGATTTGAGTTACTGTCTAGGGTCCTTTCATTTCAATTTGCATATTTTTTTAACATTTCTTTCAGGGCAGGTATAGTGGTAATGAACTGCCTTAGCATTCATTTGTCTGAGAATCTCTTAATTTCTTCTGAACAACAATTTTGCTGAATCTAGTATTCTCAGTTAACGTTTTTCTTTTAGCATTTTGTCTCCAAAGGTTTTTTTTCTTTTATGAGAAATCTGCTGATAATCTTATTGAGGGTCTCTTGTATATGATGAATTCCTTCTCTCTTGATGATTTCAAAATTCTTTTCTTGTCTTTTGGCAATTTGTATAATGTGTCTTGGTATGGGTCTCTTTGAGTTCAACCTACCTGAAGTTCGTTGAACTTCTCGGATGTTAATTGTTATCGTGAATACAATATTTTTCCATATTTCCTTTAGTTGGGGAAGCATTTTGAATGTTGATCTTGCTTTTGGATATCCTATTGAATTATCTTATTTGCCCTATAGTATTGATTTTAAGTTAATTCCCTAAGGTTTTAAACAATCCACAAGCAATGACAGTTTTCTCTTTTTCACACAACCTCCATCTCTCAAGTTTCTTTTTTTCTTCTTGATCTGGCTAAGACATACAGCACAGCATTCACTACTTGGAATGATACTGTTCATTCTTCTTTTCTTCCTGACTTTAATGGGAATACTAAATGTTTTGTCACCTAATACAATGTTTATTTCAGATTTTTAATAGATATTCTTTATCCAAATGTGAGTGTGAAGATCATAAATGGCTACCTATCAAGTAAGTATATTTGCCTTGAAAATATTCTACCTTACCTTATTAATTTCAGACCCTTCAATTTTATGAAGAATTCCTTTTAACCTGAAAGCTTTAACAATTTCTTTAGCCAAACTGAGCATAACATTAACCTCCTCTTTTGTTTTCATAGTGACAGCGATTTCTGGATGATCACACTCTAAGTAGCCTGGAAAAAATAAAATATTTTCAGATGAAATAAGGACATTGTTTAAATATTTCATGTGGACAATAAGCTATTTCTTCTCTAAACTCATGGAGTACAACCCTCACCACAGGGAAATGTATCTCTCCCTGAAGAGACTTCTGTAATCAATCAAAATTCACCAGTAGAGGCAGACTTACGCCTGATATTTTCTTGTCAGCTGCTCGTGCTTGTATCTAAGCTCATGAATAAGGACAGACAGCCTCAGATCTAGGATTGACAATTACACTCATATACCTGCACTGGACATTGAGAGGCCCTCCTGGGCTCTAGGTCTGGAATTTATGATCCACCTTTCTATTCTTTGAATCAGGATTTCTAACTACACACTGTGTGCTTAGATATGGCTTCTGATCAAGTCCTTTGACTCAGCTTGGGTCATTTCCACCCATCCTGCTGGGACAGCTAGGTGACTCATCCATCTCTGTTCTTATGCCTTTCTGATGTGCCTTCCTGGATGTCCATGAGCGTTTCAGTCGCTTAGGGCTTTTCCTTGGTCATGACTTCTTGTCTGGCTTGACGACTGTCTGCCGTACAAGATCTTCAAGGTTGGCCTCATTCCCAGGTTTGCTGTCTTCTTTTGCTGTAAACCATCTGGTAACAAACTCCCTTCTCCTCCATACACATGAACACTATGCTATGAGGATGTATCTGTCTCACTCCCAGGATAGGTCCTTCACTAGGACCATGACCTTCTCTGAATGTGATTCAGAGAAGAGGCTGTTACCATGTCTGGGCACTGAGCCTTCCAGCAGTCACACCAGTGATCTGTGAGAGTCTGTTGTGGTTGCAACTCATTTTAAAGCCTAAATCCTCAGATGGCAATTCTGTGGCATATGGAAGAAAAAAAAAAATAACTTCTTTTCTTGTGTTGCTCAGGAAGGTATATGTACCTCTGGTTTAGAAGAAAATAGAACTTGTCAAGTGATAAAAAAATGCATAATCATGGCATGCTAATATGTTTTTTAAACAGAAATTAAAAGGACTTGATTGTGGCATAAGGCAGAGAACAAATATGGAGAGGTAGTATTATACTATTTCTGTACAGCCAGAGCCAATCATGTTGATTGTTGACGTTATTCACTTTATTATTGATAGTAGGTAGATTTCCTCGAAGATCAGTTTAGTTATCAAAACCATTGCCTCTATGAAGTAGTGATGATAGAGATGGTCATGCTGGATCTGTAGGCTGAGAGGTACCTACCAAGCTCTTTCATAGCATGTTCGGTATTCTTCGTTACTCTCCTTAATAACATCTATGGAACAAAAGAAATGTTATCCCCATTGAAAACAAACTATTCCAAATGTTTTTACATTTGCACATGATGAATTTTTAACCTAAATTCATGACCTTGAATAAAAATATGATGGAGGACTTTTCAGGAGTTAGAATTGAATTTTGTGCAATGAATTTTACTTTGCTCCACCAAGACTGGTGGAGAGGATAAGAAGAGGCATTATGTAGACTGATTTTGAGAACCCTTAAGGTAAGTCACACATTTTTTCTTCAAGTAACGTACTTTCAGATATTATTAATTCTGAAAAAAATGCAGGAATGCCAGGTACTTTCCTATTCAATTTTTGAGAGCCTCCAAATTTGGAAATAAGGGTGACTGTCAAACTTAAATGAGGTAGAAAATTTAATCAAATCGTGTGAGAACGGAAATGAGGACTAAAACTGGTCAGTTCTTTTGTATTTTCTACTGTGCATCCTCAAGTTATAGTGCCATATGAGTAGTTAGGAAAGATAACAAAATTCAGGAAAATAATCTTAAAGTTAAGAGTTGGTGAAGAAAGAAAAGATACTGCTCTTTGTGTTCTATCCCATATTGACTGTTTAATGTTCTCAACTACAAAGCTTTGAGAATATAACACAGAGCATTCAAATGTTCTAAATTATCCTGAAAGGTGACTATTTAATTCCACATAGCTGGCAAATTTGTGGGCACATATCAGTGTTAATCTGCCTCAGCTGAGAAAATAAGAAATAAGATCTAGAACTTAGGGCATAGAATCCTCTTTGCTGTTTATCAGCTATGTATGTGACTTTGGGCATAATTCTTTAACTCTTCTTAGCTTCATTTTTCTCATCTGTATAAATGAGAGACTTAAATACGGTTTCCCTCTAAATAAGTTTTTGGTACTTCTTTCCATTTGCCAGATCCCCATCCTTTATTTTTTTTATTATTTACTGTGGGGAAATCAGGGCTAGAGAGAAATAGAAGGAGGCTTTGGGAATTAAGCTTAACTCTGCCACTACTCTCATCTTCCAATACTTCCTATTTAATGCACCTGTAGCCTGACAGACGTTTTTTATTTTTTAAATTTTATTGAAGTATAAAATATTGTGATAACTTCTACTGTGCAACAAGGTGATTTAATTATACGTGTATACACACCCATTCTCTTTCAGATTCTTTTCTCACATAAACTATCTCAGAATCTTCAGTAGAGTTCCCTGTGCTATGCAGTGGGTTCCCATTGGCCAATCATTCTATATACATCAGTGTGCATATGCCAATCCCAAATTCCCGGTCCACCCCCACAACATCTGTCCCCTTCGGTAACCATAAGCTTGTTTTCAAAGTCTGTGAGTCTGTTTCTGTTCTGCAAAAAAGTTCTTTGTACTCTTTTTTTTTTAAGATTCTACATATAAGTGATGTATGATATTTGTCTTTCACTATCTGACTGAGGAGATCCTGGAACTTGCATTGAGAGAAGCTGGCCACTGCACATGGATTTCACGATAGCTCCACAAGGACCAAAAAGTGTGTTCCAAGAGTCTCATAACTTGTTAATATATCACAGACACTTCAGAAAGGAGCAGTTTGAGTAATCTAAATGTAGATTAGTTTGTTTTTAAAGAAATTTCGTAGCAACACAAGAGTCAAAGATTACATTAAATATATATACAGAAGACATGATGGGTGAGGACATCAGAAGGGTAGGGGAAATAAACCCTTTTCTTAGTATTTAAAGTTTTCCTCACCTGTTTAACCTGTTTAGAACTTGCTATCTTGTCAATTATAGTCATTATGTCTGCTTCGCCTTGGACATATCCTTTTAGTATAGCATACCTAAAGGACAGCTGGTGACTCATATTTTTATCTATTATTTGCAGCAATTTTGGTGTTACAAACTGAAAAAACAGGACTACAATTTAATATAAATTGTACAAATTTTAGTTGATTTTACTTTGGTTAAGTTTCAAAAAGGGAGTGATAGGAAATGGCATGCTCTCAGTGGTTACCAGAGTAACTTGTCAAGATTCTTAGTTATTCTTGGAATCTCCATAACTTCATGGCTAGAGCTCTCTCCCCATAACTAATAACACTGGATGCCTGTGTGAAGTTATGACTTTATTCCTTACTTATTTCCTTTACAATTCTTTGCATGCTATTTTCAACTGGTTTAAATTCTTGGGACACAATGTGATTACTCTTCCAGACTTAGGTCATAAAATGACTAGCTATGAGGTACTACCTTTTTTTGCCTGCTAAGCCGCCAGCTAAACTTTTCACTTGATCCTTTGGGTTAGAGCCCACCACAACTATACTCCTTATTTGACCCCACAATTAACCTCTACTGTTTCTTTGCTGAAGGTTTAATTCCCCAGATTATCTGTTACCATTGTACAGTCCCTAACTTTGGCAGAGTTGGCTGATTCCTATATTTTCTTGTCTGTGTTCCACAATCTCCACACTCACATAGAAAATAAGTAACAACTCATTATACTTGTTATAGAAAGATGTGTTAGACAATCAAAGGTCATTTTTAATGCTGTGGTTCTATAATACCATGAATTTATATGATACAAACTGTGTATTTTGTGGTTTCCTAATCATTATGAGGTATACTATTTGCTTTGTCAATACGAACGGTTTACATGTTCACCTTGTTGATTTCAATCTTTCAGGTACTCATAAGAGTAAGCATTACTTTGGAGTTAATTTGTACTTAAAGTAATATGGAATTTTCCATGTGCTCTCTCTTCAAAGGAAAAGCTGTGATGAGTATTTCTATACATGCATGTGCTAAATGAACTTCTAATGTCATTTGGATATTCATAATACAATATGCTATAGAACTTAATTTGTCAAAGGGATCTAAAATTTAAAATATAAACATCAGCCAACAGAAAGTAGAAGCCATAAAACTAGTAAACTGATTTTAGTCCATATTTTATGAAGCAGTCAAGGAAAATTTGAAACTGCATGATAATAGTTCTTTACCTTCCAAATGCGCAGTATGCGAAGAAATCGAACAACTTTTAGAAAGACCACTATTTCAGTCACATCAAAAGTATAATAATTAATGGAACCTGTCTCAAAAAGCATTACATCTGTGATGCCAATTAATGTAATAGTTAACTCAAATAGATTCCAGGCATGTGAAAAATATGCCTTCCTCATTGCTGCTATCTGTTGATGCAAGAAGAAATTACATTATCTTATTTGTTTTTGCTTTTACTACACCATTTTCCATAATAACTGACACATTACTAGTTAGGTTTTTCTCTGATCTACCTTAAGACTCTGCTTGTCTGAAATACCAGTAAGTGGTCATATAAACATGAAATTAGGTGGTTAAGTTATTGAAGCATCTATTCCAAGGGAGAATATATTCAAGATACCTACTATTTCATGCATTTATTCTTTATATATAAAAATTTATTGAAAACTTACTATAATTAAGAGAGTGTGAGTATTAAAAAATGATTGTTGATTCCAGCCTGGGAAATTGGGTTTCTAGTGGAATTTTGAAGCATGAGTAGGTTTAGAGATGATAAATTTGTCTCAAAGATGCTGCTTGAGATGTTTACACAGTATTTTGTTACAGAAATCCAGTCATCAGTTTTATATAATGATCTGAGGCTCTGAATAAAATCTGAACTGGAGATACGAATTTGGGAGTCCTTAGACTATGAATGGTAGTTGATGCCAGGGTAAAGTGGTTGAGATATCATGTCCCATAAGGCCCTTTATTATTTAATTATTGTCTTTGTCTCCTGTCTCATTTTCCATATCCTTCGCACATAGTTAACATCTCTCCAGTCTCCATCCTAACCAACCTATCCTTAAGCTCCTGCCATTAGGAACAGTGTTCCTTATGTGTGTCACTTCGTTGCTTCTAAGTTTTCCCTGGTTCTTTTTGTCCATTACACTACAGACTCAATGTACTCATTCTCTGCTTTGACTCCTTCTATTCATTATTCAAAATTCAACTCAAAGGTCTCTTTCCTTAATAGCCTTCCACTTCTGACCCTTCTATTCTGTGTAAAGAGCTCTTGTGTTTTTCCCATAGCACGCATTATAGTACTTAAGCTACTGGTTTGTAATTTTAACTAATTTGTCTTTTTTTAGTAGCTTGATCCTCTTACTCACTATGATTCAGGGAAAGTGTAGAAAGACATACTCCAAGGAAAACACAAGCTCCATTATAAATTAAGAAACTGTCAAAGTTGTTTGTAAACAGACTGTGTGTAGTAATAGAGTCATTTTCTGTGTCTGCTCATGTGTGTCCTGACAAAGCAAATTCAGTGTGTGAATCAAGGAAGCAGAAGATCAGATCCTAGTCTTGTGAGATCCTGCTCATGGCACCAGTTAGCTACAGCTGATGTCTCATTTCCTTCTTTTTGAAACAGATTAAAGGTTTCTTAGAATATTGAAAGTGCTGGTATAAACGTAAGACTTTGTCCAGATACCAAGTAATCAGAAATGTGAAGGAACTTTTTTGGAGATCAATAGAACACAGCCACAGGGAAGGAAGAGCTTGGTGTAAGAGGATTGTGTAGGTTTCACAGAGTTCCCATCATGGCTCAGTGCTTAACGAATCCGACTAGGAACCATGAGGTTGAGGGTTCAATCCCTGGCCTTGCTCAGTGGGTTAAGGATCCGGTGTTACCGTGAGCTGTGGTGTAGGTTGCAGATGTAACTCGGATCCCATGTTGCTGTGGCTGTGGTGAAGGCTGGCAGCTACAGCTCCTGTTAGACCCCTAGCCTGGGAACCTCCATTTGCTGTGGGAGTGGCCCTAGATAAGGCAAAAAGGCAAAAAACAAAACAAAACAAAACAAAACAAAACAAAACAAAAAAACAAATGGATTGTGTAGGTTTCAAAGGAAGAGGCGTTTGTTGAATATAAGGTTGGGAATTCAGGTAATGGAAGCCTCGGCACTCAGATGCAAAAGAGTGATTGTCCTTCCCCTGAGAAAGTTTCAATGATCCATTGAAATACGTCTTAAAAGATTCATTACTCTAATAGGTTGAATAGTGTTTGGGAAAAGTTTGGAAATACAAGAAGGAAAATTTAAAGCACACCTGTATACTAGAAAGAACACAGACTTTGACTGAGGGATTGAATCTCAACTCTACTAGCTGTGTGACTCCAACCAAGTTACACAACTTATGAGAGACTCAGGACTTTCATCTGTAAAATGCAAGGCATAGTGTCGACATTAAAGGGTTAATTCAGGGATTTGAAATATTATAATCAAAATGACTGGTTCCTTATAGGAGATCATTTATTATTATTGTTATTAACATTGTAAATATTTTAGAAGGCACAGTACAAAGGGGGAGAACAGAACTAAACAGAAAAGAGGTCAAGGGCATGATAAGAAGGCAGGTTTGCAAAGTGGCTAGTGAAGCTCAGTCTTGAGTTAAAACAGAAGGGAGGACAAGAGCAGAATAGCACCATTGGGAGTATTGCCTCAGTTATGGAATGTAGCCCTGTGTCCGCAGCCCTGGTCTGCTGTCTCAAGTGGACCTGACTGAGCAGAGCAATGGCTATGCACAACTAGGACAGCCGCTTAAACTTGGACAAGTGCAAAGGCAACAGAATTAGGGTGATCTCTATCTCTCACTCAGACCAACACTGACATTTCATAGAAGGAGAAATTGAGTTTGGAAAAAGCTTAGAAACTTGGTAAACAGCTAACAATTTGTCAGAGAAAACCCAAACCAGAGTCAAGTCTGCTGCACTCCAGCACTGTGGGACATATTCAATGATTTTAGGGAACTCTCTGCTCTCACCCTCACCTGAGTACTAACCCTATCCCTAATTTCTTTATTTCTTCCTAATTTGTGACATCTCCTATGGTCTTTCCAACCAACTTGGAATTTATCAGATTCAGTGTGATTGACTGTGAATACACTCCCCTCTCTCCACCGGTTACAGCTCTGTAGTAACATTTTAATTCTCCAGTAATGATCTGAACTTCACATATTTTGTCCAAATATCAAATATAGTTCTTCTATTTAAATCTTTCGGCTAAAAATATTTTGTATTACAACTTGACCCATATGACACAATACTATCGTCACTTTGTGGGCAGACATTTCTATCATTTAACAACTATCTTTATACTGCATTTAAAAAACCCAATTATGAAATATTTTTCAAGTATAAATGAATCTCTATGAAACTACCCACCCATCTGTTTATGTATCTAGTATAAAGACAATAAAATGAACATCCATGTGCTCACCAGCTTGCTCAACTGAAGAACATTGCCAATACCTTTGTAACTCACCCTGCGTTCCTTTGATACACACTGTTTTAAAATTTACTTTTGCAAATGCAAAATTTATTCTTCAAGTAAGAATATTTTCTATTGCCACCCTAAAAATCACCTTTAAAATTTTGTTTTTTTTTTGTTTGAGTAGTGAGGGAGAATTTTATACACCTCTTTAGAAAACTGTCTGCAGCAAGTGTTGAGAAATTAAATTAGGAAATCTCCCCTTTAGCCATATAACACACAACACACACACACACAATCACATTTTAACTTACCTTAAGTAGTGCCTCCGCAGTATAAAATGCAAGAAAAGAGTAGTTAGCATGTTTTAATTCACTCTCGTAGATATTATTTAACCTGGTTATCCAAGAAATTATAATAGGAAACATATTCATTAGAATCACAAGGTATCCAACACACTCAAATTCATCAGTAAATACTATTTTATGGCACATACGGAGAAAGCAATGTCTGTAAAAGAAAGACAGTTTTACCTGATAAAATAATTACACTGAATTATTTTCATTATATGCTCAGTGCTGTTCTAATCATCAATAGCTATTGAGCCCAGCTTAATTCTGAGAAGTAGCCATCAATACCAAACACTTTCTGACATCCAACTTCAGATATCGTTCCTTTAATTTCCTCCTCTGCTAATTGTCTTCAGGCTGATTTCCCCTTTCTTTCTCAGTTTCCTCACTTCTCATTCATTTTCGCTTATGCATTTAATAGAAATACTTTAGGACATAAGACAGGGATAATTCAAACTGGAAATACTAAAAAAAAAGCTAATAATCTCACTTCTCAGAGGTGACTACTATTACCAGCTTGAATAATGCAATCTTTTTGTTTACATAATCCTCATCTATAAATATTAAAGGAATAAGGTCATTCATACATATGGTTCTACAATTTTTTTTCCTGTTGACAATGTATCATGAGCATTTTTCCTTGTTAAGGCATATAATCTGGAATAAATCCCAGGAGATACAGTAGCAGAATAGGATGATTTCCATATTTATCAAAAAATTTAAATTAACATATACTATTCTCAAAAATTATTTCCATACCTAAAATTCCAGGAAGTGGAATCATGGGTTAGAGGATTTATTTTATTTTAAAAATATCCAAATAGTATAATAGTGCATTTTTATTGCTAAAGCTCAGACAAAATGATTAATCAGTTATTGACTGAAGAGTGGGTAAGTACTGGATTGCTTAGAGATAGATCCAGGTTATGCAGGACCTGAAAATTTTATAATTTTTGAGCCCTATTTAGGATAAAACAGGAAATTGTGAATATGTAAATGATCCTGTCATCAACTGCAGAAATCCTCTAAGTGCCCAGGCAGTGCCAGTGCAAGGGTCAGTGCCACAGAGTGTAAGCCTTGCTAACTTGATAGTGACATAGCCTCTGCCTTCTCAGCCCTGTATTAAGACTGTCTTTCTTTTTTTTCTTTTTAAAAAAATGTTTAATTAATTAATTAATTTTATTAAAGTATAGTTGATTTACAATGTTGTGCTAATTTCTGCTGTATAGCAAAGTGACCCAAGCATGTGTGTGTGTGTATATATATATATGTGTGTATATACATATATATATATATATATATATACTTTTTCTTATATTATATTCCGTCATGGTCTATCCCAAGAAACTGGATATCGCTCCTTGTGCCAATCAGTAGGACTTCATTGCTTATCCATTCTAAATGTGATGGTTTGCATCTACAAAACCCAAACTCCCAGTCCATTCCTCTCCTTCCCCCTCCCCCTTGGCAACCACAAGTCTGTTCTCTATGTGTGTGTGGGTCTGCTTCTGTTTTGTAGTTAGGTTCATTTGTGCCATACTTTATATTCCACATGTAGGTGATATCATATGATACTTGTCTTTCTCTGTCTTGCTTACTTTGCTTAATATGATAAATCTCTAGGTCCATCCATGTTGTGGCAAATGGCATTATTTCATTCTTTTTGTGACTGAATAATATTCCATTGTATATATGTACCACATCTTCTTTATCCATTCATCTGTCTATAGACATTTAGGTTGTTTCCATGTCTTGGATATTGTGAATAGTGCTGCAACGAACATAGGGGTGCATGTATCTTTTTGTTTTATTATTTTTTTTAATTATTTTTTAAAATTTATTTATTTATTTATTTTTTGTATGTAACTTTTTGAATGAATGTTTTGTCCAGATACATGCCAGGAGTGGAACTGCTGGATCACATGGTAGTTCTATATTTAGTTTTCTGATGAACCTCCATACTGTTTTCCATAGTGGTTGTAACAATTTACATTCCCACCAGCAGTGTTGGAGGGTACCCTTTTCCCGACACACTCCCCCAGCTTTTGCTCTCTGTAGACTTATTAATGATGACCATTCCGACCTGTGTTAGGTGGTACCATTGTATTTCTCTAACAATTACTGACATTTAGCATCTTTTCATGTACCCACTGGCTATCTGTATGTCCCATTTGGAGAAACATCTACTTAAATTTTTTGGAATGGGTTCTTTTTTAAATTGACCTGCATGAGTTTTTATACTTTGGTGATTAATCCCTTGTTGGCTGCTTCTTTTGCAAGTATTTTCTCCAATTCTGGGGTTTGTCTTTTTTTAAATTATCTTTACAGTGCATAAGGTCTTAATTTTAATTAGGTCCCATTTGTTTATTTTTGTTTTCACTTTCATTATTTTAGGAGGTGAATCAAGAAAGATATTGCTATGGTTTAAAAAGTCAAAGGGTGTTCTACCTATGCTTTCCTCTAGGAGTTTTATAGCATCTGGTATGACATTTAGGTTTTTAATCCATTTTGAGTTTATTTTTGTATAAGGTATTAGGAGAGTGCTCTAATTTCATTGTTTTACAAGTAGCTGTCCAGTTTTCCCAGCACCACTTATTGAATAGACTGCCTTTTTTTCCATTGAATATTCTTGCCTCCTTTTGCTGTGATTTATTTGACCATAGGTGCATGGATTTATTTCTGGGCTTCCTATGTTGTTTCATTGATCTATATTTCTATTTTTGTGATGGTACCATACTGTAGCTTTGTAGTATAGTCTGAAGTCAGGGAGCTTGATCCTTCCAGCTCAGTTTTTCTTTCTTAGGATTTCTTTGGCTATTAAAAGTCTTTTGTCTTTCCATACACATTTTAAAATTCTTTGTTCTAGTTTTGTGAAAAATGCCTTTGATAGTTTGACAGGGATTGCTTTGAATCTGTAGACTGCCTTGGGTAGTATAGTCATTTTGAAATATTTATTCTTTCAATCCAAGAACATGCTATATCTTTCCATTTATTTGTATCACCTTCGATTTCTTTCAACAGCACCTTATAGTTTGAGTCTTTTTCCTTGCTAAGTAATTTTTTTCCCTAGATATTTTATTCTTTTGATGTAATGGTAACTGGAACTATTCCCTTAATTTCTATTTCAGATCTTTCATTGTTAGTGTATAGAAATGTGAGAGATTTCTGTGTATTAGTTTTGTGTCCTGCAACTTTATTGAGTTAATTGATGAACTGTAGAAGTTTTCTGATAGCATCTTTAGAATTTCCTATGTATAGTATCATGTTATCTGCAAACAGCAACAATTTTTACTTCTTTTCCAATTGGATTCCTTAATTTTTTTCTTTTCTGAGTGCCATGGCTAGGACTTCCAAAATTATGTTGAGTAAAATTTGTAACAGTGGACATCCTTGTCGTGTTCCTGATCTTAGCAGAAATTCTTTCTGCTTTTCACCATTAAAAATGATGTTAGCTGTGGAGTTCCCTTGCAGCACAGCAGGCTAAGGATATGGCATTGTCACTGCAGTAACTTGGGTCACTACTGTGCTGTGGGTTCAGTCCCTGGCCCAGGAACTTACACATGCCATGAGTACAGCCAAGAAAAAAAGAAAATAAGGAATGATGTTAGCCATGGGTTTGTCATACATGGCCTTTATTATATTGATGTAGGTTTCCTCTATGCCCACTTTCTGGAGGTTTTTTTTTTTTATCAGAAATAAGTGTTGGATTTTGTCAATAGGTTTTTTTTTTTTGCATCTACTGAGGTGGTAATATTGTTTTTATTCTTTAATTTGCTTATGTGGTTTGATTTCTGGATCACACGGATTGATTTGTGGATACTGAAAAATCCTCACATTCCTGGGATAAATCCCACTGAACTGTGGTGTAGAACACTTTTAACAAATTATTGCATTCAGTTTGCTAAGATTTTTGCACCTATATTCACCAGTGATATTGGCCTGTATTTTTCTTTTTTTTCCCTGCATTTTAGATAAAACAGCCACCTCTTTCAGTCTTGTGAGAATGGTTCTGTGTAGTTGAACTTTATTCTTCCAGCCTAGCCCAAGCTCTTGGTTGTATCTCAAGACTTTGTGATTGTCTAAGCTGCCTTGTTTGTTCTTAGTGGCTCCCAGTAGTTGAGGATGTGCCAAGACCTGTTTCCCAAAGTGGACAATGTCATTCATCACCTAATTGCAAGCTGACTGAAAGCTGGACTGCTTAGGTAGCAGATTTTGAGGTATGCAGATAGATTTCTTTCAGAGATGGGTATTTCTGTCTGTGCCATCTGCACTAGACCCTGGAGCTATAGCCCACTAAAAAAAATTTCCTTGTTTGCTATAATCCTATGGGCCCTTAAATGCAAGTCCCGTTGGTTTATAGCAATCAAGTGGTATATTTTCTGGGTGGCAGCCACAAATGCCAGGGTGCCAGATCTCTTCACAAGTTCCTTCCAGGGAGACACTGTCCTCACAAGCCCATTAAGAAATGTTTCTTTGCCTGATCTAGTCTTGTAGATCTTGTGGATGCAAACTTCATTACATTTGAGAGCTAGGTATTTTAGGGGCCCCATCCCTTAGGTGGAGGTCTTAAAAGTTGGGGTGCTAGATATTGGTCCAAAGCACTTTGTTTCTCAGGGAGAGACTGGGAGCTGAGGGTTTCCTTCTAATTGTGTGCCTGTGCTGGAGGATGGGGGCGGTTGTTATGATGAAAGTGTATCTCAGCCTTTCCTCCTTGTTTCAATGTAGGTATTTTCTCATTAGCCTAATGTGTAGGAGGTCCTTGGATAGTTTCCAGATTTCTTTCAGAGGGAATTTATCCATGTTTATCTGTAGACTTGGTGTGTCCAAAGAAGGAATTGAGTCCAGGAGCCTTCCATGCCATCATCTTGGATGAGAACATGGAATGTTTTTCTTTATTTCTTCTAGCAGTAAAATAGTATCTGGCACAGCATTATACTTGAGGTTACCTTTTACTTAAGTTGATAATTGAGTATAATCTGACTTGTTTATGTCAGATAGATAAATTAAAGGGTATATGATGGTGATTACTTATAATTCCTTTCAATCTTTAGTGCTGGTGTTAGTTTTTTAACTCTTTCTGGAATGCTATATTGCTTCTTATTACTGTTTCGGCTGAGGGTTCCACTTCGTCCCTTGGCCATTTCTGCCATAATGATTCTTATCATGTAGGTCACAGCACAATGTAAGTGTTTAGTTAGATACCAAATATATTCATCCCAGTTATAGGGAGATAACCACACTGTGGACCTGGTGGGTTTCTATGAGAGAGACTGGATCAGAAACTCCATATATTATCTAGCCTAAAAACTCCCAGTTTAACTTGAGGAACATGGTAGCATTTCAAGACTTTGGTATCAGTATCCTTTAAAATGCCATCTCTCAAAAGTCCTGAAAAAGTCTGGGTATTCTCTTTTACCAAATGCACAGGAACTCTGGTAAAATGATTAGAGGTCTATTTGAGAAAAGGCTGAGGAAATATGTATCCCCTATATTTTTCATATTATTGCAGTCCTCTCACCAGGACCCTGGTTCTGAGAACTGACTCAGATACAGAGAAGGGGTGAAGGGCCACAGTTTTCCTTTACAGTAGTTGATCTCATCCTTTTTCACAGCTCTCTCTCTCTCTCTAGTTCTAGAAAAGTCAAGGAACACTATAGCTGTTTGTCTATATTGCCTTTTGACACACAGTATATGTTAGCAGTCACTCTGACTGCTACTCCGGGTTTGCTGTCCACAAAATAAAGTGTGCCTGCCTTGCCTCTAACACTTAAGTGCTGCCATCTGCCTTCTGCCATTCCCACTTCCTCTTGATACTAGAGAGATCAGTTCCACAGCAGCCCCAACTACTGTCAACCAAGTCCTGTAGAAGGCATCTATCATTGAGTTTCTCACTATTGCCTTAGTAAAGGGAAATATCTTCCAGACCTTTCCAGAGAACAAAATTATGTGATTGGTTCTTCATTCCCATATAATACCTCTAATTAAATGTTCCAGTTTTATCACCCGCTCTTCATTTACTGTAGGTTACTGGCTTGGTCAAGCTTGAAAGGACCATCTCGGGGGTATAATAGTACCAGCTCCAAGTGTCCTTGACAGAATGTTGAATCCTGAATGATCATGGATAAGACAACTGTGCCAATAAATTCCTCCCCAGTCTGACCTTGTGTTGCAGCCTTTTGGTCCAGTATTCTCAAGATCCATTCTCTTATATGTTCTACTAGGTATTGGTCCAGTCCTGTAATTCCTTCAGTAAATAAGTTGTAATCTCCTGAAGCAGTCCCCTCTATATCCCACCCCCAGCCCTCAGCTGTGTTGAGACCTGACCTGGGTAATTACTTTGGAAATAATGAAAAGTGGTAGCGACTAACCTTGAAACAAAGACAAGCTTCAACTCATGATGTCTTTGCAGCGTCTGAAGGTCATAGAAGGTTATTATTCTCCAGCAGAGGAGAGGCAGCTAATTCTGGAGGCTAGAATATCCATGAGAATGCGGAGGTTTAGGAGCCTCAGGTTTGTCCACCCGAGTGTTACCACTTCAGACCTCAGGGTCCTGACCTTTTCCCATTAGAGCCCTGACATGGGTACAGAAGCCCTGTCATATGTATGCATTTATTTTTCTTCGAACAGCTCTAGGTGCATTCCCTCAGTTATATATACTATCTTATTTTAAAAGTCAATTCTTAAAACTGTAAATTTTAATTTCAAGAATTATATGTATTTTCCATTTTTAATATTATTTTGGTAATCAGCCTTGTTCATGTTTATAATTCAATCACTTACTAATTTCAAAACTTCAGTAATAATTATAGTCCCTATTGAATAATTTTGATAACTGAAGTCTTAGGGATATTAAATCTCCTGCTGTTATTTCTGCTGATTCGCTTTCGTGGTTATTTGTTTCCTTGTGCATTTGTTCATCTTTTATGGTGACTTCATCCATTGGCTAGAGAATTCAGTTTTGAATTGAATACAGTTTAGCACTTAATAATAAATGTTAACATTTGCTAAGTGCTTACCCAGCGCTAGTCTCTGGACTAAGTTCTTCCACACACACAATTTATATAATTTTTATAACAAGCCCATAAGGTAGGCAGAGGAGAACCCCGCTAGCATATTCTAGTACCTACAGTGTGCCAGTCACTTTGTCAAATGCCTTACATATGTCAGTTAGCCTCCAGAACATGACATAGATATTACTACACCATTTTTTTCAAATGAGAAAACTGAAAAGCTCATTCAGCTAAAAAATGACGAAGACTATTATTCTAAACTAAGCCATCTGACTTCAGAATCTGTACTACCTACTTTGAGAAGAATAATATTTAACAGACAGCCTAAAGGATAGAATGGCTATCATTCCTAGTTTTTCAAATCTCCATTTCTTTGTTATAGCAACAGAAATAATTACCAGAAAGCTGTAGCTTAAGTCATTATTGAAGGCTTAAAAGAACTATAGTACAAAAATATCCGTTTGGTATTTACTGATACTTCTACTGAGAAGGGGGAGGTGTCTATATTTCCTCCTCTTGAATATAAGAAAAGAAATAAAAGACATCTAAAGTGGAAGGAAAGAAGTAACATTGTCTCTATTAATAGATGACATGATCTTATATACAGAAAATCCCAGATAATAAAAAAAAAACAACTAGAACTAAAAAATGAATTCAGGATGCAAGATCAATAAAAAGAAATAAGTTGTATTTCTACACACTAAAAATTAATGGTACAAAAGTAAAATTAGGAAAACAGTTTTATTTAAATAGCATTAAAATGCATTTAGGATTAAATTTAACCACAGATATAGACATTGGTAAGTATAAGACATCCCTGAAAGAAAGTAAAGAAGATCTAAATAAGGTAAAGAAGTAAAGAAGATCTAAATAAGGGAAAAGACATTCCATGTTCATGAATTGAAAAGCTTAATACTGTTAAGGTGGAAATACTACTCAAAGAAATGTACAGATTCAAAGCAATCCCTATAAAAATCTCAGTGACATTTTTATGTGTATAAATAGAAAAGCTAATCCTAAAATTCATGTGGCATTGCAAAGGACCCTAAATAGCTGCACCAATCTTGAAAAAGAAAAGTAAAATTGATGAACTCACATTTTCTGGTTTCAAAATTATCTAGCAACTGTGGAAAACAATTTTTAATGGTTCCTCAAAAAATAAAACATAAAATTATCATATGATCTGGCAGTTTTACTCCCACATGCATACCCAAAAGATGAAAAGAAGGAATTAAAACAAATACATGTGCATGAATGTTCATAATAGCAATGTTCACAGTAGCCAAAAGGTGAAAACCACTCAGATATCTATCAGCCGATGAATGGGCCAGGAAAATATAACATATCCATACAATGAACTAAAGCCAAAGAAGGAACTAAGTATTGATACATGCTACAAAGTAGATGAACTTCATGCTACTGATACACACTATAATGTGGAAGAAACATGCTGAATGAAAGAATCCAGAAACCAAAGGCTACCTGTTGTATGATTCTATCTACATGAAACATTTGGAATAGGTAAATTCATAGAGATAGGAAGCAGATTAGTGCTGTCTAGGAGGTGAGTGGGAGAGGGAAGTGGGAGTGAATGCTTAATGGGTGTTGAGTTTACATTTGGGGCAATGAAAATATGGAATTTGATAGAGGTGATGGTTAACAATGTGAATACATAAAATAACACTGAATGGTACATGTAAAACTGGTCGATGATTAATCTTGTTATGTGAAATTTACCACAAAAATAAAATTTATTACACTGTACCTTGTTTTCTTTAAATAACTTTTTATGTATATAAGTAATTTAGTTGTAAACTACCTCAAGATATTTTGCAAAGTATTCAGGATATAAGTTTTAAAAAATAAATAAAAAGAAAATTTCAAATGAATATAACAGCATTTCTAGAAAGGTTCAAAAGTGCTTACCTTGATGGGATCCCTTTTTCCTTTTTCGTATTATACACCCAATTGATCAATACTTTTCTAGTGAAGGTAAAAAGTTTTTTGTGTTCAGAATAATTCTCTACTGTCTCAGCATTCGTATACCTAAAAAGAAGAAGAAGAAATCTTTAAACATGCTTTCAATTTGGGAGAATAAATTTAGTGCAGAATTGTCAGAAAGCAGGAAGACTATTCCAAGTGATAACAGGGAAAAAGACACTTTCATGGCCATAGGTCCAGTTCACAAAGATGTAGATAAAAGTGGACATATAATTATGAAGTTAGGTTGTGGAGTTCACCATTAAACCAAGAGTATAAAAAAATCGGAGATAAATGGGTCAAAATTGGAGAGCAGTCAAGGTTCAGGTAGAGAAAATATACCGTGATTCAAATATATGTGATTTCCATGTTGGATACTACATTAACCGATGTGGCAATGAACAAATTATCTCACTGGGAGTTCCTGTTGTGGTTCAGTGGGTTAAGAAGCTGACACTGTGTCCATGAGAATGTGGGTTCAATCCCTGGCCTTGCTCAGCAGGTTAAGGATCCAGTATAGCTTCAAGCTGTGCTATAGGTTGCAGATGTGGCTTAGATCTGTCATTGCTGTGGCTGTGGTATAGGCTGGTGGCTGCAGCTCCGATTAGACCCCTAGCCTGGGAACTTCCATATGTCACAGGTGAGGCTCTAAAAAGAAAAAAATATTACATCACTAACCTGTTGGCTCTGTAGAATGGGCGTAAAACTACTTATGCCAGCTAGGGATCATTAAATGAAAAAGTATATATGAGGCATCCACTCCATCTCACACATCCTCTCGTATCTTTTATTTCACTTTCTGATAAGTAACTAGGGAATTTATGATGAAAATACAAGTGATGAAGTAAAGAGTAAAAATAGTTACTTGGAGAAGTCAATGGGTATCTTGTCTAAAGATAGAAAGGTGCTTTAAACAGATGTACCAGGACCTGTGCTAAGTGCCTGTATAATTGCCAAAGAAACAATACTTTAAATAGAGCTTATAGTTAATTGAGTTCTGTGTCAGACACAGTTTTAAACATATTACATGTTACCCATTCAATGTCATAAAAATTCTATAAGTGCTATTATTATCTTCATTTTGCAGATAGGGAAGGTGAGGCACAGAGATTAAATAATTTACCCAAAGATATTTGACTAATAAATTACAGAGCCCAGATTCAAAGCTAAGCTATCTCACTATCCTACCGTTTTCCTAAATCAGGTCTAAACAGTGAACGTGTTGATAGAAAATAGTAATTCAGTAGCGTGAAATACCCAGTAATTTGGCTTGTAAAATGTCACGCACATTGCTACCACAGAATTTTAAGATTCATAAGAACTTGTGAAATGTTTGGATCTTAGCTTAGTCATTACAGTTAAGTGCAGTAAATACTCTGCAGAGACAACAAAAAAGAGGGTGCTCTGGACCCATAAAAGGGAGTGTTTAACACAGTCTTGGAGAATCAGCAAATCTTCCAGAAGAAATTAATGCCTAAGCTAAGATCTGAACATTTCACAAGTAATTGTTGTTTGCATGTTTTACTCCACCAGTCTGCCTGAATTCTTGAGGGCAGAGACCCAGATTTTTCATGGTTTACCCATCACATATATTAAGCAAAATAGGTGCTCAATAAATATTCTATCAGAAATGAATCAACTCATATATACATATATGAGGTAGGATCCTTAACCTGTTCAGGTACCAGGGAACACCATACTGTTTTAAATTGATCACCTCTTCCCAGCCCTGTCTGTTCTGCTAACACTGCTCAGGTACCTTAAGCATTTGAAGAGCCTGGAGTGAGTGAGAGGACAAGTGGAGGCCCTTGTACCATATATAGAAATACAACATCATAATGATTCCCTGGACAGGGCTGAAATTAAAACTCCTGGGCCCTTGGAAAATCTGTACTGTCACTATAATGAAAACATGCTCCAATGACTGGCTGCTTCTCTTCCCATACATTTTATCTCTCTCTGTACCTCAAGCTAGTGCACATGAGTAGATAGCAGATTGGAGCATCTGTTCGGTCTTGAAGGGTACACACCAAGGGCGTGGTTTCCTTGTAAGATGAGGACATGGGGGGAAGGCCCAAGCAATCCTAGAAACAAGCTTAGAACCATTTGAGCAGGGGATGTTGGTTCCATGGTCCCAGAGGATGGTCTAGAACAAGCAGATATGCCTGGACTTCAGGTTGATGTTGCTGCAACTGCTCTGCGCTCTAACTCCTCCCTCTGCCCAATCATACATCCTCCTTCCTTCCATAGGGGATGATCTGAGTGTACTCCCTATCATGCTGACTTTGAGTAACCCACTGCTGACTGTGGAGCCTGGCAGCTAAAGAATTCAGTACAAGTGTATCAGGAGAGGCTGCACAGAGGGAAGATGTGCCTGAAGGGGTTAAGGAAGTCACCAACCTCAGTGGGGTATTTGAGCAGGCTAAGAGGAGGGGTGGCTTACCACAGCTTAGCTTTGGGGGGCAAAAAGAGAAAAGGAAAAGCATCTTGGGTGGAAGGAGCAGCTTGTTCAAATGCATAGAGGTGTGAATGCACAGAGCTAGTTTTGGAAACTGGACGTGGGTGATTTGGCCTGGTTGTGGGGTGCAGAGAAGGCAGTGGTTCCCACACATAGTACTAGATGATCTCAAGTTACCAGACAAGAACGAGAAACTCCTTTGCACAATATCCTAAATGCAGTGGCTTAAGATGGAAGCTATCTCTTGAAAGTCTACTTACTCTCCCTTCTCAGCAAAGCTTCCTGCTGCACCAACCAGCACCTGGACTGCACTCTGCGACAGAGTCTCATTCCTGTATTGTCTCTGGTAGCTTGCCTAAAAGGAATGGTGAACCTAATCATTATATCATATGGATAACAATGACAACTTATTATACCTTTTATGGAAAAATAATCTGTGAGAAAGAGGTCAAAATCCCCAAGTAATATACAGCCTTTATAAAAAATTTTCTTTCTATGGAGTCAGACCATGAGGTCAGTGCAGAAGGTAGGTCTGAGCTTTGGGTGGAATGAAACTGGTTCTGCAGGAAACTAGGTTCCTTCCAGGTGTTCATTAGGTTTTCGAAAATAAGTGGGAATTCTGTGGCCAACTAAGTGTGAGAACTGCTGCAAACCATCCCCATCTTAAACGTTTATAATGCATGTTAGAATACTAAAGGTTCTGAGAAATCCTACAGTACAGGATTCTGGTTTACATCTTTAATTCCATTTCCCCCAATTAAAAAAAAATTATTATAGTTGATTTACAATGTTCTGTCAATTTCTGCTGTACAGCAAAGTGACCCAGTTATACATATATGTACATTCTTTTTTTCACATTATCCTCCATCATGTTCCATCACAAGTGATCAGATATAGTTCCTTGGGCTGTAGAGCAGAATCTTTTCCCATGGGGCAGAGCACAGACATTCCTTCATTCAGTCCAAGTACTGAGGGCCCGTTCTGCTTCATTGTGCTGGACATTGTAAAGAATCAGCTTCCTAAACCGGAATATATGCTATGACTAAAGAGTCCTGGGTTCCGTAGAAGACCCCCTGTCTGCACAGTCATTTACGGACATGAAACATGGTTTTGCTCTTGGGGGATGCTAGATAGGGATAGAATAAAACTTAAGGATGGATGATCAAAAGGCTATTTGTAATGACAGGAATTCAATAGAGTATCATTTTCTCCTTAAACTTCACTAGGATATTTATGAAATAATGTGAAATTAAAATATTTTTCAGCATCTCTAAAGATAAATGCTGTAGTCTACGGGAAAAGTAAGAAAGCCAAAAATAATATAGAAGTCATGAAAGTTTAGCAACGCAAATGGCAAAGCAGTTAGAGACTAGAAAAATGTTAATTCTTCAATGATCATTCACACCAAAGTGGAATAAGGATTTAGAGAATGGTTGATTCCTAAAAATAACCTCCATTTATTGAGCCCTCCGATATATCATAGAATTAATACAATGATTTGTGTTTTACATGAAATTATTTAAGGTTTGCAAAAGCTTCATGAGGAAGGTGTTCTAATCTGTATTTTACAGATGAGAAAGTGGAGGCTTCTCAGGGAGTTAAGCAGTTTTCTCAAGATCACGTTAGAAACTCAGTTCTCTCTGAATTTAGTCTCTGCTTCTTTCCTTCATTATGTTATGCTGCCTGGCTTGTACCCCTGTCTTGCCATGCTGTGCTTCCTCTTCTAATGTACAGTAGAGGAGAAGATTTAGCTCCCAATAACAAGAACTGGCTGAGATTTAAATAAAAACTCTCAAAGCTTTGACAACCATAATAACTAATTAATAATACTGTTGGAAACAGTGAACATTAGACATGAGATTGCAGAAATCAAGCCAACAAGCCAAAATAAACACAAAAATACATCTAGGGCAAAGAAGGATTGAAAAATCCAAGAGGTGACATGATCTGGAAAACAGAGCAGAGAGTTCCAACCTACTTTGAAAAACAGGATTTCCTAATTAAGACATAATGTATAACACAAAAGCAACAAAGACATAATAGCACAAATAGAAAACAAACATTTAAGGCAATAAATAAAAAAGGTATAGGGAATCTATATTGCAGAAAACACAGGATACTGCAAGTGGAAGGAATCTAAGAGGTCAGTTAGCCTAAGCTTCCCCTTTTAAAGATCAGGAGAATAAAGCCTAAAAAGAGTAAGTTCTGTGTACATATCATATTAATAATGAAAGCAAGACTCAAAATGGAGTCCCATGCATTGATTTTAAGGGTTCCTAAATAATACACTTTCCTGAAATAAATTAAAAATCTGCATGTGACTCAAAGACACGATCTCATAAAATCTACTGATGGAACCAAGCACCATATGGGCATCAGTTCCTCCTTCATGACACTGGCTCAGTGGCTTAAAGAAGTTATTTAGGTTTTTGTAAAGCTGTCTCTGAGACTCAGCTTGTCTGCCAGGACTGGTGCTGAAGAGGGAACAAGCATACCTCAAAGATATTCCACTTCCCAAGTTAGACTCAGCAGTCATAATGCTGTGTGCATGGAATAGCTGAGAAAGCATGGTGGTTCCACAGTCAATGAGGAAGGCCAAACATGAGCATTTTGAAAGCATGAGTCATGGCAACTAGGCAAGATTCTGCCCTGGATAGAAAATGGTAACTAGACTATTAGCAGTTTCTCACAGCCTGCTGTGTTACAGGATTTCTTTAATCTGTACCCAAAATTTGATATGAAAACATACAAGCGTATAGCTGCAGACAGTGAATGTGGAGGTATTCTTTCATAAAAAAACTGATGTGGACCCTGAGATGGCAGTGTCATGGAACTGACCGCATGGTACCTCTGAAGGTAGAGCTCAGCTGTAACTCCTGCTTTTGGCATCTGTGAAAATCCCAGTTCTGCAAAATAAAACACCTTCTACTTAAGCTAATTTAGGTGGATTTCTTATTCTTTCCTTTCTTTTTTCTTTTGGCAGTCAAGCAAAAAGATTCCTGAAATGATGTCGAACTTCCCTTTGCCTTTGTAAACAATTCCTGAGATGATGTCAAACTTCCCTTTGCCTTTGTAAACAATCTGTTAAAGCTGTGCAGGTGAGCATACCCAAGATGTCTCAAAGTTTTCAGTATAATTTTATCCAATGGTTTAATTTATTTTTTTCATTATAGGATCGGCACAAAAACAGACACGTAAATCAAAGGAACAGAATAGAGACCCTAAAAATAAACCCATGAACCTGTGGTTATTAAATTTACAACAAAGGAGAGTATGCAATGAATATACAATGGAGAAAAGAGAGTCTCTTTAATAAAAGGTGCTAGGAAAGCTAGACAGCTACAGGTAAAAGAATGAGATGAGAATATTTTCTCACACCACATACAAGAATAAACTCAAGATGAATTAAAAACCTAAACTTAAGACAAAACACTGTAAAACTCCTAGAAGAAAACATAGACAGAACATTCTTTAACATAAATTGTAGCAATATATTTTTGGATCTGTCTGCTACGGCAAAGGAAACAAAAGCAAAAATGAACAAACGGGACCTAGTAAAACAATAAAATAAACAAAGGGGAAAATATTTGCAAATGATATGACCAATTGGCCAATAACTTTAAAGATACATAATAAGTACTAACTATTTTTGCTGACAGGAGACGCCTGTTGGCCAGCTCTATTGCTTCAACGTTCAGGGTCTCATCTATTTCCTTGTTACAGTCTAGACATCTCACTTTTTGATGTTCTGTTATTTCTCCTTGGCTCAACTAAGTAAAACACAAAACCAAAAAATAATACAGAAACATTAATGTATTGTTTAGCATAAACCTCAGGTAATTCACATACCAGTTTGGCTTGAAAATTATAGAAAGTCTGCTAGATACAGAAAAATGTTCAAAGGAGTTTCCCCTTTGAGGGGGAAGGAGTTATACCTTCTCCTTTACATGGTATTAGTAACCATTTATAAAAGCTACTGCATTTCTAAGCACCCGTGATTCTGAAAGTGTGGTCCCCCAGCAGTGCTGGCATCCCCTGGGCATTGTTAGAAATGCACAATCTCAGATCCCACCACAGACCTGCTGAATCAGAAACTGGGGAACTGGGCCGAAATCTGTGTTTTCACAAACTCAATTTACGATTCTGCTACAGCTAAAGTGTGACAACTCACTGCTTTAAATTAATTGCTTAAGGTAGAATAAAAAGTGAACATGGCCATTAGGAGATGGGTATATGGATAACTCCATTTTATAGATGAAAAAGCTGAAGCTTAGATGAAGTAAGTTTTCTAGATAACGTAAGTTTTTTGCAAATGATAATGAAACTATTTATTAAGGGACAAAGCTAGGATTTGAGCCCAGATTTTCTGAGTCCAAGGCCAATGCTCTCTGTATTGCTGAAATATCTATCCCTCATGTCTGTGTCATAAAGAGAAGAATGCATGAAGTGTCCCCTGGTAGCCTAGCGGCGGTTAAGGATTCAGTGTTGTCACTGCTGTGGCTTGGGTTTAATCCCTGGCCTGGGAACTTCCACCTTGCATGCCAGGGGTGGGACTGGGGGGTGGGGTGGGGAGGAGAATGCAGTTGTTTTATTATCTGCCTTCTGAAAGGAGGAGTGGTGGCCTCAACTCTGATTTTGCATTAGAATCAGTAGAATAGATTAAAAAATCATCTTCTGACACTTTGCATCAGAATTTCCTGAGTAGCGGCTGGGAAATCAACTTATATTTGTGATAGGCTTTCAGGGTGATTCGGATGCAGTAGGTTAGCAACAGGCCACAGATACTGGGAAAATTCTATAGAAAATTCTTAGAATTGATTTGGTACTTTTCTTATCTAGAAATCTTGGCAGTGTCGCTGCAGGCACAGGGCTTGATTCTCCCCCACCCACCCCAATCTGGAGCTTCAAGCACCTGTTAGAGGATATAAAATGGATTTTCGGAAATCCTTATTCATAACAACCCATTATCACATGTTTGCAGTCCTAGAAGTTGGCCCCACGTATTCTGTGATGCAACAAAATGTTACAATGAAAACTGGACATAATACAGGAGATTGAAAACAGCAAGAAGCATTGAGCAGATCCCAAAACAACTTTTATTATTTCTCCTTGTGACAATCAATGACTGCTGATAAATTATACACTCAGAAATGAATAAGAAATCTGACCATGGAGAATCTAACACATGTCTAAGAAGTGGGGGTAATATTTCGCCACACTGACAGCTTTGAATTCTATTTTATATTAAAAAATACTGTTAACCATAAGCTAGGGCCTGGCAAGTACATGTATATAGTAGCCTAAATACATGCTGAATAAATACTGTCCATCCTCAGACTAGTAAAAAATCAGCCATTTCTAAGCCTCCCTCTCCTCTTTTTATGCTATCTTTTAAAGGCAGCTCCAGTACACTCCTTTTTTTGGGGGGGCGGGGCGCACCTGTGGCTTATGAAAGTTCCTAGTCTAGGGGTTGAACTGGAGCTAAAGCCACTGGCCTACACCACAGCAATGCCAGATCCAAGTCGCTTCTGTGACCTACACCACAGCTCATGGCAACACTGGATACTCAACCCACTAAGGGAGTCCAGGGATCGAACCTGCATCCTCATGGATACCAGTCAGACTCATTTCTACTGAGCCATGATGGGAACTCCCATTCCTCTTTCTTTTTGAATTTACAGTATATGTTTCTTGTATACTCAAAGGGATTGTCACTCCTACTTTGCCCTACAGTGATCACAACATACCCTAAGAACTGTGAATATTTATAACATTAATACCTGTTTGAGGGCAATCATATCCACTTTGAAGGAATTAAAAAAAAAGATATTATTTGCTTACTGCATATGGGTTTTGAAGTATAATTGCTTTCTCAACCACGTTCCAATCTGCATTAGCAAGATCTTTGTCAAACTTGAGCACAGAGGCTGCAGATTTGGTTAGCTCCTGGAAGTGTTGAAACGTACAATACAGTGATTTATGCTTTGTTGATGTGACATCATGAAGACCTTTGATATAAAGAGCACATATTATAAATAACTGACACTCCATTATTTTCATACAAATTACAAAGTTTTCTTTCATTCTTATCGTCACTGTATTTTTTTTTTAAGTTAAAGACTCAACTTGTTTCATAACGGGAATGCTAACCATTTCAAACATTTCTGCTTTCATACTCTCTCACCGAAGCTGAGGTATGTAGTAACAATAGTAATAACGATGTGGTTACATATTATTCTGGCTGTGTCTGTGAAGTGTTTTCTGGATGAGATTAACATTTAAATGATAGTCTGATGACCCTCCACAATGTGGGTAGGCTTCATCCAATCCATTGGAGGCTTGAAAAGAACAAAAGCCTGAGCAAAAGAAAATTCACTCTCTGCCTGACGGTCTTAGAGCTGGGACATTGGCCCTCTTCTGCCTTTAGATTTGGACTGTAATTTATACTGTTGGCTTTCCTGGTTCTTAGGTCTGTGGACCTTGGGACCTAGCTTCTATAATCACATGAGCCATTTTCTCACAGTAAATCTCTTTCAATACCAACATATATATGTGTGTGTGTGTGTGTGTGTGTATATATATATATATATATATAGAGGGAGAGAGAGAGAGAGAGAGGGAGAGAAAGAGAAAAAATACATGTGCATTTGCACATATATAGGTTATATTAGGAGATATATATGTGTATCTATACCTCCTACATATATGTCTTCTATACATCTAGAATAAGTTTTTAAGTTTATTTAGCTACTAAGTAGAACATCTGATACTCTGGATAATTTTGACTCTTTAATCTGTTCTTCCCATTTTACTATACTAAGGCTCCAAGAATTAAAAAAAAAAGGAAAAAGAAGTAAAAGAAAAGAAGATCTTGTGGCAAATATGAAGGTGAAGGTGCAATATTATCCATAAAGATGAAATTTAAGATTAATTTAAAGAATGCCATATGAGTGAATACTCTGCATGAGTGAATACTCATGCTGTATGAGTGAATACTCAACAGAAAGGGTGATAGAATGGTTAAGAATATAATGGATTAAACACACCAGAACAATTTGCTTTTAGTTCTTTAACTACCATTACCTAGTTGTGTGACCTTAAATAAAAAACTCCAACTCTTTAGATTTCAATTTCTCAGTTGTTAAAAAGTAGGGGATTGAAACAGGCATATTGCCTCTTAAAACTGGAATTTCTGCCTCTACTCTCTTCATAGCCCCCATAAGCCACCACAGGACTAGAGTTGTCTTTTGTAAGACCTTACTCATAAAATTATACTCACTGCTTAAAAACCAGTCAAGGGATTCCTTTTGCCTTTGAAATAAAATCTTAAAATTCAAGATCCTTCATTATCTAACTTTTTCCCTACCACTCCCATCTGGACTTCCTCCACTCTTGGCATTGTTCAAGAAGGTTCTAACACCTTGCCCTCCTTGAATGCAGTTTCTGACATCCTCAGAAATTGATCACCTGTTGTTGTTTCCATTTCATTTATTTTTTTTTAACTTTGATGCACAAACAACTCTGATATCACCTTGTTTGACTTGTTTACTATCTTTCTCCTTTCTCCAAAGTAAGCTCCATTAACTCAGAAATCTTGTCTGGCTTCATCATGTATCACTATCGGTTAGAATAGTGCCTGCCTGGCATATAGGAGGCTCTTAGAAGTTTGTCAAATGATTGAATAAAGTTATTGTATTATTTTACTTAAATGGGACAAATGTAAGTACGTGATCTTTTAAAATAAACAAGCTTATTGGCCTAAACAATTCATATAACTTCACATAGAGACCCAGTTTCCTCTTCAGTTAGAGTAGATTTGTACTTATATGGTTTCTTTCTTCATTATTAGCAGTTCTTTAGCATATTTGGAATATTTTTCTCTTCACTCAGAATAGGAAGTATCAGGGCTTACCTAGTTTACTAACTGCTATGGGCAAAATAAATCTATTGACAATCAGGCTAATTAAGCATACTGCCACTCCATGAAATAATATCTGGAATTGAACAAAAATACAAAGTAAGTATTCATGACAATTTCATATGATACACTTGATTTACTGAAGTAGATAAGGTAGGTTTTACTCTGTCAACAGATGCTCATGGGAGTGGAAAATATGTCCGTCAGGCATGATATACGTACCCTGGAGATTCTGTCTTCCTGAATGTTCTTCATGTTTTTGAACCAAACCCCAAATCAGGAAATAAGGTTTGACAAGTATTTACATATTTATTTATAGAAACAGTAGGAAAAAACAATATGCTTGTTCTTAAATGCTATTACTGCGCATCTTGAGTTCTGGGAATAAGCCTGTGCTTTATCAATTCTTATCTACCATACACACCTCCATGTACACACAGTTTTCTGCTCAACATTCCCTGCACATCTGTATCAATAATTCTCCCCACTTAGGAAAAGAAAACTCAGAGGCCTTGATATGTTTGCTCCACCACATCCTTTGCCTCCCTGGAATCCCTTTATTGTCAGAAGGGAGGAGCAGTTGATGCATTTGTGCCCCCCCCTTTTTTTTTTAACCTTCTACTTATATTCCAAATTGGTCCCCATAGATGGGGAAGCAGCAACTTTTAATTTGATACTACATATTTTCACTTATTTATGGAATTCTAACTTTCAGAACTTATTTAAACTCTTTGCCAGTCCTCTGTTCTTTGGCCACAGATGAAGGTTAGAGACAGAGCACGATACCACACAGGAGGCTCTCAAGGTTGCACACTAGGATCACCCTAGAAACTTTATAATACTGGTTTCGAGGATGCTCCCACTGAATACTCTGATTTAATTCTGAAAGTGTTCATTCAAATAAAAAAAAAAAAATCCTTATCTTTCTTTACCTGAGACTTCTCCCTCTCAGATCCAAGAGAAAATTCAGAGTAGGCAAGGAGAAGGGCCATGTTTATATTAGGAATGCCTTTCATTTCACTCCAGGCCATTATAAAGGCCCAGCGCCAGCTGAAATCATGACCAAGTCGAGACAAAAGAGGGCTCAATAATAGGAAGACCAGAAGTCTAAAAGACAAAACACATTTTAAAAAGTTATCTTTGTCACAGAAATTTCCTTCCATTTCATTCTGTACTCTTCTGATCTATTCCCTGTGAAATTGCCAAGTCGCAGACAAAGGAACCATCTTTCACACACGGCTGGCATGGTGTCAAAGGAAGGCAGAAAGGCGTTCCATACAGAGACACGCCAAGAGGATGATATTTATTCTCTTTCTTTCTTTTCTGTTAGGTAAGTAGTAGGGTAACACTGCATCATCCTCAAGTGGTGCTTCTTCAAGTGGAAAAGAAAATGTTAGAGATGTTTTGTAGATGCACTCTCTTCTGGATCCCCAAAATAAGTAAAAGCAAATCTAATGAATAAGAAAATAATGGCCTCTCTTACTTTTTCTTGGTGGATTTTAACATTACTGAATCTGTCCAGAATCAGCTAGTTCATTTTTATTTCTTCTTTCAGTCCCATATCATTCTAATATTTTACATTAAATGTATCTGCTAATTTGGTGCTAATTTCCATTTACTTGCCACTGGCTGACTTGATGCTGACTCCCAGATAATATTTCTAGCTGGAAGTAGAATGTGAAACATTTGGGGTGTTGGAGATTAAAGAATTGTTATGGTGGGAGTTCCTGTCATGGCTCAGCGGAAACAAATTTGACTAGGAACCGTGAGGTTGCAGGTTCAATCCCTGGCCTTGCTCAGCGGGTTAAGGATCTGGCATTGCTGTGAGCTGTGGTGTAGGTCGCAGACGAGGCTCGGATCTGGCATTGCTGTGTCTGTGGCATAGGCTGGCAGCTGAAGCTCCAATTAGACTCCTAGCCCGGGAAACTCCATATACCACAGGTATAGCCCTAAAAAGCAAAAAAAAAAAAAAGAATTGTTATGGTGGTTTTCCTTTTCCATGCCATCTCTTTTTCAGTTATATGGACAGAATACTTTCTGCCTTTTAACACTGGGAAAGGGACTATAAAAATTATTTCAAAAAGACATTTACAAGGAGGACTTCCTTATGATTTTTTAGAAAGCTATTTCCAACTATAATTTATTAATAAGAAATTGTTATATTATATTAAGCAAACAAAGCAAGATAAAATTTTATATATGACAAGTGTTTAACTTCATGAAACCTCATAGAATAAAAACCCTGGATGAAGTTTATGAAATGTTAGTAGTGATTGCTCTAAGTAGTAAAATTATAAGGAATGTTTTTTCTTTTTTCTAATTTTCAAAAATTTTTCAGAGTGCTTATATTATTTTGAAATGTAATTACAAACTGAAAAAAAAAAAAAAAGCTAAGCACAGAATTCTCTCGTAGTACAGGGAGTTAAGTATCTAGTGTTGTCACTGCAGCAGCCAGGTCACTTGGTTCAGTCCCTGCCTGAGGAACTTCCACACACCATAGGCAAGGTCAAAAAAAAAAAAAAAGAGAGAGAGAGAGAGAGAGAGAGAGAGAGAGAACACTGAGCATAGTAATGTGCTGATAATTTCTTAGAAAGTTTGAGTGAGTTTTTCACTCTAAAAAATAAAAACTTTCTGTCATTTAAGAGTATCTTCAGGGTAGTCAATATGCTATAAATAGAAAAATCCAAATGGAATTCTTACCTGAAAACAACAAGGGTTAAGTAGATATTTAATGTATAATATATATCAGAAAATGATATATATAAATACGTATGTGCAGGAATTAGAAGTCCAATGAAAGTAAACACTATAAGAAAAGCAACAAATGACAGACAATCCCAGAACCTGCAATTTCAGAAAAAAATTTAAATATGGTTAAGATATTTAATGCAAGGCTTATCTGCATGATGCATTGTGCTAGGCATTATAAAAATAAATTAACTGAGGAGAAAGGAGCCCAAAGGCAAGTAAACAAATACTTCTAATGCAATTTTAACCAATTTACGCAGAATGTAAATTAGTATCTTTCTTTTTGGATTGACTTTGAAAGGCATGTTAGGTGGCAGCAATACTATTTGACAAAACTCATTCAGGCACTAGAGTTCAAGAGGCTCAAAAATACTGATTGTGAAGTCCTTGGTATCATTAGGGAGAGCTAAAATCGTCTATTTTTGAAAGGGAATGCTGAACTGCTAGCCTAATTTACACAGTGAAAGAATCAAGTCTTTGCCTAAAATCTAGCTGGCGCTTAGATGATGTGAATGGATCTTTTATCCACATGAATACCCTTTGTAGAGTCTCCTTATGTGATTTCAGAGCCTGTGCTTATTCAAGTACCCCAGAGCCCAGGAAAACTGCGTCCTCCCCCAAAGCTCATGTTTTCATCAACTGAAGGCAAAACAGTTTGAAAAATATACTCAGACACCATTACTGGTTATTTGGGGGTGCTGGGCCCACAGCTATTTAAAACTTACTTCTTGTTATCTTTCTATATACTCTGTGACTTTAATATCAACATTATATTTAAAGCAAAATAAATTGAAAAAATTAAAGGGGCACATGAATACAATTTTATGAGAGGAAAATTGTCTGGTTTTTACCCATATGCTGCCAGACTGTCCCCTAAAACACAAATACCTAGGAAATGTTAAATTAAGGCATTTAAAATATTTTTTTCTATGACTAAAACTAGGCTGTGAGCCCTAGGCTGTGAACTATCTCTTTTATATGTATGGCCATTCTTCTAATTCTGTTATCTTCTGGATTTAAGTGTCACATTCAATGTTAACTTGAAGGGAAACTCACTAAAATACATTTTATGACAATTGTGTGACTTTTGCCTTTTTATCTTTCTTTTGACTATACTATCAAAAGCAAATCCAATTGTTGTACCATGTACACAGACACCAAAAAAAAAAATTCCCCAAAACATTATGCCAACCTACCTATATAATTAATGAAATCACTAGTAAAAATTGAGTAAGCTAATTCAGTTAGATGAATGGTGAATATGCAATATTAGCATCCTTCACTATTCATTTAACAATAACATTATTAAAATGTTCTCCTTTTCACTGTGGAAAATGCCTCTAAATATCAAAAATCCTCATCTTGTTAATTAGCACAAAATGTAATCCTATCAATTAGGCAGCAAATACTAAGTCAAGATTCTTTCACATGTGGTAGAAATTAATGGGAGAAACCTAATGAGGAGAAAATAAGATTCTTTAAGGAATCAATGCCTCAGATTCAGAGTGGGTATGAGCCTAATAACCAAGCTCCAAACTCGTCTAATAAATGTATGCATGTATCTAATAGATGTGTGCATGCAGATGACACACAGAGAAAGGGCTTCTGAATTTTTTTTTAAAGTTCCTTTCCTTTATTTGGTGATCATGAGTTATTCTAATAAATCTAGATCTTTTTTGGTAGTAAAGGGTCACAACCCAACACTGTCTGTATCTTAGTATCATCTGGGAAGAGTTTTTAAAAATCATATGTCCTATGCCCTCACCCTCACAGATTTTGATACTATAGACTTAGGCGTCGGTGGGGTTTTTGTTGTTGTTGTTGTCTTTTTTTAATTTAAGGGCCGCACCCACAGCATAAGAGTTTCCCAGGCTAGGGGTGGAATTAGAGCTACAGCTGCCGGCCTATAGCACAGCCACAGCAACCTGGGATCCGGGCCATAGCTGCAACCTACACCACAGCTCATGGCAATGCTGAACCTTAATCCACTGAGCAAGGCCAGGGATTGAACCTGAGTCCTCATGGATACTAGTCAGGTTTGTTAACCATTGAGCCACAACAGAAACTCCATTCTGTATTATTTTTATATCATAAAGTTGCACAGCCCCTAGCTTAAAGGAATGATACGACCTCAAGGCCTGGACGTTTTAGGGACATTGATTTTCCAGGACTAAAGATTATACAGTTTGGCAAGGACATGTCTCCTATTTGGGGAATTTCCTTCTAACGAGGTGAAGTGTGAATGGAAACAAGAAAGAAGCAAGGCAGCTACTTCTGCCAATGTGTAGAGAAAGCACATTTCAAGGACATAGGAAAACAGGGACCATGTTTGGCATGTCTGAGGACCAGCAAGTGTGGCTACCCCAGGGTGGGTGTGGGTGAAAGTGGTAGACACAAATCCCAAAGGTAAACGGGGACAAATATATCATTTGTTTGCCAATAAAACAACTTTAACTTGTAGCCTAATAGATGAGAAGTTATTAGATGGTCTTAAACAAAAGGAATGATCTGGGTAAGGGGAAGCGAAGTGAGTGAGGATCAGTAAAACATCATAGGATCAATGTATTATAGACTCAGTGCAGAATTCTTAAAATTGGGGTCCTGGGGGGATAAACTGAAAAGATGGGAGATGGTGTACCTTCTCTCTTAGAGAGTCGTGTGGTAGACTGTTGAGGGATTTAGTAGGATTTATGGTTGTCTTAGATTTCTACTATCTTGGAGAATAGGAGTCGGTAGTAAGATTCTTGAAGTTGAGGTTATGAAGTGATCATTGAGCATGGCAGTGGGTGGCTGAAGCAGAGTGGTACACATGCTCAGAGGAGGAGAGGAAGTCCAGGAATCGAAAGGTGAGGGAACAGAAGGATAACCTGTGTGAATATCAACTGACATCACTAGAATAAAGTAATGTTGGTGAGAGTAACAGTGAGAAGAGGGGCCAAAATCTCCACATATTGGAGAGTGTGACTTGGGGTTCTAGAGATAACCTCAACCAATAGCAGATGGTATAATCTCATGGTGTGACCCTCAAAATTGGGTTCTTCTTGGGAAGACGAAAAATACAGAAAGAACTGAGATGCAGAAAGCTCACTTACATCAACAATAGGCTTATAGTACCAGGGTTGCAGGTGAGAAAGATCCTACAACCTTTAAGGAATACTAGGAAAATACTGTCTCCAGGAGAAATCCAGCTTCAGCCGAAATAAGAATGAAGGGGGGCAGGGAGGGGGCTTCAGAATTACTTCCCACAGGTATAAATACCTGGGTGAACATTTTTAATTCTTCCTACAGTTGTGGTCCAATCAAGTCCATCCAGCTGCTAGCACAATTGTCTTCCATTGCAACTGATATGAAATTTTAGTGACATGTCTGCAAATCCTATCAATCCTATACTTTTAAACTTCTGACTTCTGAACTCACTTCATTTTCCATAGCATCCTCTCAACACCACCCCCCTCCCCAAAAGACTCACTGATTTTGTTCAGGGTCTCTGTGAACACATATATTGTCTTTTATGATTTAGACCATGTTCCCATCCCATGTATTAGAACATCACGGAAAGCACCCTTCTTCAAGATTGACACAGTCCACTCACCCCTCAGGTGGGTGCGCCTGAAGGCACAACTTATACTTTTCCATTTTCTTTTATAACAATGCCAATTGTTTTTAAATGCCCTAGCTTACTTAATATTTTAATTGGCTTTATATGGCCTCTATTCACCATCCCTTTTTTTTTTTTTAAGGGTGGCACCCATAGCATATGGAGGTTCCCAGGCTAGGGGTCAAATCCGAGGTGTAGCTACCAGTCAAAGCCACAGTCACAGCAACGAGGGATCTGAGCCGTGTCTGCAACCTACACCACAGTTCACGGCAATGCCAGATCCTTAAACCAGTGAGCGAGGCCAGGGGTCAAACTGCATCCTTATGGGTACTAGTCAGGTTCCTTACCTCTAAATCAAGAGAGGAATTCCTCTTCACTGTCCTTAAAATATAGGTCTTTCATTCTAGTGCCAGTGACATACTCATCCATATATTGGTCCTGAGACCAGAGGAACTCATTAGCAATATTCATCTTATCTTTATTTAAAAATGTTGTTGTTTCACCATGGCTTTTTTTGGCATTAATTTCAGTTTTAAAATACCCTATTAAAATATTATTTATCTCGATTACTGAGTTTTGGAACCTTCTTAAATTTTGTTCCTGAGATGAGGGCCTCACCTACCATAGCTTAATACTGGCCCTTTCTGAGGAATTAGACTGAACATTACTGAGTAATATGGTCAGAGACTTAGGGGAATTAGTATTGAAATAGAGTCAACATGAACTCAAGGTGAGGTTATAAATTTCATCTAAAATTAAAGGTTTAAAAGATACAGGGGGACGGAGTGGGAAGAAATGAGAATTTTGGGTTAATAGACGCAAACTATAGCCTTTGGAATGGATAAGCAATGGGATCCTGCTGTATCCAGCACTGGGAACCATGTCTGGTCACTTGTGATGGAGCATGATAATGTGAGAAAAGAGAATGTACACATGTATGTGTGACTGGGTCACCTCGCTGTGTAGCAGAAAATTGACAGAACACTGTAAATCAGTTATAACGGAAAAAATAAAAATCATTATAAAAATAAAATAAAATATTGAAAGAAAAATTTATCAACCTATAAAAAAAAAAGACACAGGCAACAGGGTTTTTAGAAAGGGATTTTAGTTAGCTTGTTTTCAAGCTAGTTATCTATTTTGACCATGTAGATATAGATGTACTAAAATACTACTATAGATGTATTGTAATGCTACTATAATATTAAAACTTCTGATGCATGAAAAAAAGTGAAAATATGCTCGTCACTCACTCGAGAAGAAGTGCTTCAACTCCTGGTTTGAAACTTGTAGAATTTAAAAAAAGTCCCATAATAGCAAGGGTAAATATTCCAGACATTCCAACTAGTTCACCTATTTAAAAAAATAAATAAATATAAAGTATTAGTGTGATATCAACAGTTAAAGTTGGCACAATGGTTACTGGTGGTGAAAACATGGGGATCTGAATGGTTCACTGACTTTATGGAGAGGCTGTCCCACTTGGTTTCCAATGGATAATACTGCAAGTTATTACCACTACCCATTGTCCCTCTTCCTCCTTGGATTCATACCCAACTGTGTAGAAAAGTCTATACTGGACATCCTTGCAACTGCTTTGTATTCTGATCAATGGCTGCAACATGACAATCACAATGTGCTTCATGAAGTATTAGCTTCATGCCTAGTGCACCCTCCATAGGTCTAATTTTTTTCAGGGGGGCTCTGGATGAACGGGAGTGAGCTGATGAGCTGTCTTATGGACTAGCTGGCTTCATATACCTCTTCTTGGGAGAGAATAGGAGATAGAAATGGTTTGATTTTGTGACAGGACTAAGGGAGTGAAGCCAGTGGAAACTCAGTATGGATCTTCCTCTCCAGCTGAATTTTGGTTTGGTGCATTGACTGTCAGGGATGGACATGTGTAAATCACCATGGAATATTCAAATATTCTCTTAGCTTTCATAAGCTGGAGGAGAAAATAATTTTGAAAGTAGCTTATGAAAGTAGTATATTATCACTGTGAAAATTTTGATAATATGGTACTGTATCAAGATTGTATTATAAAAAGGAAACACCCACAGTTCCATTCCTAAGGCTTCAGGTATAATTTTAAAAACATTTTTGATTGAAATTTCTATTGAGGAGAGGATTAAATTTGCCAAAAAGAAAAGCCTTTGATAAGCTAGTTGAGAATAGAGAATGAGACCCATAAGGCAGCTCCAAGCATAAAAGTTGTTTGTTGAAAAAGTCACTTGTCTCTATACTGGAGACAAGTGTTAAAAATTAAGCAGAAAACAAGGAAAAGTGAGGAAATAGGGGTAGATGTCAGATCTCATAGAACCATAAACTACACAATATAACTTTCCCTGGGAGCCCCCCTTATCCCCAACTTCAGTGGAGTTTACTAAGAATGAGAAACTGCTCTATTCATGAGGAGGCAGAAGAGATTATGAGGAAGAACACTCCAGGAATTTTCAGAAATTATGAGGAGATATCTCTGGGTTTTCATAGGCTATAGAATTGGAAGTTGAAGATAACTGGATCAAGACCTTTGAGCAGAGTGGAGTACTCAGTGAACACAAGCAACATACACACACACAAAGTCACACATTAAGAAAAATTACAGGAGTTCCCGTTGTGGCACAGTGGAAATGAATCCGACTAGGAACCATGAGGTTGCGGGTTCGATCCCTGGCCTTGCTCAGTGGGTTAAGGATCCGGCGTTGTGGTGAGCTGTGGTGTAGGTCGCAGACGAGGCTCAGACTGGCATTACTGTGGCTGTGGCTGTGGCTGGCAGCTGAAACTCCAATTAGACTCCTAGCCTGGGAAACTCCATATGCCACGGGTACAGCCCTAAAAAGCAAAAAAAAAAAAAAAAAAAAAAAAAAAAAAAAAAAAAAAAAAAAAAAAAAAAAAAAAAAAAAAAAAAAAAAAAAAAAAAAAAAAAAAAAAAAAAAAAAAAAAAAAAAGGAAAGAAAGAAAAAAGAAAAAGAAAAATTACAAAGGGACTATGTAGTAATTCAGTTCTGTAATAAGTTTCTTTTTCTCTTATTGTTTAGTAAACATTGTTCTGGTTGACAAATACAGATTAAAATTTTTGTTTTAATACTGAAGAATATTGTGGATATGCTACCTTTATCATATTGAGGTGTTTATCAAATTGTCATACACAGATCAGTTCTGGGCCCCTTCTGTTTCTTTGGTTTACCATATATTCTTGTTACAGCAGTTGTATTTTAATTACTACAGGCTTATTAGACACTTAATACCTATCTTGTAGGAACAATTCCTCTCTTAAAAAAATTGTCGTACATGGTCTCACAATTTTTTTTTCTTTTTAGGGCCACACCTGTGGCATATGGAAGTTCCCACGTTAGGAGTCAAATTGGAGCTACAGCTGCCGGCCTATGCTACAGCACAGCAACGTGGGATTGGAGCCATGTGTGCAGTTTGCGATCTACATCACAGCTCAAGGCAATCCTGGACCCTTAACCCACTGAGCGAGGCCAGGGATTGTATCCTCATCGCATGGATACCAGTCTGGTTTGTAATCCACTGATCTACAGCAGGAACTCCCATAGTCTCACAATTTATATATCCAGATGAATTTTTTAAATTGTTTTGTATAATTTCAGTCCCCCCACAAATTGCTATCATTGTTTGATTTAGATTGTGATAATCTTAATTTGATGAAGAAATTAATATCATTATCACACTATTGAGTCTTGCCTTCTAGAGATGGACAATTTCAAGTTTTATATTCTTTATTTTTGTCTTGTCTAGGAATGGTACCTAAGCCAGAAATGAACGCTTTGGTTAGACAATTTTTTTTTCTTTTTTCTTTCTTTTTGGCCACACCTGTGGCATGTGGAAGTTCCCAAGCCAGGAACTGAATCTGAGCCACGACTGTCTGTGGCAATGCTGAATCCTTAACCCACTGTGCCAGACTGGGGATTGAACTTGCAACTCCACAGTGAGAACTCCTAGTCAGTCAGTTCTGAATCATGAAAGAAGAGGGAACTGTGGACATAAATGCTTTGAGGAGATCAAGTCCTGGACTACTCATTCTAACTTGTTAGACAATGATGAAATGTGGAAAATTTTATATTTATGATGACTGTCTTGAACATATTAATAATACAAACATTAAGCCAGGTCAGGGTGAATGTTCTTTTACATTACATTAGACTTATATTACTTTTTATCTTGTTTTCTTTTATGAAATTCTACAGTTCTTTTTTTTTCCCTCCTGAAATGTTTATTGAGACTCCTTGTCTCAAAAAAATCTTAAATTATTTTCTTGGAGATAGTGGTGGGGGATTTAGAGATACAAACTACTATATAAAAAAAAGCAATGAGGATATACTGTACAGCACAAGGAAATACAGCTATTGTTTTGTAATAACTTTAAATGGAGTATAATCTATAAAACACTGAATCACTATTTTGTACACCTAAAAACAATATAATATTGTAAATCAACTATACTTCAATTTTTAAAATTAAATAAATAAATAAAATTATGTTCTTGGGCATAACCCTTAACCTTGAGGCTATCCTTGCTTACTTAATGATGCTAGAGGAAATTATATTTGCTGGAATATATATTTTTGTAGATTTAGGTATACACAAATAAAGTAGTAGATAATTAACACACTTGTACTGACTTACCTTCTCTGTCTATTAATTCATTAACTTGATTCTCTAGCCTCACTAGATTATAATTGGCTTTAATCCAGATCAGTTAGAAAACCTCAGATATCTATGCTCTGCCTTTCCTTACATCAGATGTAAAAATAAGGAATTCTGTTATTCTAGCATTTATAAAAAGAAGTTTTTCTTTGTCTCTATTTAAGTTTTATACTTCTTGAAAAACCTTTGCAATTTTCTGTTTAGGTCCAAATTTCTTGTTAAGTATATTCCTTGATATTTTATAACTTTTGCCAGTTTAAAGAGAATCAATTTTCAATATATTTTCTAACTAGTTACTGCTGATTTATAAGAATGCTATTGCTTTATTTGAGGGGGATATTTATCTTATATCAAACTACTAAAGACCTTGCTGTCTTGGTTTATTAATGAATCCTCCTGGATTTCTATGTAATCCAAAATGTTGTGATTAATGTAACCATTTTCTCTTCCAGAATATGTCTAAACTTTTCTTTTTCTTATTATATTAGCTAGAACTTCCAGACTATTTTTTTTTCCTTTTTTGTCTACGCCCACAGCATGTGGAAGTTCCTGGGCCAGAGACTGAACCCGAGCTGGAGCTTTGACCTACACCATAACTGCAGCAACACCAGATCCTTAATCCACTGTGCCACAGCAGGAACTCCAAGGCTATTTTTAATCACAGGTATGTAGCTAGGTAATATTGTCTTATTCCTAAATGTAATGGAAAGATATAGTTAGGTAAATTGGGAAGTTGATATTATCACACATGCCAACTCCAAATCATTTGTTGAGCTGTCTGAACGTCTGGATTGAAAGTGACTGTGAGGCTGTATCAGGAAACAGTGATATGGCTAATTATCAATACCTGCCATACTTCAGTGAAATGGGAGTTGTAGTAAATGGATCAGTAATGTTCATCGAGTTTCTAATATTTAGCTTTACTTGATCTTTAACTTCTATTCTTATTTCTTTTTTGATCTACAATTTATTTGATTTCAGGCAGTTAGAATGTTTATTTTCAAAGAACGTTCCTTTTGTTTTTTTTGTTTTGTTTTTCTTTTTAGGGCTGCACCTGCAACATATGGAAATTCCCAGGCTAGGGGTCAAATCAGAGCTGCAGCTACTGGCCTACGCCACAGCCACAGCAATGTGGGATTTGAGCAGCGTCTGTGACCTATACCTCAGCTCGTGGCAATGCTGGATCCTTAACCAAGGCCAGGGATCGAACTCTCATCCTCATGGATACTAGTCGGGTTCATAACTGCTGAGCTACAATGGGAACACCCTAAAGACTCTCCTTTTGTAGTTAGCATGTAATTGCACTGTAGTTGAACAATGTTTGGAATTTTATTGAAATTTCTTCTAGTTTAGCTCATTTCTATTAATGTCTACAGGATAAGCATTCTGTTTGGGGAAATAAAACCCTTTATATATTTTATAATTCAAGAATTTGCTTTTATTTAAATCTTTTTATAGCCATAGTCATATTTGTCCAGCTGGTTATGAAATTATCTAGGAAAGGCATGCTAAAGTATATCATTTAATTATGATTTCATCACAGTCTTCTTGTTTTCTATAACTGTCTTTATCTTGGTATATTGTTTTCTGTTACATAGATATTAATATTTTTAATATCCTTTGACATGTTATTTTGAAAAATACTACTCCTAGATCGTTTTTTTGTCATGATATATATTTCCCACATCTTTATTTTGAATTTTTCTATGTCATTTAATTTTAGGCATAGCTTTTTACTTACAAATAAAAAAGATGAGGTACAGAATTGAAAGGCTGAGACTTATATGATTGACATCATCGCCAAAAACAGTAGACATCCACAGTTGAATCAGTTTTGAAATTAGAATCCCAAACAAGAGACTTGCTATACAATGTGACCAAATTTTTTTAATGATACTATAGGCTGCAAGAGAAGGGAGTAAAGAGAAAATAATAGAACTTGTTTTTAATTTTAAATGATAATCTGGATCGACTTTTCTTTTTGTCATTATCTTTAAAAACAGCTCATAGCCTTTGGGGTAAATGTAGGGTATTTTCTTATTCCTCAATTGAAAGAACTTCTTTTCAAATGTTAAAAGTCACGCTTAAATTTGTAAAATTTCATCAGTTTAGTTTAAGAGCTTTTTTTCAGTCCCCATTAAGCAATATATATTTGCTCAGTGCCAAATAATGTAATTCATTTTGGAAAAACAGTAATGAACAAGAAATAGAAAGTCTCTAAACTCATGGAACTTATATTCTGGGTCTGACATAATACACACAAGACATACAGAAAAAGGAATGCCTCTGGTTACATAATTTTTTGTACTTCTCTGATTATTTCCTTAGGTCTCATAAGTAGAATTACTAAGGGATAATTGATCCTTTATGGATACTACATTTTGCCAAACTACTTTCTACAAATGGTGTGATGCCCTTCCCAGGAAAACAGGAATCCTAAACTCTTGCTAGCCTTGATTGCTGGAACCAGGTCTGCTAGTGGGTGAGGAAGTCCTTCCTTCCTTTACAGGGTGAGGAATAGAGAAGTAAAGTTTGAATCATAGATGAGAGTAGTCCTAGGGTTTGAAAAGCCTGAAGGGTCAACTTCAACACAATATATGAAGAGAAAGAACAAAACCAAAACCAAGACGAATGGCCAACAGAAAACAGCAACAGCAACTACATCAAAAAACAAGGCTAAATTTGAGGAAGTAAACCCTAGAACTGTGCTCTGAGGTAGTAAAATGAAAGGGAAAAAAATCATTTTATGAACCCTTATTTATAAATGTCCACTGGTGCAGGGGGCACTATTAACAGTACTGAAGGGAGGGAGTTCCAGTTGTGGCTCAGTGGTAACAAACCCAACTAGTATCCACGAAGATGCAGATTCAATCCCTGGCCTTGCTCAGTAGCTCAATGGGTTAAGGATCTGGCATTGCCTTGAGCTGTGATGTAGGTCTCAGATACAGCTTGGATCCAGCTTTACTGTGGCTGTGGCTGTGGCTGGCAGCTGCAGCTCTGATTAGACCCCAAGCCTGGGAATTTCCATATGTTTGGGAACTTCCATATGCCCTGAAAAAACAAAAACAAACAAACAAACCAAACAAACAAAAAGAGTACTGAAGTGATTTAGATTCCTCCTCTACCTAGCCTCATTCTCATGCCTAAAAGAGAGCCTTGGTTTCTAGATGTTCCTTTTTTTTTTTGCTTCCCAGTGAATATTGGGAACGTTCCCTTGATAAGGATCTAGACGTCATCTCTGATAAAGTTCCCTGAAATTCTGTGGCCAGTATTTACTAAAGATAATAAATATACACGTTTCAGAAAATGAGACCTAGTAGAATAACAGATCAGATACAGAGGCTGCACTTGGATCCTTCTAGCATGTATGATTAGACTTTGTATTTTTCAGTTTCCTCCAAGGGTGTTTCTGAAGTTTTTAGCATACTTCTGAATATAAACATTTCTTTTTCTGCTCACCTTAGTCATCTTCGGAAGGCTTTATCTGTAGCAAGTTTTATGGTAAAAGCGCTGTATTGTGTCACTTGCTTTTGTACTCTGGATTTTGGAAAAGGCTGTTTGTTATGTAGTCAGTGTGGTTTTCCCACACACCACAGATGGCGTATATGAAGCATTTAAAGAGGATGTACCTTCTTGTGCTAAACTGGGATCCTAGGATCACCATAGATGCTCCAAGCTGCCATGGCCTGGGTAAAGTAGCTGGATCCAGAACAAGACTGAAAACAAGCTCCTTATGCCCAAGGAGGGTAATTGTCCTCCACCTGGACAAGCTCCCTTGAGGAGGACATGAGAAGGGTGAGTCTTTTTAGGAATGAATAGTCTTCAGTTTTGAGTTTTAGGCATTGGTTCTGAGTATGTAAGGCATGGATGAATCAGAATAGAGGTAAACAGACTCCTTGGACACCCAACCACAAAGCACTTTGCAGGGACAGAGAAAACAGCTATTGCTAAAACTTCCTTTTCAGAGTGGTTAGAAAGGTAATTGAGCTATGTTTGATTGCAGCATAGGAGGCAGTAGAAGATCTTAGTGCAACAATGGATTATTTGGCATCACAGAGACACCTTAATGTACTAGAATGTAATCTACAAGTACCTCCTAAACACACTTATTTCAGCTGGATAGGAGTGTGGAATGAGATGATGCTGCAAAAGGCATTAGAACACAGAAGGCATACACTGAGTGGAAAAGTATACATTGGCAATTTTCTCAAGAAGAACGTAATCATTGTTTTTTCAAAATTAATGCAAATCTGTACACAGTAAAAAAAGAAAACTCCTGTTACTATGAAAATATTTCATGGACACCTTTAAAAGGTCCTGTAGACCCTCCCCACCAACAACTCAGAGACTGCGTTCTGAGAATCACTAAAAGTATGGGGTTTTGATCAGGAAGGAGCTTTTAAAATGTTCATGGGGTTGCTTGTAACACTACATGTTATATATGCATACATATGAAACACATGCATACATACACATATGATAAAGAAAAAAAACATTTATGGCTCAGGGTTATCTGAATGTTGAAAATGAGCTCATGGGGACCTTGCAGTCTCTCTACTTGTGAGCACTGCTCTCAGGCCTTGTAGATGACCATATAATTCACACTTCCTCCTAGAGCTGACATCGTTCTGTGTTGCCTGCATGAAGATAGTCCAAAGGTGAAAGGAAGGGAAGTCACCTCCTCTCACCACTGGTGGATGAACTATCTGCCTTATTTTCAAAGTTATCTTCAATACATGAAAAACAACATCTTTCATTCTTGTTGTCAAACATTCTTTCTTCCCTAATGCTGCATCCTCTGGAAAAGTCCCAACTCAGCTTCACAACAAAATCAATGTTAAAGAGATGTGTGGTAATTCTTTGTAAAGGGTAAATTATTATATTACTCATGATTATGTTTGTACAAGCATAATTTATGGTAAGGTATTACAAAATCCATGTCAGCTTTCAGAAAATGCAGGATTCTAATTTTAAGAAATTAAGAAAAAAAATGTCCTTACCTAAGGAATGGTTTATCATTTTTTGCATGCCAAAGTTAATATCCACAATACTAGTAAACATAATTAAAGACATTACAGAAGTCATCAGACTTTCTCCGTTAATTAAATTGACGAGGTCTCTAGAAAGACCTACAGAAGGAAAAAAAAACATTTTTAAGGTGGGAAAAACTTTGTCAATATTAAATAATAAAATTTTAGCAAATAGAAGGATATTCTTAGCTATGTATTTATATCATATTCTTTTCCTTCATACTTAAATATGTATTAAAAGTAAAATACTTAAAAATGAATTATTTAGTCATATTTATAAACTCCCTTCAAGGGGATTTCATCATGTATCAACCACAAATTAAATCTAGACCATCATAATTAGGTACCAAATTAACTGCAGTTGATTACGATTTATATAAGTAAGATAATGAACTGGAATTCACATTTCTTGTTTCAAAGCATAGATGAAAACATGAAATTTATTTTTTTAAATTATGAGACTTGGCCTTTTTAAATACATACATTATGCACTTGGGATACGACATAAATGATGGTGGAAGGATAAAGTAAATTTATGAACCTAGGCTTTATACTATTGTATATAAGCAGAGTATTAAGGAAATTGTCCAGATCATCTCACTACAGTTAGGACTTATCTGACTTTATCATACATCACTTTCAGTGGTTTTAGAAATCAAGATCCATTAATGGAGAGCACCCTGATATTATCTATCCCCATTTTAATTCTCCTCCATTTATGACGATATTCTAAGTTTAGATATCCATTGATTATCATTTTTTTCCTTTCTATTCAATGGGCCTGAAGGGACAAAACTATAACTTTGAGCATCTTTAATGCTTTTCAAAATGTCCATAGGAAGGAAATAGTGTTAAGGAAATGGTAAAAGCCCTCCTTGTGAACCAATCACTTTTTATAGTTATGATCACAATCTAATAGACTAAATATGTTGTTGGAAGAAAAGAAAATCCAAAGAAGTCTGTTCCTGTGGAAGTTCAGTTGCCTTGCTGTCCAGTTCTTCACCTCTCTCTGCATCCACGCCCTCTGCTATAAGACCTGCAGTTTCTTTCACCAATGAGATTCATTTTGTTAGGAGACTTGATGCAATCAGAGGCTTGAGAAAGATTTCTGCTTCCTCTCACTTAGACCTCTTCCACCATCATGGCAGCTTTCCCTGACTTCCCTTCCAGAGGAATGTGAGAAATACATGGAAGAAAGGTGGATCTTCCCAGCTGAAGCCATTCAAATGGCCCTCTACCTTACTGCAGATTCATCAGTGAGCCTGGGCAAAACCAGTGAGGCCCAGCCTATACCATCAGAACTGCCAGACTCGTAAGAAATAAAAATGATTGTAGTTTCAAGCCACTATGCTCTTTTGGAGGGTTTTTCAGTCAAAAACAAAACCTAACTGATACTACTGTATAATGATTCCAGTTTAGAAAATGGAGCTATAACAAAATGTCAGTACTTGGAAATAAATAGCAGATAAGGATCATAAGAGGAGTCAATAGACCATATAAAATTCAAGACAATGTGATTGTATTCACGTATTCTATTCATAGACCTGGGCAGGTTTTATTTTAGAGAATAAAATACAAAATATATAAATAAAAGTCTTGCATCAAAAACCCAGACAAAAATGGTTCCAAGAGAAAAAATATTTTATTAAAAATTTTTTTAAGGATGAAATATGAAGGGTAAAATAAAATTCCAAAAATAATGGAAAGATGGCCAAAGCTTGTGAAAATAATCTTGTAAATTAATCCAAAGAAATTATTTAAATTCAACAATGGCAGGCCAGGAAGCCAGTGGAATAACTAACTAGTTTCTGAGATTATAAAGTTGAGAAGTATGTCATTCTCTCAGATAACACAGAATACCCCTCCCCAAACTTTTGAGTAGCTGAAAAGAGGCTGGCATTGACAGAGTGCCATAAAAGCAAGGTTGGGGGATAGAGGTTGGCACATTCTTCTTCACAAATCTTACCTTTCAATCTTAATCGCTTGTCTTGAAGAGCTGACCTTTATTTGTACAGGTACACTTGATATTTCTCCCCTGCCCTATTTCTACTTGCCTCAGATAGTTCTTTCCTCTTTAATGGGCCAGAAATAGAGAAAGACCGTGTGTGTGTGTGTGTGTGTGTGTGTGTGTGTGTGTGTGTGTGTGTGTGTGTACGTGCCCGCATGTTTGTGCCATGCCATGTTTTACTTTAAAATAAATGTTCTAGTTCTCATTATTAAAAAGTAACTGAGGGGAGTTCCCACTGTGGTGCAGTGGAAGCAAATCTGACTAGTATCCATGAAGATGCGGGTTTGATCCCTGGCTTCACTCAGTGGGTCAGGGATCCAGCATTGCTGTGAGCTGTGGGCTAGGTCACAGACGAGGCTCGGATCCCACATTGCTGTGGCTGTGGTGTCGGCCAGCAGCCGTAGCTCCAATTTGGCCCCTAGCCTGGAAACTTCTATATGCCATGGGTGTGGCCCTAAAAAAAAGAAAAAAAGTAACCGAGGGAATACAAATTAGATTATTTTTTTCTGAATGAAGTTCTTGTATTTTTTTTCTGGGTTACGTTGATTTGGTATTTTACCTTTATTCATTTATCTTTATTACTAATTTTACTTATTTATTTATTAACTTATTTATTTATAATATAGTTGATTTACAGTGTTTCTTCAAACTGTTGTACAGCAAAGTGACCCGATCAGACACAGTTCTCTGTGACGTACAGTAGGTCACCATTTCCCATCCATTCCAAATATGACAGTTTGTTTCCAAAAACTCCAAATTTCCTGTCTATCCCACTCCCTCTCAACTTCCTGCTGGGAACCACAGGTCTGCTCTTCTTGGAGTGATCTGTTTCTGTTTTGTAGATGGGATCATCTGTGCTATATTATACATCCCACAAATAAGTGCTATCATATGGTATTTTCCCTCCTGGCTTAACTGACTTAATATGAGAATCTCTAGTTCCATCCCTTTTGCTGCAAATGGCATTAGTTTGTCTTTTTATGGCTGAGTAGTATTCCACTGTGTATATTATCACATCTTAATCCATTCATCTGTCAATAGATGTTTATGTTATTTCCATGTCTTGGCTATTGTGAATAGTGCTGCAATGAACATAGGGGTGCATGTATCTCTTTGAATAAATGTTTTTTATGGATATATGCCCAGGAATGGGATTGCTGGATCATATGGTAATTTTTTTTTAATTTTTACTTTTATTTGTACATTATACCCAGCTGTACAGCATGGTGACAGGGTTACCCATACATATATGGATTCATCACAAGTGGTTAGACATAGTTCCCACTGCTATACAGTAGGATCTCCTTGCTTTTCCAGCCCAGAGGCAATGTAGTTTTATATTTAGTTTTCTGAGGTACCACCATACTGTTTTCCTTAGCAGTTGTACCAATTTACATTCCCAGCAAGAGTGAAGAAGGGTACTGTTTTCTCCACACCCTCTCCAGCATTTGTTATTTTTGACTTGTTAATGATGGCCATTTTGACTGGTGTGAGGTGGTACCTCACTGTAGTTTTGATTTGCACTCTCTAGTAATTAGTGATGTGGAGCATTTTTTCACGTGCTTGTGGGCCATCTGGATGTCTTCTTTGGAGAAATGTCTATTTAGCTTTTCTGCCCATTTTTCAATTGTGTTGTTTTTTTTTTGTTGAGTTGTATGAGGTTTTTTTTTTTGTATACTTTGGAGATTAGGCCCTTGGTCTTTTGAATCATTTGCAAAGATTTTTTTTTTCCATTCTATGGGTTGTCTTTTTATTTTTTTAATGGTTTCCTTTGCTGTGCAAAAGCTTTTGAGTTTAATTAGGTCCCACTGGTTTATTTGTGTGTTTATTTTAGGAAGGGGATCAAATATAAGATGTTGCTGTGGTTTATGTCAAAGAGGGTTCTGCCTGTGTTTTCCTCTAGGAGTGTGTTTCCAACAGGAAAATAGGTATTGAGAAATAGAAATGTCACCACAATGTATATGCAATATTGTAAAGACCCCAGAGCTGTTACATTGGCTTAGGGTAGAAGCATGTATAAAGTCAAGGATTCCAAATAATGCCCCTCTCTATTTCACAACTGAATGCAAGACTTAAACTACTAAATAAGCCCATCACTGGTGTTTCATTCTGTTCTAAGCATCACCACTTGAATTTCTATGTTCAATCCCCAGTGTCCCACTTTACACAGTAAACAAAAGGTCTTAAACTAGACAACTTAAACAGGGATATATTTTAAATACAGGAAAAGAGAAAAATAGACCTACCAAGGTCTCTTGTAGCAGCTGAAGTCAGCATGGGATCTGAACTCACAAGGATAGCTGAAAATAATAACCATGGGGTGGTTTTCAGAAGTAATTTATTCACAGATGCCAGATACCAAAGAATTAAGGTATAATTAATCAAAAAGCCAGGAACTGTAATTAAAAGTATCTGCAAAGAAATTTTACAGATAGAAAAATCATATTGCATTTGTATTCCATTTTTAAAGGCATATAATAAGGATATTGGGGATGTAGAATCACATTTAATCCATCAAAGGAAAATTTTAAGTTACCTTATTTAACAACTATGTGCTTGTAACTCTGGAAATATGGGACAAATATTACAATGAGATTCTTAGGATCTAAGACATACCAGTTATAGGAAATACAACAGTATAATTTAAATGGAACTTTTATACAAACTACTGTATATAAAATACATAAGTGATAAGATGCTGCTATATAGCATATGGAACTATCCTGTAATAAAACATAATACAGAATAAAGGAAATTTTAATTTTCTTCATAAGGCCACTGAATATAGATGTATATGTGTAAAGGTATATGCATACATACCATATATATACATACACACACACACATATACAGATTTAAAGATGCATAAAAGTTGAGAGCATATTAACATGGAAAAAAGAACACAAGTTTAGAAAGGAGTTACAGAAAAGGGAAAAAAGGAGAAAACAAAATAATAGAAAGGATGTATAGAAATAGCGGAGGACCAGAAGGAAGATGGGAAGAGAAATTCTCTTATTCAAGGACTGGAACCTGCCCTTTGGCCTTCCCACCATTGCCTCCTACTTTCTCTTATTCTACCTGTGGTGGCTATTTAGTAAGATTTTATTACCAGTGGACTTGGGAAAACGTGGTGATTCTACCTTAAAGTACCTATGAGAATTCACATCGACACCTCCATGTTCACTGTAGCATTATTTACAATAGCCAAAATATGGAAGCCATCTAGATGTCCATCTACAGATGAATGGATAAGGAAAATTTGTGGTATAGTGTCAGCCATAACAAAAAGAAGGAAATCTTGCCATTTGTGATTATATGGATGGATCTTGAGGGCATACACTAAATGAAACAGTCAGATAAAGGCAAAATATCATATGACTTCTCTCACATGTGACATCTAAAACAACAACAATAAAATTCATAGATATGGAGAAGAGATTGATGGTTGCCAAAGACAGGCAGTGGGGTGGGATGGGGGGATGGTGGTGTGAAAGGGGTAAAAGGGATTAAAAGGTACAAATTTCCAGTTATAAAATAAATAAGGCATAGGAATTTAATCCACAATATGGTGACTATAGTTAACAACAATGCATTTTATGTTTGAAAGTTACTAAGAGAATAGATCTTAAAAGTTCTTATCACAAGAAAGATAATTTGTAACCATGTGTGGTGGTGGATGTTAACTAGAATTACTTTGGTGATCATCCTGAAACATACACAAATATCAATTCATTATGTTGTACACCTGAAACTAATATAATAAGTCAATTATGTCTCAAAAGAAAAATGAAAAAGGATAACTATAAGAATTTCATAATGATGTTGAAAAAAGTGCTCTTACTGCCAGTTAAAAATAAAAACAGCAATATAAAAGACAGATGGATTTTGTGACTAAACTTTATCATACTTCCTTAGTTATTTCCTTAGAATTTCAATGAGAAAATTAAAGACATGCATTATTCAGGGGCCTTCCGTAGAGATTACTAATACATCCTCTGAAAAGGTTTACCAATAAACAGAGCCACCAGCGGTATACTTACTATTCACTCCCATTTAGAACAATTCTCCAGAGAAGTAAAATCAAATAATAACCCCAGATTTCCATCTCAACTTTTGTTATGTCAGGAAAATCATACATTTTTGTAATGAAAAAAGCACATTTATTCACCACCTGCTATACAATGAGGAGTTGCAGTAAGTACTGGACAAATATAAACCCAAATGCAGTTAATGAAAAAAAAAAAATTCAGGAGTTCCCATTGTGGCTCAGCAGGTTATGGACCTCACTAGTATCTAGGAGAATGTGGGTTCAGTCCCTGGCCTCGTTCAGTGGGATTAGGATCCGGTATTGCCATGAACTGTGGTGTAGGTTGCAGATGCAGCTCAAGTTGCTGTGGCCTACAGCAGCTCCAATTCAACCCCTAGCCTGGAAACTTCCATATGCCATGGGTTCAGCCCTAAAAAACAAACAAACAAACAAAAAAAAAAAGATAAAATTCAGAGTGCTAAAATATTAAAACTCCAAAGAAGTTTGAAGAAATTTTCTAGGGTAATAGCAATTTCTATATCTTGATTGGGTGATGGTTACACAGGAATACATATTTGTTTAAACTCATCAAACTATGCGCTCAAAATGAATGCATACTATTGCATGCAAATTATATCTCAATATGATGCTTTCTTAAAATGTAAAGAAACTGAACATAGATAACATGTAGTAGTTCATGAGTGAATAATATTTTTGAAAATAATACTTCTTACCTGCCAAAGTAACTTGTGGAGTAGGTAAATATCCATGTCAAATGCAACATTAAAGATAATTACTGGTGTAAACATATCAAAAAATAAATGTGGATCTATCCATTGTATGGCATCTGCATATTTTTGGACCTAATAATATAAAAACTTGTTATTTTCTCATTTAAACATTGGTCTATTAGCATGGGATACATGTCAGACACTCCTATCTCTAGCAAAATATAAAAAGATACCTCACAACATAGTAAGTGCTAAAGTCTTAACTATGTTGGACTTTCATAGCTTTCCATCAGATAACTGTCAACTATAGCAAAAGGTTAAAGGAAATCCCTCTGCCTATTTTATGTTTTTTTAAAGGACAGATATAGGGGGCACATTGACATAAGTACTAAAGGACATGTAGGAAATTTTCAGACATATAGAAGAAAGAGATTTCAGGTAGATGGACCATGATACACAAAATCCACAAAGCAGTAAATAATCAGATCAAATTCCAGAAACTACATAATTAGCCATAGCTTATACAGATGTGTATGGAAGAATAGTAAGGATAGAGACTAGGATGTTAATACAGTTCATGAAAAAATTAATGGTATTTATCATAAAATATTTCATTAATATTTGTAAATCCTACTGTGGACATCTGTAACCAATCAGGACCCTATGTGGCCTTCTTGGGACAGACCCCTCCCTCATATCCTCTGCTTTAGCTCCTCTCTGAAGTACCTAGATTAAAGTATCTTATTCACAATTCCTGAGCTGCTTTACTGATGTTAAAACTCCCACCCAAAAGAAGAAATTAACACATCCCATCTGGAGTCTGGCTGGAACCAGAAGATATTTGTAAAAAGTTATGGCTTTTTACTTTACCTCACCATCAACCAATCAGAGAATTGTGCATGAGCTGATCATATACCCTGGAGCTCCCCTCCCTTGTCTTGCTTTTAAAAATGCTTTGCTAGAAAACCCATCCAGGAATTCGGACTCTCTGAGCACTAACTGTTTAGGACTCCTTATACGGCACCTTACAATAAATACCGCACTTTCCTTCACCACAACTCAGTCAGTAGATTGGCTTTACTGTGTGTGGGTGAGTAGACCCAGTTTGGTTCCTTAACACATCCATTCAACACTCACTCTTTCAGTAAACAGAATACCCACTGCATTAGGTAATATCCTTGCATTGGGAAGATGATTTTTTCATGGGTTTCTTGTGTTTCTCTGTATGTTATGGAGCCACTGATAATTTTCTTCCAGAAATATTTTCTTTCAGGAATAGTTGTACAGCTTACAGCTTTGAAAGGTAGAACAAGTGTCCCCCTCTAGAGCAAATGGTGTTTACTATACTGTCCAGTATAATAAAGATAATATCTCTCTCTGGAGCAACAGAATACAGAATATAAAATATTCAAGTTCTCTAAGCTCAGATTTCTTCTCCTATAATGCAACCTATTGTGTATGCAGGTTTCACCTTGCCCTCTTTGCTTCTCCCTGTGGAGCTCATAGAAAAGGAACAAGAAAATGCTGCGTTCCTGCTGTGGCACAGTGGGTTAAGAATGTGGAGTGGCTTGGGTTGCTGTGGAGGTGCGGGTTCAATCCCTGGCCCAATGCAGTGGGTTCTATCTGGTTTTGCTGCAGCTGTGACATAGGTCACAGCTGTGGCCTGGATTCAGTCTCTGGGCTAGGAACTTCAGTATGCTGCAGGTGTAGAAAGAAAGAAAAAAGAAAGAAGAAGGAAGGAAGGAAGGAAGGAAAAAAGAGAGAGAGAAAGAAGGAAAGAAAGAGGGAGGGAAGGAGGAAGAGAGAGAGAAAGGAAGAAGGAAAGAAAGAGGGAAAGGAAGAAAGAAAATGCAGATACTCTGGCTTCTGTTGTTGCTGTGCGTAATGAAATCTTTTGTCTCTAGCTGAGGAGTCCCATGTCTCTTGCCAGGACCATGAAAATGTGGCAAGCTAACATATTAGACTGAAAGTTGAGTAAAATCTTAGGCTTTTCACAGTTCGTGACTTATGGACTCTTCCTTTAGAGAGTTGTCAAATACTACGATTTCTAGAAGTCCTTAGAATCTCATTATGTCAAAAATCCTATGGCTATAAAACCTGTTCATGACGAATGAAGTTGTACTCTGCTTCCAGTTCCTGTATAGATATGTGGTTTCCATTATGTTTTTTAGCATCACTGGTTAAATTTTTTGGGAAAGTCAATCATTTCCACACACATCCCCATTTACATACTGATAAAACTAGGGCAGGTGTTGACAAACTATGGCCCCTGGGAGAAATCTAACTTGTGCCTGATGTTGTAAATATAGTATTGTTGGAACACAGCCATGCCAATTTGCTTATGTATCGTCTACGGCTGCTTTTAAACTACAAAGGCAGAGCTGAGTAGTTGTGACAGAGGTCACATGGCCTGTATAATTTAAAGCATTCATTATATGGCTTATTACAGAAAAAAATTTGCCACCAACCCCTGGGCTAGAAGACTATTTATTCTGTTAGTAACGCATTCTATATTACTTGTGGTAAGCATATTCTCTCTCCTCCACCTGTCTCCTGCTGTTCCCAAGCTAATAGTATAGCTACCTTGACTATACAGTTTGCTTTGTTCCACGATTCTAATTCCATGTAAGAGGTTCAGCGTATGTTTCTTGATGTATTTTAAGCCAGGGACACTTAGAGTAGTCTCTATTCTTATAAGAACCCTATAAAACATTGCTAAGGCAATACACTGGTTCAATGTCAGAACTGTCTAACTATTAAAGTACTGTATCAGAAGCTCAAAGTCTCTCTGGGCTACTATCTTGTTGCTAATTTCTTGTCTAGGGTTTTGAATTTTTCTTAAATACCCAGCTACTCACACTCCCAGGAGCTGTACTCATACTGAATCAGGTGTATGCATTCTGAATTGCCTACTGTGTTTCAGGCTTAGGCTCCGTTTTGACTATGATTAGCTGGATTTCAGCTCTTTCATGTCGGGTTTCTTTTTTCTACACAGCTGGTCTGATGTTATCCACATCACAAGTATCTATCAACTGGCAGAGCATGAAGAGTTATGTTTCCAAATTTTCTTAAGCCATCTTTGTGTGAATCTTAGATACACTCAGATATATAAAAACATTTAGTATACATACCTGGTCAGATGCAAAACTTAACATTTCAAAACTGCATCCAATTAAATATAATATCACAGGGAGAGGAACTGGAAAGTCTTTCAAGTGTAGGTTCAAAAATGCTGCAAAAATACATCTTTATTGAAAAGCGATGAAATGCCACGTTTATAGAATTTTGATATGATTTTTTTTTCTTTTTGGCCACACCTGTGGCATGTGGAAGTTCCCAGGCTGGAGATCCAACCCTCATCACAGAAGTGACCCAAGATGCAGCAGTGACAACACTGGATCCTTAACCTACTGAGCCACAGGGGAACCCCCGGATATGATTTCTTAATACTAAGGACAATGAATACTGTTCTACCACTTACTTGTTATATTTCTGTAATTGAAACCCTCCCTTACACTTAAGCATGTAGAATCAGTATAATTGGTAATCCACTAAATTAACGCTTTACCTCATCTATGAAGTATATCATTTCCTTAGACTCTTTAGTTTGTTAGCAACCATTGGCTCTTGGGTTGCTAAAAAAATTTTTATAGCAATTTTGTACATGCTATAAATCAGATATTGATTTCTTTAGCAATCCTTCAATGAGGGATTAATAATAACTAAACCTAAAGGAAATATCCTGGCTGATTCCCAAGATAACAATGAGGAATTAGTATAATAATCTAACAGTGAGAAAAACTAGCTACCTATTTCTAATTATCTACTACCCATCAGAAAGCCTATAATGAATAATTAACTTTGACTTTGTTCATCATTTTTTTTTCAAAGTGCAATGAGCAATATCATAGCATTCCCTCAATTTTATGTTTTCTGATTCTTTGTAATATTATTCCTAATCAGGTCAAAGAATGCAAAAAAATGTCCTTTCTTTTGATTTCTACAGGGTACTTTTCTTCTCATAAAATCTGGTCACAATTTATCATTTGGACAAAACCTAAGGGACCCCCTACCAAATGACAAAAAGGAATTGAATCATTCAGGAAACATATAACTTTAAAAATTCTTTGTCCAAGTGAAGAAAGCTGTGGGACAGTTATCTTTAAAGTATGAAGGAAGGAGTTCCCATCTTGGCTCAGCAGTAATGAAACTAACCAGTACCCATGAGGAGTTGAGTTCGATCCCTGGCCTTGCTCTGCGGGTTAAGGATCCGGCATTGCTGTGAGCTGTGGCATAGGCTGGCAGCTTCAGCTCCGATTCAACCCCTAGCCTGGGAATTTTCATATGCCTTGGGATTGGCCCTAAAAAGACACACACACAAATAAAGTAATAAAATAAAATAAGGAAACTACAGTTTATGATAATGCATGTAGCAATAAAATCCCTAGCCCTTGATTTTCTACTTAACTACTTCAGTTCTCCACATCACACATCTAACCATGGCCTAGCAAGTAGAAAGTTATGAATACTTTGATCTCAACCGAGGTGAAAAATGTGGATCAGATTCTCCATGTTTCTTCTTGGAGGCAGATGATTGTTGGATTCATTTGATTGAAAAACTTGGGATACAGGTATGAATTTATAAACAAAAATATCATTTCCTATTATTGCTACTTTCCTTAATGCTACATGGTGACATTTACAAAATACATCCACAGCATACACTTAAAAAGAATTATACCTACCTCCAACTGTACAGACCAAGGGCAATATTAGAATGATTTCAGGGAGTTCCTCAGAATTTCTCATGAACTTATTTCTGATAAATTCCTTCCATGTGCTAGTAAATCCTTTTTTAAATACAGTGGCATTAGAAGCAAGGAAATTCATTCTGTTGTTTCTCACAAACTGTCTGAATCCAATTCTTATGACTCTCTGCAAAACTCACCTAAGATTAAAGGAAGGTAAAATTTACCTTTTGATTGCCTTCTAAAGCTTTTCTTAAAAAAATACATGAGAAGCCTGTGTCTCTCAATTATTTCTAGTGATTTTTTAGGCTCTGCCAAATTAGGGATGCCTCCTGTTTTTCAATGAAAAAGAAAAGATATAACCCTAAGTGCTAGAAACTAGCCCGTGTCATCCTGTGTTCTTACGATGCCAAGCACTACTCAGCTATTACTACCTAGTATCTACCCTCACTGAAAAGAGAATTTTTTCCTCCAACCGGTCACCAGAACCACAAGCTGGTGCAGGTTACTTAGCTCTAGAGACGGACAACTGAGAGATTTGCCCTCAGCTTATCTGAGCCTCTGGAAGCATGTTCTGGCAACTATTCCAAAGTGGGAGATGGTAGAAGGAAAAGAATATTCTGCTCTCTTTTGTTGTTCTACCTAGACAGAAATTAATAGACCATGATGATATTCAATAATAGCCTTCCTTTATCTCCTTTGAGACATTGATGGGCCAGGTTTTCTCCAACTTTTATATATATTTCATAGCCCAGGAACCTAAGAAAAATATTGAAAACGATGATTTAAAATGGGGGGTGGGGGGAGTTCCCAATGTGGTAACAAGGTTGATTAGTATCCATGAGAATGAAGGTTTGATCCCCGGCCTCGCTCAGTGGGTTAAAGGATTTGGCATTGCTGTGAGCTGTGGTATAGGTTGCAGACACAGCTTGGATCTGCATTACTGTGGCTATAATGTAGACCAGCAGCTGTAGCTTCAATTCGACCCCTAGCCTGGAAACCTCCACATGCTGCTGGTGCAGCCCTAAAAATAAATCAATAAAAATAAATAAATAAATAAATAAATAAATAAATAAATAAATAAAATAGGACGGTTGTTACTTGTTCCCATTGTTACTTTTTGGAGGTGAAACCATAAGGCTGTGATATGTCTCGGTTTAATGAAATAGGTAAGAGCTGCCATCTGCCAATCCCACTTGCTTCCCATGGTGAGGGAAGTTTTGCATAGGGGTCTTAAACTTCAAGCAGGGAATTCTACCAGTTCTGTCTCTCATAATATTGACTTAACATTCTCTAGTGTCTGCTATTAGCATCTCATCTGGCCACCTTGCTAAACAATCAGTTAGTTATTACTAAACTTCCTCTCATAATTTAGCGATGTCTTTTTTCAGTTTCATATTTCATATACATATGTTTTCTTATATACTCCTTTCTAATTAAAATAATTTGAAAAAAATTAAATAAATGAATACATGCCTATTGTTAACATTTCAGAAATAAATATGTAAACAAACATTTTGAAAGCAGAAAAAAATTATGCATGTCATGTCATCTAGTGGCTCTTACATGTTTTATTTACGTAGTTGGGTTCATCCTTATATAATCATACCTTCACTTTTTACCACTTGGTATTGTATCACCAGCATTAAAGAGCATTGCGAACACAGTTTATAGCTTTTGCATTGTCTTAGCACTGATGTAAAAGTGCCCACTCTGTGGTCAGATTGTCTGCCTGCAAAGGCCTAATGGTCTGCTGTTTACAAGGTGAAAGAATATGGGTGACTTGCATTTGACCTTAGTTTTCTAATCTGTATAGTTTCCCAGTCTGTGTAATTTCTCTCCCTATATTTATAATTGTATTTAGAATTACCTGGGGAGCTATAATTATACTGGTGTCTGAGTCTTATCCTCAGGGATTCCTATTTAAATCAGTCCTGGCGGCAGCCTGGTCTCCCCAGGCGATTTTAATATGAAGCCAAGGTTAGCAGCCACTGCAATTCACCCAATTCAAAGGCAACGTTGCTCAATTCTGTTTCAAACCCTACATGTTTTCAATATTCTCGAGTCAGGTTTTTTGAGAGAGGGTATCAATGCGCTTCCAGCAAAGACCCCAGAAACACATCTGTAGTTGACAAGTCTGGTTTATTATGTCTCAGTGAGGGAGAACATTCACCCTGGGGAACTGTGTGTCTGTGTCCATCCGTCCATTTGTGTGTGTGTGTGTGTGTGTGTGTGTGTGTGTGTGTGTGTGTTTGTGGCGGGGATGAGGGCAGAGGTTTCGAAAAAAGATGTTAGAAAAAACTAATTACTGAGCTGGGTAATTTTGGAGAGGGTCTAAGGAAGTGAGAGTTTACTACAACTCAGGAGCTGTCAGAAAGCAAGAACAATTCTGTGATTAGGTATCTTAATAAATCTGTAGGGAAAGCAAACTTAGAACAGGAATAAATCTGTGATAAGTACAGAAGCAGCAGCCCCTCACTTTAGATGAGAGATGGGATATTTGGTACTGTGTATCCTGCATGGTGACTTGTTTTTGCCTCACCTTATTATGGTCCCAGACTGAGTGCATCTGACGTTGATGTTCCGTGAGATTGTCCAACAGCAGAACAACACGGAAGCGCTCTGAGCATCAGTCCAGCTTGTAGTAATGCTGAGGGAGACCTTGCTCTGAGTGTCAGACAAGTTCCCTGATGTCCAGGGGCTGCTTTGTTTGTGTGTTTTGTTTTTCCTCAAAGGATTTCTAAATTCCTTAATCCCACTTTAACGTGTCAAAAACTGGAAGTAGACCAGGGCCTCTTCATAGTAACATAAGTGATAGAGCAGAACAAGCTCAGCTATCCCTCTAAGACAGAGATTCTCAACCTTTGCTACGTACTGGAAACACTGAGACAGTTTAAAAAATACAGATGCCTGGGTGGCACCTCAGGAGTTAATTGGTCTAGGGTGCAGCTTGTGTATTGTGGACCTTAAAAGCATCCCAGTGATTCTAATGATCAGCCATTATTTAGAAGCCTCAAAAAGAAACTTGAGCCATTAGGGAAGAATATTGTGATAGACTGGTGGTATTTGCTCTCAGTATCAAACTGTCTAGGAAAATACAGTCAATGTCACTCATTAATTTTCCCACTGTTACTCCAGGACTAAGCATCCTGGAACAAACCAGGCTGACCAAAAAAGTCATAGTTATATATTCCTATATGCTCTCAGAGTTTAATAGTTAAGGAATCTCTTGTTTCCCAAACTAAAAGTGAGAATACATGTTCCCAAAATCGTTTTTCTCATTTCTAGAAGGTTTTCTGAAAACTTTAATAAGTGTTTACACATTCATTCCTAATAAATCCCTTTCACAAAAGAATAAAATTACTCCAAACCTTAATTATCCTTTGTCCTTAGGGATATATACGATCAAGTTCAACAGAATTTCACAGTCTAGCTGTGAACGTGTGACAAATACTCAGTTTGATTTCTTCAACCTCTACCCTAAATTCTCCTAACAGATCTTTCTCCTAAGAAATGATCTTATATTAAGTTACCATGTAAATACTAATATTACTCCAGTTTGATACTTTAAAAGAAATGGGTAAAGAAGGGGCAGTTTATATTAAAGATTTTCAAAATAATTAAAACTCTTCTTCGGCTTACATTGACTTTTGACAATGTTGAATGAGTTTATGAGTTCATGTCTCATTAAGGAAAAAATATTGGTTTGTCTTGAAACTGCCAGGTAGGTTTCCTGAATTAATTTTTCAATAAATTAGATAAAACCTCCAATTTCTTTCTGTGTGTAGTTAGTAACTGTCCTCTCAAAAACGGCATGTGGATACGTCCTCAACATCAGCCAGCTCGGGGAAATTCTCTTTCTGAGGGAGTGGATTCACTCTGTCCCCGAAAATGGGGACTCTGTCTTCTTTTTGATCACCACATTTTGCAGGAATTAGGTGACAGAAGTATCCTGAAAAGGGTGCTGTGGGCTCCCAGCAATCTTCACTAGCTGCAAAGCGCTTAATGATTTATGACAGATAAAGACCTGGGGTTGGGTTGTCTCAGAAAACTCTCCTACCACACAGCACAGCAACCTCTTACTCACAGACCCTTGAGGGTGGGCAGTCAGTTGCTCTCCTAAGGCTTCTTTCACTTAGAACGAGTCCTTTCTCCCTCTCAGCTCTGCTCCGTAAACCTGAGGGAGTTCACCGTGGCTCAGTGCCTCATAAGGCAAAGGAAACAAACACCAGGAAGGTAAGCAGTTGCAAGCTGCTATGGGGAGTGTAACACAGGAGGGGCAGGGACTAAGGGGCAGAAATTCAGACTGAGAGGCTGGTTGATCAAAAAAGTCCTTGATCGGCTCCACAGGAAAGGTGGAAACTACGAGAAGGAATGGCCGGCTGAACCTGTTGCTGGAATACGGCGGAGTGCTTGCTCCTCTCTGAGGAGAGGCTGAGTAAGAAAGTACCAGAGGGAAAGAGCAACTTCCTGAAGGGGAAGCTAGAGGAGGACTCACCATCCACAACCTCACGAAGAGTATCGTGTAATATGTAAGAGATAAGTGAAAGCTAATTAATCCTTTCACCCCAGAACAGCCGCGACCAACTGCAACCTCGCTGACAGTTACTTGCTCTAAGCCCCGCCCCCTAGTCTGCACCCAGTTGGCTTCAGATTTTCAACCCCCGATTTGATTGGCTGACAAAATTCAGCCCTCGAAGGTGCCCTACAGCATTACTGCCTTTACATATCTACGGCAACATTTGAAGCATTAAGGTCGTGGTTTGTTTTGTTTTGTTTTGTTTTATATAAACAAGATGGGAAAGGAACCTCTAGAAATTGTATTGCTATGTTAATTTAAAGACTAGGAACAGTGGATTTCTTGCAAAGAGCCAATGGACACTGTAATTCCATAATTCTAGTAGGAGTGAGTTTCCTGAATAAGATGGAATGATAGAGATGTTGAAATATGAGGATGCGGGTTGCTAGGGGTGTGTGAGTGTGTGTGTGTGTGTGCGCGCGTGCACGCGTGTGTTTGTGTGTATGAGTGTGTGTGCGCGTGCATGCATATGTGTGTGTGACTATTCTGACCATGTAGGAGAATGCAATCAAGACAAACAGGCAAGGTATATTTTAACTTCTGATTCCTTTATCTGGGGAAATTTTTAGGAGTAATGATAGACTCATTTCTTTTTCTAAACATAATATAGAAAGGATATTTTCATTGTAATTACTTAGTAATATTATCAGAGACAATTTTTAAAATTTAAATTAAAATTTTTTTTTGACCAGGCCCAGAACATGTGGAAGCTCCCCAGCCAGATATTGAACCTGCACCATAGCAGCAACAGGTGCCACTGTAGTGACAATGCCAGATCCTCAACCTGCTGTGCCACAAGAGAACTCCTGAGCCAATTTTTGTATACCCACTCTCGTCATAAATATTTGGTGAGAAAACTTCTAATGATTTTGAAATCTAGATGCTTATTTGGCATGTATGATTCTTCATAACTGTACTCATGAAAGCCTCTGAAGTCATATTGATGGCTGTGAAAAGGGATATGCAGAGAAGAGAGGTCAAAGAGTGGGGAAGTGAAAGGTGAACCCATTAGATGGAAGTTAAAACTAAAGAATCACTGATCAGATGATCCTCCTGTCTGTCAGAGAAGAATTCAGAGCCTTCAGATATGGACTTGTAGTGGCCACAAGATAATAGACTTCGTTGAAGGAAATTATCTTCACAAAGTTGACAATGTAAATCCATTTTGGGGATGGTCAGTCAAAGGAAACTAAGTAAGGCTTTTAAAAGTGATAAAGTTCACATAATGTTTTAATGAAATAAAAGTTAAGATTTTTTTCTGAGTAGATCATTTAGATGGGAATATTAAGTGTCACAGGCAAAATGTTTTCTATTAGAGCTAGAATTAAATTAGTAAATAAAGCAATCACTGTATCTATTCACTTGTGAGAAAGATATTGACATTTATTTTAAAGTTATTTTTATTTTAATTTTTGTTCTCTGTTTCATCGGTTTCTTCAGTCCCACTTAATTCCACCCCAATAATGACAAGGAACAGGTAACTGTATTATTCCTTTTTTATCTTCTTTGATTTGTTTGGGTGGAGTTCAATGGAAAACAAATAGTCATGGTTTGTTTCTATAGCATCTACTATGAATTATCATATAAAATCCTCTTAGAATTGTTTTTGCTGTGTCTCATAGATTTTTTATCCTTTTTTTTTTAGGGCCACACCTGTGACATATGGAATTTCCAAGGCTATAGGTTGAACAGAAGCTACAGCTGCCAGCCTATGCCACAGTCACAGAAATGTGGGATCTGAGCCACATCTGCAACCTACACCACAGCTCACAACAATGCTGGATCCTTAACCCACTGAGCAAGGCCAGGGATTGAACCCTCATCCTCATGGATCCTAGTTGGGTTGGTTATGGTTAAACCATAATGGGAACTCCCTGGGTCATTTTTGTTTCCAGATGCTTTTTGATTTCTTCAGGGATCCATTGGTTGTTTAGTAGTCTATTTATTAGCCTCCACATATTTGTGGTGTTTTTCTTTTTTCTTTCTTTTTTTTTGTATTTGATTTCTAGTCCTAAAGCATCGTGGTCAGAAAAAATGCTTGTTATGATTTTAATTTTCTTATGTTTACCAAGACTATTTGTGTCCTAGAATGTGATCTATCCTGGAGAATATTCCACGTACACTTGAAAATAATGAGCATTCTGCTTCTTTGGAATGGAATGTTCTACAGAGTTCTATTAAATCAATATGGCTAAAGTGTCATTTAAAACAAGCATTTACTTATTGATTTTCTGTCTGGATGACCTAACCATTGATGTAAGTGTGGTGTTAAAATCCCTTACTATTATTATGTTACTGTCAATTTTCTTCTTTATGTCTGTAAATTTTGCCTTATGTATTTAAGTGCTCCCATGTTAGATACATATATATTTATAATTTTTTTATCTTCTTAGACCAATCCCTTGAACATTAAGTAAGGTCCTTCTTTGTCTCCTGTTACAGTCTTTATTTTAATATCTACTTTATATGATGTAATTATTGCTACCTGGCTTTCTTTCAATTTCCATTTGCAAGGAATTTCTTTTTCCAACCCCTCACCTTCAACCTGTATGTGTCTTTATTTGTACAGTGAGTCTCATGTGGCAGCATAAATACAGACTTCGTTTTTGTATCCATACAGCCACTTTATCTTTTAATTGGCACACTTAGTCCATTTACATTTAAAGTAATTTTTAATAGATATGTACTTATTGTCCTTTTGTTCATTGCTTTGTAGTTCTTCTTGTTTCTTTTTTCTTCTTTTGTTCTCATTCCTTATGCTTTGATGATCATCTTTAGGGTCTGGTTTGGATTCCTTTTTTTTTGTATGTGTTTATCTATCATAATTTTTGTTCTTTGGTTATCATGAGGTTTATATATAGCAATCAATATATGTATACATGGTTACTTTAAGTTGCTTGTCTTTTAAATTCAAATGCATTTTATTTTTATTTTTTGGCTGCACCCACAGCATGCAGAAGGTCCCAGGCCAGAAATCAAACCCATGCCACAGCAGTAACAATGCTGGATCCTCAAGTCACTGAGCCACTAGGGAACTCATCAAAAGCACTTTAACAACTCTGCATTTTTCCTCACCATGCTTGCTGATTTTGACACATTTTACATCTTTCGTGTGTTTGTGTGTACCCTTTAACTACTTGTTATGGATAACTTTACTACCTTTGTCTTTTAACCTTCTTTACACATTTATACGTTGTTGATTTACTGCCTTTACTGTATATTTGCCTTCTCTGATGATATTTTACTTTTGAAATTGACCTGTAAGTTTTTATATTTCTAGTTGTGGCTTTCTTGTATTACTTAGAAAAGTCCATTTAACATTTATTGTCAAGCTGGTTCGTGGTGCTGAACTCAACTTTTTCTTGTCTATAAAACCTTTGATCTATCAACTCTGAATGAAATACTTGCCAGGTAGTATATCTTATTTGTAGGTTTTCCCGTTTCATCACTTTAAATATATCATGCCACTCCCTTCAGGCCTAAAGAGTTTCTGCTGAAAAGTCTACTGACAGTCTTATGGGAGTTCCCTTGTATGTAACATGCTGCTTTTCCCTTGTTGCTTTTAATATTCTCTCTGTCTTTATTTTGGCCTTTTTAATTGCAATTTGTTTTCTTCGTGTTTCTCTTTGGATTGGTCCTACTTGGGATTCTCTGTCCTTTCTGGACCTGGATATCTGCTTTTTCAGCTGTTATGTCTTCAAATACGTTTTCTATACCTTTTTTCTCCCTCTTTTCCTTCTGGAACCCATTTTATTCAAATTTTAGTATGCTCAATATTATTTCAGGGATATCTTAACTTATCTTCATTCCTTTTTATTCTTTTTCATTTTCCTCTTCAGCTTCAGTAATTTCCACTACTCTGTCCTCCAGCTCATTGATTCATTCTGCTATATCATCTAATGTTGACTGCTTCTAGTTTATTTTTTATTTCATTATCATAGTCTTTAACTCTGTTTAATTCTTCTTTATATCTTTTGACTCTTTGTTAAACTTCTCACTGTATTCATCCATTTTTCTCCCAAGTTCTTTGAACATTTTTATGATCATTACCTTGGACTCTTTATCAGGTTGGTTGCCTGTCTTCACTTGGTTCTTCTTCTGGTGTTTTTTTTTTATCATTAGGGTTATTTCATCTGTGGCCTCATTTTTACCTAATTTCCTTTTTAAAGATCTACATATTTGGTAGGTTGATTACATTTCCTGACCTTGAAGAAATGGCCTCATATAGGAGATGTCCTATGTGACCCAGCAGCGTACTTCCCTTTGGTCACCAGAGCTATATGCTCTAGAGGTACTTCATATCTGGGCTATGTAGGTCATCCTGCTATGGCAGGAAGACCTATAGGTGATCAATGGCTTGCCCCTGGTTTGGTTGGTTGCAGTGGCTTTCCTTGCAAGGAGGTTCCAGGCCACTGGAGGGCAAGAGCAGGTCACAAGATTGCTGGCTGCATTGCCCTAGAAGGTCCTGGCATAGTGCTGGTCTACTGGTGCACAGAGATGAGTCCTGGAATGGAGTAATGGTGCTAGCAGTCCCACATCTAGTGGCTTCTAGTGGGTAGGTTTGGTTCTTAATGTGACTGACTATTTGGTTCATTTGTCCAAATTGTCTTGAATCTGGTGTTTACCTTCTGTTACATTGGGCTGGGACCTGAAGACCCCAGGGCTAGAGCTGCTGCACAGGTAGGTGAAGTTGGGTTCCCAAGTCTCTAGCCACAGGATGGTGGAGGTCTCAGTTGGAATAGGTCTGCTTGTGAGTGGGGCTGGTTCCGGACATGGCTGGCTGCAGTGTCTGTCATGTTCTGAGCTGGTGTTGCCTGCTGATGGGTGAGACCAGATCCTGGGGCAGTGGCTGCAGGTCTTAGGCCAAGGAACTGATGCCTACTGGTGGGTATGGCTGGTTCTGGAACTACTTCAAGCTAACTGGTGGGTATAACTGGGCCCTAAGGTCTCTGGCTGCAGGACCTTGGAGGTTCCAGGGGTAGTGCTAGTGTACTGTTGTGTAGGGCCAGGTCCATGACTCTATGATGGACAGGGACATATCCTGAGGCAGCTGTGAGCTCAGGGGTATTAGAGCAGTAGGCTTACTGTGTCTCCACCAAGCTAGTTTCTTGGCTTAGTGTGTCCCAGTACTGGTGCCTGTAGGTTAATGGGCGAGTCTGGGTTCTGGCACTATAAACTAGAGGCAGGATTCCAAAATGTCACTTGCCAGCACTAGTGACCATGTAGCAGAATGAGCTCCCCAAAAATCACTGCTGATAGTGTTTATGTTCCGGGGCAAACCCCAGCTACTTTTTGCCTCTCCAGGAAGCTGTTCAAGATCAGTATGTTGGTCAGATCCAGGCTTCTTTAAAATTACTGCTTCAGCCCTGGTTTCTAGAGCATGTGAGATTCTGTATGTGCCATTAAGGTGTGGAGCGTCCATCTCCCACAGTCCTATGTCTATCCTGAAAGCAAACTCTGCTGGCCTTCAAAGCCAGATATTCTGCAGGAGTCATTTTCCTGATGCAGTACCCCCAGTCTGAGGAGCCCATTTTGGGTTTTAGAGCCCTTGCTCCTTTGGGAGAGCCCCTGCAATTGTAATTATCCGCCCTTTGAGGGTTGCCCACCCAGGGGCAGGGATCTTGACCACACCATTTTCCATTCCTCCTACCCATCTTATTGTGGTTCCTTCTTTATATCTTTAGTTGTGGAAGATATTTTCTGCTAGTCTTCCAGTTTTTTCTCATCAATAGCTTCTCTGTAAATAGTTGTAATTTTGCTGTACCTGTGGGAGAGGTGAGCTCAGGATCTTCATACTCCTCCATCTTGGCCACTCCTCTTAGCATTTTTAATATGCCTCTAATCTCCGTCATTTTTGATAAAAATTAGCTGTCAATGTTATTGAAAAACCTTTGCATATATGAATTTGTCTTGTACACACTACTTCCAAGATTCTCTTTTGTCTTTGATTATGTTTGATTATGACATGTCTTTGTGTGGATCTTTTTTTTGTATTTTTTTTCTATGTAGAGTTTTCTGATCTTCCTGGATATGTAGGCTAATTTTTAAAAGTCAAATTTGGGAAGTTTTCAGGCATTATTTTTGAAATATTCTTTCTATCCCCTTTCTGTCTCCCCTCTCCTTCTGGGACTTTCATTATGGGTATGATGGTGCTCAGATAATATACCACAGGTCTCTGAGGTTCTGTTAATTTTTCTTCAGTCTTTAGTCTTTCTGTTTTTCAGACTAGATAATCTTAATTGATCTGTCTCCAAGTTCATTGATTCCAATTTCTGCCTCTTTGAACCAGTTATTGAGTCCTTCTAGTGAATTTTGCATTTCAGTTACTGTACTTTTCTAATCCAGAATTTCTATCTATTCCTTTTCCCATTTTTTGTCTCTTTACTAATATTTTATTTTTAGTCATACATCACTCTTAAATACTTTCCTTTAATTCTTTAGACGTGAATTTCCCTTAGAGTAATTTACTGGGAACACAGCCATTCTTTAAAGTTACAATGCTTGTATTCACATTTTGATAACTCAAAAAGGAAGAATCAGGGGTGAGGTTTTTACTTCAACAGAACTTCCTGTTCCCCAACATAGCAGCAGTGCTTCTCAATGACTCAGAGTCTGTTGTTCATCTAATCCTAATACCCTTTATTCACAATGAGTTCAGGAATGGCTTCTGAAACCAGAGGTAATATATTCAGAGTATCAGTTTCCATTTCCCTTTGAAAACTAAATATTCTTTGCCCCATTAACAAAAGCAACAGCTAAGGTTGTGGACTTAGCGTGTGGGCTTAGAAGCTGAAATTTAGAGGAATGGTTTATCTTAAGAGAGTTCATGGAAGAAATACCTCCAATACTTGGAGTCAGGAGTTCCCTTCGTGGCTCAGAGGTTAATGAATCCGAATAAGAACCACGAGGTTGCAGGTTCGATCCCTGGCCTTGCTCAGTGGGTTAAGGATCCGGTGTTGCCATGAGCTGTGGTGTAGGTCGCAGACGTGGCTCGGATCCCGCGTTGCTGTAGCTATGCTGAAGGCCGGAAGCTACAGCTCCTGTTAGACCCCTAGCCTGGGAACCTCCATATGCCGCGGGTGCGGCTCTAGATAAAAGGCAAAAAGACAAAAAAAAAAAATACTTTGAGTCATAGGAAAGAGGTGAATATTGGTATATGGGATGGGAGATGGCAACTATCCATGTCAATAGAGGCTTTTGTTTTCCTGAGACAGGAGCAAAGGGAGAAGTTATAAGAAGAGCAAGCAATTTTTATAGAGTTATATGAATGACAAAATAGAAAAGAGAAGCTTAGCGCCTAAAATGTGTTCTGTGTGGGCACATATTGGCATGTTGGTGGGGGCAGTGTGCATGTGTGTGGGTGGGGTGTAGGATTATGTGTGTACTAACTGGAGCCTGGTTAATGATCTTCCTCCAGAGAAACTAGGTCCAACTGCTCTTCTTTGAGAACAATGTTTGCCCCAAGTCCTATCCTTGGTTTCAATTCCCTGCCCCTGGTCGTTTGGCTAATTAAGTGTAATTCTAGGCAATTCTGGATAAAGATCATTACCAGTAACTTGTAAAAGAAGACATACAGTCCAGAAGACACTAATCATTAAACCAGCAATAATGGAAGTGCTGGAGGAAAAAAATATCCTCACTTCAAAGAATTGTTCATGTTAAATTATGCTGTCAACTGGTAGAGAATGAGCACGGCTTTTCTAGTATTCCAGCAGGAGAAAGACATTCTGGGGAAGTTGGCATGAGTTCATGTGCATAAAATGCCAATAAGCAGGTGGCTGGGTTGGAATTTTAGGGAGAAAAATAGAAACCAAAAGCACCAGGAAAGGAATGGTTTTCCTCTATTTAAAACTGTATGTGTAAAGAGGAGTTTATAGAAAGATGAAATTGATTTATGACTTTTTTCATTTTAATTCCTAAATAGTATTTACTTTGAAACTGCTTAATGATCTTACAGGAAATATATTTTTGTATTTTTCCCACTCCAGTTGTTTGAGGAGTGGATTTTAGGAATTTAGACATCAGGAAGGGTGATTTTTAGAAACTTAGCATACCTCTGTGGAAGGATGTCTTTTCACTTGATCTCATTGTGGATAAACCAGCTTGATATGCTTTATGTACAAAATAACAGAACATAAAAGACTGGGAAAGGTTAGTAACACTCCCAAACGAAGAGCTAATTAAATTTTCTTGCAAGTGAGCAGGTAAGTTTTGAGACTGGTAATGAATTGTGTGACAGACAGATAAGCTTAAGTAAAATGTTGTGCATAGACTTAAGGTTCTGAATAGAACTGGCACACCAGGAAGTTAAAAAATCGAGATATCTTAATACATTTTTACAAGCAGTTATTGAGTAACAGATTTGGCAGGAAAGACTCAAACTTTCCATTTCACTTCCAAAGTTCAGTTAGAAAATGAAATATTCTGGAAGTTAGTGAAGATTTTATCATCAAATTTCATGGGCTTTCCACTCCATCCTATTATCCAGCTCCTCATGCTTCCCCTCTGGGTACAGGGATCAGGTAACTTTTCACTTTTTCTCTCGAATTTTCTCTCAAATGTGTTTGGCAAATAAATGTCAGGTTGTAAGTCTTGTTATTTACTTTTATAAGGTTAGATGAAGAGGACCTTACATTTGGGTCTGCTTGTTAATCAGACAGCTATCCAAGTTGTCAGCAACTAGCAAATTACTTAAGTTGAGCATATTTAAAACAGTGATTTTGTAAACAGAAATGAAAGAAATTTAATGAGCACTGTTTCTGAAGTGAGCCCAAGGAGCTCAAACTAGAGAACCAGAAACCTGCTGAAAACAAGTGGGCAAGTTTGGTTAGTTAGTTAGTTAGTTAATTAGTTAGTTAGTTAGTTTTGCAGTATTCCTCATAGCCCATTAGCTTTTTAAGTTTGACTTGTTTTGAGATTCTTCTTGGACATTAAGTTTTTTATTTTTTGTTATCAAATCTTTTGGGGTTTTATGGGGGGGCGTTGATTATCAGTAAAAACTGAGGTACATCTGAAACACATTAAAGATTTAATAAATATTCACATTCTGTTATTTTAGTAATTTAAAAATAATTTGATTAAAGATGTTCAAATCAGATCCATCTGAAATCAGTTTGGCTAGTGGTAAAGGCAATAACTAATGTTCTATATGGACAGCAGAGGAAAAATCATGATAATTTCTAGCTAAGGATTTTTTCCAGGGGGAAGTATCATTTAATTTTAGCTTCATAATGCATTAAATAACTATTGATGTGTTTCCTATTTAAGAAATAATTGGCCACTCCAGCCAATCAGATGTTCTATAATACTTTATTTTTAAAGCGTGCTTTATCTTTCACATTTAAACTTTGAATACATTTGAAATAGATTTTTGTCTTTGGTCTTAGCTGGGAGTCCGTATATAATTTTTCTAAATAGTTATTCAGTTTACACGTTATCATTTATTGGAAAGATCATCTTTTTCCCATTCCTATGTAGTGTCTGTCCTATTTGTCATAAGTATCCAATGACCGTATATGTGTGGGTCTGTTTCTGACTCTATTTCATCATTTTAATCTATTTGCCTATCCTTGAATCAATGTCACATTGCATTACTTTAGCTTTATGTCTGAATACTACATCTTCAGTTAATTGCTTTGTTTTTTTAAGAATCAGATTTTCAATTTCAGGAATTAAAGTTTTTTTAAAAAACTGTTTTGCCTTTCTTTTTCTTTTAATGGCTGCACCTATGGCATCTGGAAGTTCCAAAGCTAGGAGTCAAACTGGAGTTGCAGGTACAGGTCTATGCCACAGCCACAGCAACACCAGATCCAAGTGGCATCTGTGACCCACACTGCAGCTTGCAGCAAACCAGATCCTTAACCCACTGAACGAGGCCACAGATCGAATCCACATCCTCACAGAGACGATGTTGGGTCCTTAACTTGCTAACCTGCTAAGCTGCAATAGGAACTCCAAAACTGCTTTAATTTTCATTAGATTTGTATTTAATCTAAAAATAGTTTGGAAAGGTTTGATATTTTTATGCTCTTTCCCACTTATGATTTAATATATCTTTCCACTTATTTGTGTTTTTTTTCAGATATGTTATATAGATTTTAGTGGAGAAGTCTTATATATCTTTTGATTGAATTATTCCTATGATTTTTTTTCTTTTTATTTGGGGAGGGTATTGTAAATGGTACTTTCAGGTTTTTATTTTCCATTTAATTACTGAGGATACATATATAGAACTATATTGTTTCTATTTTAAAATATTTTATTTTCTAGAACAGTTTTAGGCTTACAGAAAAATTGAGAAGATAGTTCAGCATTCCTATATGCCTGTTATTCAGTTTGTCCTATTATTAACATTTTGCATTAATATGGTACATTTGCAAATTAGTAAATAAAATATGACACATTGTTTATGACTAAAGTCCACAGTTTATTCAAATTTCCTTAGTTTTTAATCTAAAGTCTTTTTCTGTTTAAAGATCCCATCCAGGATACCACATTGCATTTCTCTGTCATGTCTCCTTAGGCTCCTTTTGACTGTGATAATTTCTCAGGAATTCCTTGTTTCTGATAAACTTGACTATCCTGAGAGGTACCGGTAAAGTATTTTGTAGAATTATCCTCTATTGACATTTGTCTGATGTTTTTCTCTTGATTAGACTGGGGTTATGAATTTGGGGGAAGAAGACCACAGAGGTAAAAATGTCATTTTAATTACATCATGTTAAGTATATACACTATCAATTCTTATGTGTACATAGGATACATTTATGATAAAATTAGCTTTTCATATTATAGTCTCCACCCCTTGGTATCCTCAGTCTCCTAAATTTTTTAAAATCATGTACATTAAAGTTCACTTTATGTGCTATAAATCTTGACAAATGCATAATGTCACTTGTGGACCACTATGGTATCACCCAGAATAGTTTCATTGCTCTAAATCTCCCTTGTTCCTCACCCATTCAACCCTCCCTACTGAACCCCTGGCCACTACTGACATTTTTACTGTCTCTATAGTTTTACCTTTTCCAGAAAGGCATATAATTAAAATCATATAGTATATAGCTTTTTTATACTGGCTACTTACACTTGGCAATATGCATTTTAAAGTTTATCCATGTCTTTTTGTGGTTTGATAGCTCATTTCTTTTTATGGCTGAAAAACATCCTGTTGTATAAATGTATAGTTTGTTTACTTATTCACCTATTAAAGGCATCTTGGTTGCTTTTAATTTTTGGTGATTATGAATAAAGCTGCTATAAACATGTCCATGCAGATTTTCATGTGGATATAAGTTTTATAATAAGTTGAGTAAAAACCTAGGACTGTAATTGCTGAATCATATGGTAGGATATGTTTATTTTTATAAGAAACTGTCAAACTTTCATCCAAAGTAGCGCTACCGTTTTATTTTGCATTCCTATCAGCAAAGAATGAGAGTTCTTCTTTTTGGCCACGTTCTTACCAGGCACTTGGGGTTGTAATTTTTGTAACCATTCCAATAAGTATATAATAGAATCTCATGATTGTTTTAATTTGCAATTTCCAGATGACAAAAAAGATTTTGTGCATTTTGTAATGTGCTTTTGCCATTTGTATATCTTTGGAGAGGTGTCTGTTCAGATTTTTTGCATAATTTTTAAATAAGTTGTTTTCTTATTATTGTTTGCATGTTTTGCATAACAAGTCTTCTGTTGTCTAAATGTTTATGCTCCCCCCATTCATATACTGAAATCCTAATCCCCAAAAGTAATAGTATTAGTAGGTGGGGCCTTTGGGAGGTGTTTATATCATGAGGGTGGAGCCCTAATGAGTGGTATTAGTGCTTTTGTAAAAGATCCACAGAGCCTTTTTGCACCTGTCACCATATGAGGATACACTGAGAGGTCTACAAACTGTAAGAGAGAACTTGCCCAACCATACTGGCACCCTAACCTTAGACTTCCAACTTCAAGAACTGTGAGACATAAATTTCTGTTGTTCATAAGCCAGCCAGTCTGATATTTTGTTATACCAGCCTGAAAGGACTAAGACGAAGTCCTATACCACATGTATTTTTACAAATACTTTCTTCCAACCTCTGGCCTATATTTATATTCTCTTAACATTGTCTTTCACGAAACAAAATTTTAATGAAGTCCGACTCATGGATTTTTTTTCATTCATGAATCATACTTTGGTTTGTATTTCATATCACCAAACCCAAGGTTACCTAGATTTCCTCCTATGTTTTCTTCTTATATGTATATAAGGAGACAGAAGAGTTTAGTTTTTAATGGGGGAACAGAGGCACATAGAAAGAGAATTATAAAATAAAGAGATAAGTGCTATGATGGGGTAAGTCTAGGTTCGTATGAATGTACATTTCTCTTAATTCATACTGGGTTTTATTTGCAGGTTATCTACATAGTATAAAACACAATAATAATGAGACAGCTGTATTGGGAGAAAATGTGACAATTTTCTGCAACTTAACAACTCCAGCAGATGTTGTGCAAATTACCTGGCAGAAGATCCAAGATTCTTTGCCGCAAAATATTGGCACTTACAGCAGTAAATATGGAGAAAAGATTCTTCCCCCATACATAGATCGGCTGCACTGTGAGGCCATTGAACCCAATTTCTCCTTCATTACTATCCGTGAAGTGACATTTGAAGACGAAGCCTGCTACAAATGTCTGTTCAATGTATTCCCACATGGAAGCCATGGAGGACAAATCTGCCTTAGCATTATAGGTATATAAATGTTTTATGTGGAGTCAAAATCATGGGGTTGTGTGATCTTTGAAGGTTAAGATCCAGAGAAAAAATTTGGCGATGGAAAGACTATAATAGAGGTCATTCGGGCCAAGTCTTTGTTATGCAGAAGAGAAAAACAGAAGACAATGATGGTTACACGATTTGCCCATTTTTACACAGTGGAAGACCAGGCATGGCATTTAGGTTTTCTGCACATTCATCTACCTTTTTTTTTTAATCCATTGAATAAATCTCATGAGTGGCATCAGGATTTTCACTCGGAAAGGGAGGAAAAGAAAAAGAAACGGTAGAGAAGGAGAAAGACAGGAAAAGAGGATGCTAAGAGAATAAGAATTTCCCAGTCTTCAAATTAACAAAATATTGAAGGGAGGGTGATGTTGTCATAGTGGTCACTCATTGTGTTTCTATAAACTTCAAGTATTAGGAGCTTATATAATATGATGTTAAGGTTGTATGCAAGTGGAGATACCAATTGTTTCTCTCAGATTGGAGGACAGTGGGTATAGAAGATGGAAATGGAAAGTTTTGTAATATTTAAGGAGAGGTATTTGAGATGGACATATTTTCAACATTCTAGTTTTATATAAAAACCTTGGGAAGTCCAGCTTTAACACCATAGAAATCTAGGGTGACATATTTTTATAGTTAATTTTGTTCCTCTCTCTCTCTCTCTCTCTCTCTCTCTCTCTCTCTCTCTCTTTGCCTCAGCTGTATCTGAATTAACTGAACTGCAGTCCAATCTTGACTCTGAAGATTTTCTCAGATTTACTTACTTAGCCGTGGGAAAACCTGCTCCTCAAATATCTCTTTTCCCATTACGAATCTTGGTGAATCCACCAGAGGAATCCCGTGCTCTGAACCCCAATGGCACATTTACTATCACTAAAATGTATAACATCTCTTTGGAGACTGTGAGGTCCTTAGGACTCCAACACCTGATTGTGCACATGGATCATCCCCTAAGGAATGAAGAGAAGATCATTCCTCTGTCAGTCAAACGAGAATGTAAGTAGATGTAACAGTCCACAAGGGTGGATATTTATCTTTAAAGTTCACTCCCATAGTCATCTATCTTTAAAAATGTAAACCAAGGTAATACACATGGTTAAAAGAATCACTTAATGGAATTATGATCTAACCCAGCCCTGCTTCCAGAGGTAACTGTTCTTACATAGCAAAATTCTAACTGATCTCCCTTACATGTTTTCCACTGAATTTCTGCCACAGTCAGTGAAGATTAGGCTCCTTCAACATTTACCCCTCACAATATAATTCCTTTCTTCTCAGTATAGTTCTTTTGCTGCTTAACTCTGAAACCTTCAACAGCAAGGTTAAAGCTGTTTTTTTTTTTTGTTTCATTTACCATAGAAAGTCTTTCTTGCTTATTACACAACTTTAGTTTCGTCATCCTTCTGCCCTCAGACATTCTAGAGTATTTCTCCATTGCTTCGACCATCTGTTATTATTGATAAGTCAAATGTCAATCTGATACTTGTAATAGTATCACTGTATCCTATTAGTAACATGTGTCTTCTCTTCATGCTTAGAGTTTCAAAACTTCTTAGTGCTGTTTTTAGTTGTCTTTTTAAAAATACTTTAAAATGATGGACATTTGATGAGTTCATTCAATTTGGAGATTCAAATCCTTCAACTCTTTTCTCATTTCTTTGAGACTTTCCCCCTGTCGATCTAATATTCTCTTATGATAAATCTCAATTAAATAATCATTAAAATATCTAGCTTTTTCTTTTCTTTAGACTCTCTGCAAGAGTTTTTAAAATTTGTCTTCAAACACTTTCATTAAATTTTTTCTTCTTTTGACAATCAGGTTTATAATTTTGAACTGCTTCTTCAATTTAAAATTAATTTTACAAATTAAAATTGCTTTAATTCTGGAGTTCCCGTTGTGGCGCAGCAGAAACATATTCAACTAGTGTTCATGAGGATGTGGGTTTGATCCCTGGCCTCGCACAGTGGGTCAGGGAACCTGCATTGCCGTGAGCTATGGTATAGGTCGCAGATGAGGCTCAGATTTGGCATTGTTGTGTCTGTGGCATAGGCCAGCGGCTATAGCTCCAATTCAACCCTCTCTGGGAACCTCCACGTGCCGCCGGTGCAGCTCTAAAAAACAAAAAACAAAAATAAAAATAAAATAAAATTGCTTTACTTCAGATCTTTCTCTTCCTATTGTAAGTAAGTAATATCTTAAATCTACCTAGTAATAAAATTTAGAGGTGCTATAAATCTTTATCTCCAACAATTCCTCCACTTGCCTCTACTACCATTATTTTAATTTTACGTTTCTTTTTTTCTTTTTTTGGCTGCCTGATGGCATATGGAGTTCCAAGCCAGGGATCAGATCTGAGCTGCAGTTGCTGTGGCAACATCAGATCCCTAACCCATTGTCAGGCCAGGGATCGAACTTGAGTCCCAGAACTGCAGATGCCTCTAATCCGATGGCATTACAGCGGGAACTCCAATTTTATGTTTCTTTTAGGATGACAATAAATATTATCTGTCTTCAATTTGAATATGTATTAATATATTCTTTTATGAAAAGGAATATGGCAAATAATTTTAGAGTATCAATTTGAATGTCAACAAAGCAATGGTAAATCACAACAGCACTGCAGATTAAAGGTACCAAAATGGTGGTACCATGTATAAAAAGAAGTATAATCCCAAAGAACATGTTTCTTGTTTTTGTTTTTCAGGTACTGCTGGTTTTTCTTATAAGTGGCTGCCTGTAGTTGGTGCATTCATTATTGTTCTATGTAGTTCATTTATCATCATCTGTGTTGTTCAGAGAAAAAACACGTAAGTTGTATTGCTCCATGTTTTGATAGAGAAGGTAGATAAAATAGAATTTGTTTTAAATTTAAAAAGAAAAGACAATTCCAACAGCTCTGGAAAAATTCATCATGGAAAACTTTTTTCCATATCCTTGGCATTTTTTGCAGTCAAGAATTTATCCTTATCAAAATGATTCCTTATCAAAATGGAATTGTTATAAAGGTAGGCTGTTAATAATCGTTTATGCTTACAGAAATTGAGTTTAAGATTTTTTTCTTGAGGACAGATTTTAACAGGAGAGAACATATGGGCTTCAGACGGCTGGTGGGTGGAGGACCACTAGGTGGTAAAAAAAGGCTGACACCTGAGATAAATCTACTCAACAAAGCCATAGTAAAATGGAAGTTGTCTTACTTTACAGAACTAATAAAATATAGATTCAGTTATTCAACAAATATTTCTTGAGTGTCCATATATTGCTATGCATTGTTCTTAATGTGGGAGACAGAGTCACAACTGAAACTAACAAGTTCTTTGCCTTCAGAAGCTTCGCCTCTCCCAGTGGAGAGAGGTAGTCAAGGAAAGATACAAGGAAATGAGAAAATACCAGGTAGTGATAAGTACTATTTAGAAAATAAAGCAGGATGATATACTTGAAAGAGATTATGTGTTAATTTATATTGAGTGGTGTTTTTGAGGAAGTGACACGTAAACTGAGAACTGGGTTAAAAAAACAAAAGTTGTGAGTAAAGTTCTTGGCAAAAAGTGTTCTAGACCAAATGGAAGAGATAGCATAGGTCCCACGGTGGGAATGAGCTTGAAGTGTTCCAAGGAAAATGAGGTCATTGTGACTATTATTATTTAGAAATAGAAGTGGGGACTTGGAGTTCCCGTCGTGGCTCAGCGGTTAATGAATCCGACTAGGAACCATGAGGTCGCGGGTTCGATCCCTGGCCTTGCTCAGTGGGTTAAGGATCCGGCGTTGCCGTGAGCTGTGGTGTAGGTTGCAGACGCGGCTGGGATCCCACGTGGCTGTGGCTGTGGCGAAGGCTACAGCTCCTGTTAGACCCCTAGCCTGGGAACCTCCATATGCCGCGAGTGCGGTCCTAGATAAGGCAAAAAGACAAAAAAAAAAAAAAAAAAGAAATGGGGACCTGAACAGGTAAGACCCACAGGCCTGGAAATACATTTTGGGTTTTTAACTGTCTGCAGTATCAGTCTACTGAAGTATTTAAAGCAAGAGAGTACGAGGATCCAAGTTTATGAATCTGAAATTTATACAGAAGATAAGGACTAGATTTATAAATTTGGGAGTGTAGTGGGCAGGTTCCCCAAGAAGACAAACCATATCAAAATGTTATTAAAAATCAATGATCAGGAGTTCTCTTGTGACTCAGCGGATTAAGGATCTGCTGCTGTGACTGCAGCGGCTGGATGCTGATTCAACCCATGACTGGGGTACTTCTACATGCTGTGGGTGCAGAAAAAAAAAATTCACTGATCAAAAATATTATCGAGGAAGTTCCTGTTGTGGCTCATCAGGAACGAACCTGACTAGTATCCATGAGGATGGGGGTCTGATCCCTGGCCTCCCTCAGTGGGTTAAGGATTGTGGTGACCTGTGGTATAGGTCACAGACAAGGTTTGGATCCAGCATTGCTCTTGGCTGTGGCATAGGCCTGCAGCTACAGTTCCATTGGACCCCTAGCCTGGGAACTTCATTATGCTGCTGGTATGGCCCTAAAAAAAGGCAAAAAAAATTATTGAAAAGATATTTTGATCTGTCAAGAGTTAGAATCTCCTAATTTTTTATTCACACATGCTCTTACAATGTACCGCCATTAGAGGGAGAGTTTGGGCTATATTAATCTTATGGATAAAATCAGTCTTTATATCTCTAGGTCTGAGAATGTGCCTGATAACACAAGGCAGTCAATGATCCACACACCCTAATGGACACAGGTAACTGGCAGATGTGTGTTTTTGTCACTGTGTATACTTCTATATTAAATCATCCTTTCGGTAGCAGCAATTATTATTTTGAAAATACTATTTTAGAAATAAATGAAAAAATCGGAGTTCCCATCGTGGCTCAGTAGTTAACAAATCCGACTAGGAACCATGAGGTTGCGGGTTTGATCCCTGGCCTTGCTCAGTGGGTTAAGGATCCGGCATTGCCGTGAGCTGTGGTGTAGGTTGCAGATGTGGCTTGGATCCCGCGTTGCTGTGACTGTGGCCTAGGCCGGCGGCTACAGCTCCTGTTAGACCTCTAAGCCTGGGAACCTCCATATGCCGCAGGTGTAGCCCTAGATAAGGCAAAAAGACAATAAATAAATAAATAAATAAATAAATAAATAAATAAATAAGGATGTATTTATATATCCAGTTTCATGAATCAGTGGGATCTTATTTAAGAAGTCCTTATTCACCTAAATTCACAAAAATATAATCATTTTTATTAGGTTCACATTTTTCCATTTTCTGTTTAGGTCCTTAAACTTTGTATGTAAGGTAGATGATACATAGCGTTGCTTTCATCATATAATGATCTGGATTTCCTAACATCAGCTACTCTACCATCTCTCCTTTTCTTACTGATGAGATTTATTCCTAGCTCCCTCAAGTGGAACTTTTGTTCCACTGTTTAATTTTTTGTGTTTTCATGAATGTATATAGTTTCATTACTATCATCTTTTGCTATGTGTTAATATGCAGTAAGAAGAGATTTCCCTTTTTTCTTTTTTAACTTGATATTTCAATTCAGGAATACACAAACATACATGTATATCATGAATTAAGTTTATTATTAAGTTCTTAAAAAATAAAGCTGGAATTGTGTTTGGTCCTGCATTGAATTTGTAAATTAATATGCAAGTATTGGTTTCTTTACAGTGTTATTTGCTCTGCCCATAAATATGTTATCCTTTTATTCAAGTCTTTCTGAATGTCTTTCAGGAAAGCTTTAAAATTGTCTCTCTGTTGGTTTGGTGGAATTTTTGCTAAGTTATTTCCGTGATACTTTTATTTTCCTTGTTATATTGACTGATTGCTTATTTTTTTAATGGAATCGTATAGCTGGTTATTACTGGTTTAGGCACAGTTACGGATTTTATAAGTTACCTTGTAGCTGAAACCTTGCTAAACTTTATTAATTCAAAGTTTTTGTATTGATCTAAAGATTTTCCATTGTAGATGACTTTTTTTTTTGCTTTAAAACACTTCTGAATTTAGTAATCATGTCTAAAATTTCTCTAAGCATGGTGTTTGCTGTGGTGTTTGGCTAGTAAGCATATTATCAAGTTTAGGAGATTTTTCATTATTTCTACTTTCTGTGGTTTTATCATGTAAGAAGTAATTTTTTTGAATCTGCTAATTTAGTGACATAAACTTTCCAAAGTAGTTCACTAATATGATAAATTACTTTTACAGATTTTTCTAATACTCAACCATTCTGGGAATTTTTTCTTCTTCCTTCCCTCTTTTCTTCCTTCTTCCTTCCCTCCTTCCTTCCCAGTCTAGGGGTCAAATTAGAGCTGTAGCTGCTGGCCTATGCCACAGCCACAGCGACACCAGATCAGAGCCACCTCTGTTGCCTATGACGCAGCTTGCAGTAATGCTGGATCCTTAACCCACTGAGCAAAGCCAGGAATCAAACCTTCTTCCTCATGTATACTAATCTGGTTCTTAACCCACTGAGCCACAATAGGAACACCTTTTGTTTTGCTTTATAAGTAAAATAGGACCATGTTTTTGTTTTTATTGAATCCTCTTTCCTTGGCTTTTAAATAAAAGTTTCAAATTAAGATTTTGAAATTAACACTCAAAGAAAGAGCCTAGTCATATAGTATTTCTCCTTTTAGAAACATGTATAAGATCAGAGATTTCTATTCCTCAACAACCATCTGGATCGATGGATTTTTTTGGATAGGAATTCTTTGATTTCATTTGAGTTCCTTTCAAAATTATTGGCTTATTCAAACTTAAATTTTTAATGATTTTCATCATTTTATTATATTTCCTAACATTTTATCTTATTGTCGTAAGAACACAACATGAGATCTAATCTCTTAATCTCTAATCTCTGTAATCTCTTAATCATACAATATAATATTATTGATTAATGGTACAATGTTGTGGAGCTGATTTTGAAAACTAATTCATGTTGCTTGACTTATGCCCACTGGCTAGTAATTCCCCATTTCTTTCTGTCCCAGCCCCTGGCAACTACCATTTCACATTCTGATTATTTGAATTTGACTATTTTAGATACCGCACATAAGTGGAACAGCACGGGATATGCCTTTTATGACTGGCTTGTTCCCCTTAGCATAATGCCCATGAAGTTCATCTATGATGTCACATATTGCAGAATTTCCTTCTTTTTTAGGCTGAATAGTATTCCGATATATATATATATATATTGGAATATATATATATATAGTATTCATATATATATATGAAGCATTTGCATTATATATTCATCTGCAGATGAATATTTAGGTTGTTTCTACACCTTGGCTAATAAACATAGTCCTGCAATGAACACAGAAGTATCTCTTTGAGATCCTGATTTCAATTCTTTTGGATAACCACCCAAAAGTGAGGCTGGGTTATATGTGGTTCTATTTTAAATTTTTTGAGAAACTTCCCTAATGTCTTCTCTAGTGGCCGCACCATTTTTCTTTCCTACCAATAGCAAGCAAGTGTTCCAATTTCACTACATCCTCACCAACACTTATTGTCTTTTGGTTTTTGATAATAGCCATGCTGATAGACATCAGGTGATATCTCACTGTGGCACTGATGTGCATTTTTCTGATGATTAGTGATATTGACCATTTTCTCATATACCTATTGGGGTATCTTTTTTGGAGAAATAGTCATTCAAATTCTTAGCCTATTTATTCATTGGATTATTAGTTTTCTTTTTTTCCTTCTTTGTAGGAATTGTAGGAGCCCTTCATATGTTTTGGAGATTAACTTCACCAGTTATATGGTCTGCAAAAAGATATTTTTCAGGGTCATGTTATCATTTATTACTAGCACTGATTAATTTAAAAGCATGTCTGGAAACATGTGCTAGGTAAAATGAAACTAATTTTAAAAACTCATTAGCCAGGAGTTCCCTTGGTGGCTCAGTGGTTAATGAATCCGACTAAGAACCATGAGGTTGCGGGTTCGATCCCTGGCCTTGCTCAGTGGGTTAAGGATCCGGCGTTGCGGTGAGCTGTGGTGAAGTTTGCAGACGCGGCTCGGATCCCGTGTTGCTGTGGCTGTGCTGTAGGCCGGCGGCTACAGCTCCTGTTAGACCCCTGGCCTGGGAACCTCCATATGCTGCGAGTGCGGCTCTACATAAAGGCAAAAAGACAAAAAAAAAAAACTCATTAGCCAGATGATGTGACTATAATTGGAAGAAATAAGGTGCAGGGGCTCAGGACAGTCCCATGTGCAAGCACTTTCGGGGCTGGGGCAAGACTTCCAAGATTCAAGTGGAGGACAAACCCTGACAATGACCAAACGTCATTGCTTATCTTAGAGCTACTTGCCTGTGTATCTGAGCAATTGCTTCTTGTTTCATATCTGGGATACACATGAATAGGTTATAGTTTTAAATGTCATTAGTGACAATGAGACATGACATTGGCATGCTTGTGATGAGTTTTATGACTCTTAAGGACTCCTGGAAGCATTTCTGGCATTCTGTGGGTAGCCCTTTCACTCTATTGATTGTTTCCTTTGCTGTGCAGAAGCTTCTTAGATGGATATAGTTCCATGTATTTACTTTTGCTTTTGTGGCCTGTGTTTTTGGCATCACATCCATGGAATCATTACCAAGGCCCAATGTCATGGAATTTTTCTTCTATGTTTTCTTCTAGGAGTTGAACAGTTTCAAGTCTTACATGTAAGCATTTAATTCATTTTGAGTTGATTTTTCTCTACAGTGTAAATTAAGGGTCCAATTTCAATCTTTTGCTTTTGAACATCATTTGTTCAAGATACAATCTTTTCCATATCATATATTCTTAGAACCCTTGTCAAAGATCGGTTGACTGTATACATGTGGATTATTTTTGAGTTCTCTATACTATTCCATTGATGTTTATGTCTGTTTTTATCCCAGATATATGTTGTTTTGATTACTGTAATTTTGTACTATATTCTGAAATTAGGAAGTGGTATAGTCCAGTTTTCTTCTTCTTTTTCAAGATTGATTTTGGCTATTCACAGTGTTTTTGTCTTTCATATGAATCATAGAATTTCTTTTTCTATTTATGTAAAATATACTATGGGAATTTTGATAGGAATCACATAAAAAAACCCAGTTCCACTCCTTAAGGAGCTAGAAAAAGAAGAAAAAACTGAGCCCAAAGTTAACAGAATGAGGTTACAAAGATTAAATTAAATGGAAAAAGTAAAAGAAAAAAACAATAAAACTAATGGTTGGCTTTCGAAAAGATAAAACTGACAAACAATGAGGCTAAAAAAAAGAGAGAAGACTCAGATAAAATCAGAAATGAAAGAAGAGACATTATGACTGGTACACATAAATAAAAAGGATCATGAGATGACTATGAAATATTACATGCAAAAAAACTGGATAACCTAGAAGAAATTGGTAATTCCTAGAAGCACACAACTTATTAACAATAAATTATCGGAAGTAGGAAGTTTGAACAGAACTATAATTAGTATGGTAATTGAATCAGTAACCAAAAACCTTCCAACAAAGAAAATCTGGGACCAGATGGCTTCACTACTGAATTCTACCACACATTTAAACAAGAATTAATGTCAATACTTCTCAAACTCTTTCAAGAAATGTAAAGAGAGGAAACAGTTCCAAACTCATTAGGCCAGGTTTACCTTGATGCCAAAGCCAGACAAAGATACCACAAGATCAGAAAACTACTGGATAATATCCCTAATATATGTATGTATGTGTATATATATATATATATATATGCAAAAATCCTTAAAAAAATACCAGTGAACTGAATTCAGCATCACATTTAAAGGCTCATACAGGCTTGGACTTGGCCAAGATGGTAGTGGAGGAAGAGGCTGAGCTCCTCCTCCCATGGGCACACAAAAATTATGACAATCTAGAAGTAGCTATCCATGAGGACCAGTAAAGGCTAGCAGAAAAGATCTACAACTAAAGATACGAAGACGGACACCATAAAAATACAAAGGCTCTGAAAGGTTACCACTAGCAATTATATGCCAATAAAATAGACAATCTAAAAGAAATAGATCAGTTCCTAGAAATGTGCAATCTCCCAAGACTGAACCAAGAAGAAATAGAACTAGACGGAATCACAAGTAAATTCTACTAAACATTTACAGAAGAGTTAACATTTATCTTTCTCAAATTATTTTAAAAAATTACAGAGGAAGGAATGCTTCTGAATTCATTTGTGAAGCCAGCTTCACCTGGACACCTAAATGGTACAAAATATCATATAAAAAGAAATTATAGACCAATATCAATGATGAACATAGATGCAATTTTACTCAACAAAAAAATTTTTTTTTGTTTTTAGGGCCACATCCATGGCATATGGGGGTTCTCAGGCTGGGGGTCAAATCAGAGCTACTGCTGGCCTACACCACAGCCACAGCAATGCAGGATCCGAGTGCATCTGCAAAGTACAACACGGCTCACGGCAATGTCGGATCCTTAACCCAAGGAGTAAGGCCAGGGATCAAACTTCTTCCTCGTGGATGCTAGTCAGATTTGTTTCCACTGAGCCATGACAGGAACTTCTACTCAATGAAATATTAACAAACCAAATTCAATATTAAAAACATCATATGCTGTGATCAAGTGGGATTTATCTGAGAGATATAAACATGGTACAATATCTCTAAATCAATCAATGTGATAACAAATCAAAGAATAAAAAACATATGATCTCAATAGATACAGAGAAAGGTTTTACAAAATTCAATATCCATTTATGATAAAAACTCAACAAAGTGGGCAAAGAGGGAACACACTTTTCATAAAGACCATACTACAAGTCCACAGCTAACATCATCTTCATTGGTAAAAACCTAAAAGCATTAACTTTAAAATCATGAACAAGACAAAAAGGATCACTCTTTCCACTTCTCTTCAGCACATTGGAAGTCCTAGCCACAGCATCCAAACAAGAAAAATAAATATAATGGATCCAAATTGGAAGAGAAGAAGTAAAACTGTCACTGTTTGCAGATGGCATGATACTACATATAGAAAATGCTAAAGATGCCCATCAACAAACTATTAGAACTCATCAATGGATTCAGTAAAGTTTAAGGATACAAAATTAATATACAGAAATCTGTTACATTAGTAACGAAGTACTGAAAAGCGAAATTAAGGAAACAATTCTGTTTACAATTACATCAAAAAGAATACCACACCTAGGAATAAATCTAACTAAGGAGGAAAAAATACCTGTATTTGGAAAACTATAGGACACTGATAAAGAAATTGATGATGACACAAACATATGGAAAGAATTACCATGTTCATGAGTTAGAAGAATTCATATTATTAAAATGATCATACTAACCAAGGTAATCTATAGATTCAGTGCAAAGTCTATCAAAATACAAATGGTAATTTTCAAAGAACTAGAACAAATAATTATAAAATTTGTTTGGAAACACAAAGATCCCAAATAGCTACTTTTTATGAGAAAGTAGAACAAAGCTGGAAGTATCATACTACTTTATTTCAAACTGTACTATGAAACTATAGTCATAAATGCAATATGCAATATGTAGTCATGAATGCAATATGATATGAGCATATAAACAAACTCATAGATCAAGGAAACAGAATCAGAGCCCAGAAATGAGCCTATGCTTGTATGGTTAGTTAATCTATGACACAAGAGGCAAGAATATACAATAGGGAAAAGAAGCCCTCTTTAATGAATTGTTTTGGGAAAACCAGAGAGCTATGTTCAAAAGAATCAAACTGGTCTACTTTCACACACCATATACAAAAATAAACTAAAAAAAAAATGGATTAAAGATGTAAATGTAAAACTCAAAAATCATAAAACTCCTGTAAGAAAACATAGGAAATTAGCTCTTTGATATCAGTTTGAGCACTTTTTTTTGTTTGTTTGTTTTGGATCTGTCACTTCAGGCAAGAGAAAAAAACAAAAATAAAAAAATAAATGGAACTACATCAAGCTAAAAAGCTTTTGCACAATGAAGGAAACTATCAAAATGAAAAGGACATCTACCTTTGGGGAGAAGATACTTTCAAGCAATAACTCTGATAAGGTGTTGCTATCCAAAATATACAAAGAGTTAATATAACTCACCATCAAAATAAATAAATAAATAAACATCCACATTTTAAAATGGGTATAGGACCTGAATAGACACTTTTCCAAATAAGGACACACAGATGGCAACATGCACATGACATCAAGGTCAGCATCACTAATTATCAAGGAAATATATCTCAAGACCACAGTGAAATATCACCTTTCACCTGTTAGAAGGGCTATTATCAAAAAGATAACAAGTGTTGGTAAGGATGTAGAGAAAAGAGCACCTTTGTGGAAACGTGAGTTGGTACAGCCACTATGGAAAATGCTATATAAGTTCCGCAAAAAATTAAAAATAAGACTACCATGTGAACAATTAATTCTACTCCTGAGTATTTATCCAAAGAAAATGAGAACACTAATTTGAAAATATATATGCACCCCTATGTTCATTAAAGCATTATTTACAATAGCCAAGATATGGAAGCAACCTAAGGTCCCACTGATAGATGAATGAATAAACAAGAATTTGTATATGTATGTATGTATTATATATACACAATGAAATACTACTCAACCATAAAACAGAATGAAATCTTGCTGTTTGTGACAATATGGATAGACTTAGATAGTACTATGCAAAGTGAAATGTCAGAGAAAAACCATATGACTTCACTTACATGTGGAATCCGAAAAGCAAAACAAATGAACAAACAAAACTGAAGAACGGGCATTCCTGTTGTGGCTCAGTGGTTAACGAATCCGACTAGGAACCATGAGGTTGCGGGTTCGATCCCTGGCCTTGCTCAGTGGGTTAAGGATCCTGTGTTGCCATGGGCTGTGGTGTAGGTTGCAGACACGGCTCGGATCCCGCGTTGCTGTGGCTGTGGCGAAGGCCAGCAGCTACAGCTCCTGTTAGACCCCTAGCGTGGGAAGCTCCATATGCCGTGGGTGCGACCCTAGAAAAGGCAAAAAGACAAAACAAAACAAACAAAACAAAAAAACTGAAGAACATAATGAAGAAACAGTCACAGATACAGAGAACAAACAAATGGTCACTGGAGGAGATTGTGTAGGTGGATGAGAATAATACCTGAGAGATATTAACAAATACAAATTTCTAGTTACACAATAAATGACTCATAGGCGTGAAAAGTATACTGAGGGGAATATGGTCAATGTATGTATGGTCTAGATAGTAACAAGATTTACTGTGCTGGTCATTTTGTAATGAATGAACAAATCACCATGTTGTGCACTAGGAACTGTGTGGGTCTCTTATACATCAAGAAAAGCAAACAAACGGGTTCATAGACAAAGAGATCAGATTTGTGGTTACCACAGGTAGGGAGGTGGGGGTAAGGGGGATTGGATAAAGCTGGTCAAAAGGTACAAATTTCCAGTTATAAGATAAATAAGTACTAGGGAAATAATATTCAATGTGATAAATATAAGTAACATTGCTCTATGTTACATACAATAGTCATTCCTAGAGTAAATACTGTGTTCTCATCACAAGGAAATTTTTTTTCCTTTTTATTTTATTGTATCTATATGAGATGATGGATCTTCATTAATTTATTATAGTAATTACTTCATGATGCATATAAGTCAAATGATTATTCTGTATATCATAAACTTATACATGTATGTCTATTATATCTCAAGAAAACAGGTAGAAATAAACTATAAATGAAAAAACAAAACTAAATAAGCAAATTGATCGTGTACTATAACCATGTGGGACCTGTCCTTGGGATGCTTTAACATCTGAAAGGATGGTTTAACATCTGAAAATTAATGTGATACTTTATGTTAACAAGAATAAAGAATAAAAATCTTATGATCATCTCCATCTCAAAACATAGAAAAATGGACAAAATTGAATATACTTTCATGATAAAAACTCTGAACAAACTAGGAATAGAAAGAAAGTATCTCAACATAATGAAAATCATATATGAAAAGCCCATAGCTAATATCACACTCAACAATGAAAAACTAAAAAATTTATCTTTACCTCTAAGATCAGGGATAAGGCAAGGTTGCCCATTGTTGCCACTTGTATAGTACTGGAAGTCCTACCTAGAGCAGTTAGGCAAGAACAAGAAATATAAGGCGTAGACATCAATAAGGAAGAAGTAAAATTGTCCCTGTTTGCAGATGACATGATCTTACATATTGAAAACCCTAAAGATTCCAAAAAAATAAAAACCTGTTAGAACAAACAAATTCAGGAAATTTATAGGATATGAAATTAACATAAAAAATCAGTTGTGTTTCTGTACACTAACAACAATTTCCTTATATGAAAAGGGAATTAGGCAAAACAATTTATAATGGCATCAAAGGAATAAAAGTCTTAGAAATATATCTAAGGAAGTTAATAATTATAAAGGTTATCATATTAAGTGAAGTAATTCAAACAGAAAAGACAAGTATCATATGATATCACTAATGTCTTATGGAATCTAAAAAAAAGATACAAATGAACTTATTTAGTAAACAGAATAAAGACATAGAAAATAAACTTGTGTTACCAAAGGGGATAGCAGGAGTTGAGGAGCAAGAGATAAATTAGGAATTTGGAATTAACATATACATACTACTAAAATAAATAAAATAGATCAATAACAAGGACCTACTGTATGACACGGGGAACTATATTCAATATCTTATAGTAACCTATAATGGAAAAGAATCTGAAGAAGAATGTATATATATTATATTATACTATATTATATTATATTACATACAACTGAATCACTTTGCTATAAACCTTAGTATAAACATTAGTATCTGATGTATATACTTAAGGTGATAAATTAGCTCTGAGTGCTCCTTTAAATTTGTCCAAGAATTTTAAATGTCATTTTTTCCCCTTTTTTGCAAAATATTAAATTGTATAAGTACATTTCTTCTTGTCCAAATAATTTTTTTTCTTTTTCGACTGCACCCATGGTATATGGAAGTTCCTGGTCAGGGATCAAACCCATGCCGCCACAGGGACAACACCAGATCATTAGCCCACTGCACCACAGCAGGAACTCCAAATAATTTTTATAGCAATGTTTATGCTCCATGATGGCAGGTATTTTTTCTATCCACTTTTGATCATCCTTCCATATTCCAAGTCTCTACCTTTGGATTTTTAACTTTTTCTTACATGTTATAATTACTAATATAACAGGACTTTTTTCCACTTTATTTTTAACCTTCATATTTCATATTGGTAACATTTTTCTATTTTCTCCTATGCTAACCTTTCATTAGGTTAAATGTTCTTTTGCTAGTTTGAGTCATATTTTATGTTAGTCTTCTGATATTTTCCCCTAACTTATTAATAACCTGAATTTTTTGTCTATTTCTTAAACATATACATCTTGATATAATTCTCACCTACTCTCATAATCTTACTTCCTAGCCCCTTACCTCAAACCTTCCATGTAGTTTTGACTTATTGAATTATTTTATTACAGAGATACAATTTGGGGGAATCTTGCTTTTTTTAGGCAATTATACATTTTGATACTATTTACCCTTTCTGTGTCTCTTTCTATGGAGACTTCACCTGGATTAATTTTTCTTTTTTCTAGAATACTCTTTTTGAAAATATTTTTAAGGAAAGTTTTGACATAAATGTTCTGAGATTTATATGCTTAAGAAAATCTTTTTTTTAATCCTATCATTTTTATAATATTTTGCTTATAACATTTAGGGCAGAATATTTCAGTATATTTTAAAAATATGTGTCTGGCAAAATATCATCTAAAAACTTGGGGGACAAAAAGAATAAAGAAAAATTAAAAATAAAGTGATAGGAAAAGATAAAACTGACAAAAACAAAAAAAAATGATAATCTAACAGATGGTGTACATATGTTTAGGAGAAGCCAAGTAAAAGACTGTTTATAGTGCCACTATAAAAAATAACCTCAAGGAGTTCCCGTCGTAAAAAAAAAAAAAAAAGTAACCTCAAAATAGAAAACAAACAAATGTCTAGTAAGAGTTGAGTGCATAAACTGTAGCATTTAAAGTGGGATAGTATATAGCAGTGAGAATGAATAAACCTCAACCACGTGCAACAACATAAATTTTTCAATTCTACTGTTGAGTGAAAGAACCCAGACATAAATGAGGACATACTCTATGATGTCATTTATATAAAGCTCACAAACAGGCAAGCGTGGTTGATAAAATTAAAGGTAAGAGTGTGATGCGAAGGTAGTAGGGACTGGAAGGCTAGGCAAAGAGAGCAGGACAGGCTCTGGAGAGCTAAGAATGATCTGTTTTTTTATCTGCTTCTGGCAATGCATGTATGTTCATGACAATTCATATTGCAGTACTTATGATCTATGCACTTTCCTCCATGAATAATACATTTAATCAGAACATTTAAAGGGGTTTTATTTTTATATTTTATGGAATTTCCACAACATAACGGAAATTCCGGGGCCAGGGATTGAATCCGAGCCGCAGCGGCTGTAACACCAGATCCTTAACCCACCGTACCTGGGGTGGGGATGGAACTCTCACTGCCACAGAGACAGCACTGCATTCTTAGCCTGCTATGCCACAGCAGGAACTCCTGAAGTATTTTAAAATATACCTTTGTAATAATATTTACAAGTAGAATTCAAAATTTTTTTCTTCAACATTTGAAAATGAACTCATTGCCTTCTTGCATCCAGCACCACCTTGTGACGTTTAAAGTCACTTTGATTTTTTTCCCTCGATGTCTCTACTTATCATTTTTGAAATTTTCAGAATTTTTCTCTTTCATTTCGTAATTTGATCTTAATTTTACCATATGTCTATGAATTGATTTTCTCTTATGTAGCCTGTTTGCCACTTCATGAATGTTTTCAATATGTTTCTGTTTTTTCTAGGGGGAAAAAAATCAGTCATTATTTTATTTACAGCCTTGGAACTTGCAACCCCATGGATCCCTGAGTAAAAGCTCAGTCCCAGCTCTTTATCAGAGAGGTGGTGGTAGGAAAACAGAAAAGGCTTTAGGAATTGAACACTTCATTGATCTGTTTGTATTTTTGTTTTGTTTTGTTTTAAGAGCCGAGAACTCTGGAACTTGTCAGAATAGGAAGACTCCTCATCCTCAGTGCAAGTGGAAGAAAAATCTCTCACAGTAAAGAAAACACCCCAGTCACATCCTGAAAGGAGAGCTCATTCCAGCGTTGGTGGTTTAAATATATAATTTGATTCTGATAAAAATAAATATACATTTATTTGGTGAAGTGTCTATCAGTTAAATTCAGCTTCAAAATATTTGCATTTTCCAGCAGTGGTAATTGGACAAACTGTGTAATATTTCTCGAAAATCGTTTCCTTACATGCCTGCTCCACAATGCAGATTGCCATTCCTCCCAAGGGTAAACGAAGTGAAACAGTTCACGTCTTCCGCTTCTCCCCCATTCCTATTCTCTCTGTGTGTAATGAAAACAATAACGTGTGTATTTTTTTCAAACACTTTTTCAGTTTCCCCGGTTGCCACTTCTGAGAAGATGCGGAATGTTCTGATGATAGAAAAAAAGATGTGTTGTTCCAATTAAATTGGAAACTCCGCCTTCTTTTGCATAAGGGGCGGTGCGTGGGGAAGGGGCTTGAGCGGGAGGAGCGAGGCAGCTCCGGGGGAACAGGACCCGGTTATCCTTGCTCCACCGACCTAGAGGAACGCTGCTTGGTCGGGCTTGCGGTTCCTCCGGGCTTCCGCCTGAAGCCAGCCACCCCAAGCGGCCAGAAGCGAGGATGGAGAGGCTGGTGAGCCGGGCCAGGCGTGGGAAGGAGGGTGCAGGGTGGGCGACATCGCGTCGGTGGCCCTGGGGCGGTGGCGGGCAGAGAGCGCCAGGCTGCGGTTTTCCCTAGTCTAGTCTGGAGCTGGTATTTCTGCTAGCGCTTTCCTCTCAGCACTTAACCTCTCTGAGGAACGGATTTTGCCTTCCGAAGTGGGGGTTTACAGGCAATTCCCGACTTTTTGATTCTCTGTCCCTCGGCTCTGGAAAAAAGAATGAGATGCTTCTCCGAAGATCACTGACATCCTCAGGGAGGAACTGGTCTGGGAGGCAGGTGCTGGCGGCGAGTATGGAGTATGCTTGTATTGGCTCAGTGTGGGCATTGAAAGCTAGGGTGAGGCTGCAGAATTTTGGGCTCACTTTCTCCAGGAGATCACGCTCCTTCAGTGATGCTCGAGCTTCTTTCTCCATCCTCTAGGCCTGTGCCTTGGGAAGCCATAAAGGATGGCATAAATCAGGGTTAACTTCCAGGGTATCCATGAGAGACAGACATTTTGTTTATTCAGGATCTGTGTACATGACAAAATGAAGGAAGGAGAGGATTTTCATTTACATAGGTATAAGTAATTTAAAAACAATAAAAATAAAATCTAAATACGAGGAATACCTCAAGGTAATTTCTTTTGTCTATAGTGTATTGGCAAGACCACACAGCCAGTTATTTCAGTATCTTCCTTAACAAAGGAGAATGGTGGCCTTCCAGCTCGTGTTTACTGTGTGTTAGGTGCTTTTAATTTTCACAGCTATCCCTCAAAGGAGAAGCTATTACTTGATTTTACAAATAAAGAAACAAGCAGAGAGGTTAATTTTTCCAAGTCCGTGTGACTGTATATGGCAGGAACAGAATTTGGATCTAGAAACTTTCAAGGGAAGAGGTATGTATAGGAGCAACGTAGCTGCCAGGTGGGCAACTATCGGGTAAGACTCTGGGCCTCCGAAACCTGGCGCTCTTGGCAGAGGCACTTCTCCATTTCCATTATTGTCTGATCTGGTTAATGAATTTTTTTAAGCTACCTAATGCATATTGGCATTTACTATATCTTACGCCCTGTAAAGGCCCTAAATGCTTAATTCTCTTAGTAACCCAAAGAGATAGCAGCAACATTGATTTAGTGCTTATTTGTATGTCACTGTTCTAGAAGCTTTACACATACTATCGCATTTAGTCTTTTTAACAGGGAGAAGGTTGGTACTATTATTTTTTCTGTATCTCAGAGAAGTGAAATGATTTGTCCTAGCTTACACATCTGTGCTAACCTGAAATGTGTGTATATTTAATAGCAAGGCTTTCTTTCTAACTCCCTTTGCCTCAATCACCATGCTTCTATTTCTTAAAACATTTCTGGCTCCCAGTTCACCCATCTTATGTTTTGGTGTGTGTCTGCTTTCTCTCGTCCTAAAACACAGATTTTTACTCTGCTTTCTTCATCATAGCCTTTGCTAGACCCTGGATTTCCTTGTGGCATGATGGCTTTTTAAAAAATGGTGTGGAATTAGAATGCCAAAGAGAATGTTTTTCCTTTTAGAAGCCAAAGCTTTAAATAGCAAGAGCCTAAGCATTTGGGTTTTAAAAGCCTAAGTAAATACTAAAAGACCAGAAAAAAAGTTGATAGAAGAATACAAGATGACAGAGGAAGCAGCTTTCTGACCCTAGGCTGGGAGAGCAAAGAGGGACTGACTGGTGTCAGTTTGTGTCCTAAAAAGGACGCTCTGTGCCTGCCCTCTGTGCCTGCCCCCACCCCGGGAGCGAGGAGTTCAGGAGAATGGTGAATAGAACTTACATGTAGGTGCTGAAATCAAAGAATAGAAAATACCAGTACCTTGCTTTCCTGGGGGAACTGTGGGAAGAGGGAAGCCTACCTGACACAGCAAGGGAACAGTAAAACAGAGACTGGGTGGACAAATACAAGCCTAGGCAGAGAGCCTGATAAAATTCTCCTTTGTCTAGCACAAGAAGAATCCTGTGACACAGAATCAGGAGAATCGGGCACTGTGAGAGAATAGCCTGTAAGCACGAAATTTAATTGCACAAACCGATGACCTGGATGACTTGAAAGGAACACAATGCAAGTGTGGACAGAATGGTTGTAACCAAGGGTTAATAGCCCTGTCCCATGGCTTGGCATTACCAGGACTGTGGATGCAGTGCCACAGATTGGGATAACTGTGAAGTGTTGGTGGGCTGAACTGGCAGAGAGTAGGTGACATTGACTAAAATTACGTCTCTACCTCTAGTGGGCATGGCACCATGAAATAAAAATGAGGTTCAGTTACCGAAAACTACAGAGAAACCTACATTTCTTATCCAACCTCTATTCTAGAAAAATAGAGAAATGTAGAAAAAACATACAGAAAAGTTCTGTTCCTTGCTTGGCCGTCTTACAGCGAACACACTGATGGAGACCAAGACCAGCCATGGGGCTGCTGTGGAGTGAAGTTAATCTGCCTCTATTACACTCTCATTTTATGGCGAAATGATATCTAGAATGCCATTCTCTTAAATACCACCATGATTTGTAAAAATGCCATTCTCTTAAATACCACCATGATTTTTTTTTCTGCCCAGACTCGTGAAAATAAAGCAATGAAGAAAAAATAAAGCCATTACTTTTTTTTTGAAAAGGTACAATTTATACAAACTGTGCCAAATTCTTAGGAAAATCTATCTCAGCAAACCTCAAGGCAGTCACACGTTCTAAAAAGTGGTTCCACTTGAGTTAACATTTCAAATATTAATAGATGTGGATTATTTGGAGAGTGGATGTTCTTTACATTTGGCATCTGTGTTTTCCGAGTGTATTTATGGCAGTTTGTTTTCCCAGCAATCTTGACAGTTGGTGGCTTTGGCAGCAAGGCCTCAAATTGCTAGGGATGCCTGTGATAAAGAAGCCACTCTGTTGCTTTTCCCTCCCTATATCCTGAGCGAGCACCCTTGGTTATTTCTTCCATTTATAGTCTCTGGTTCTGCCTCCACAAAACCAAAGTTCCCCAGTGGTTAAACTTGAGTTGCAACGTTCCCTGAAGGAGTGATTAGACTGAAGCTTCCTTAGCTTTTTCCAAACGCCCATTTCTGTCCTTTGCTTTCTGTCTTCAGGTGTTCAGGAGCTTCTTCTGCCATCTCTCTACCTTCCAACTGATTTGGTTCATGGCAGCAGGGATGCTGTGCAGGGCACAAGGTAAAGATATTCAATTCCCCTGCTTGGAATCCAGGGAACAGTTTCTGGAGTGGAAACCTCTGGCCACTCGTGTGTGTTCATTTGCTGTGTTAGTTCGTTTGTCTGCATGAATACTTTAAACCCGTAATTTGTTTGAAGGAGTGGGAGTGGTCCTTTTTGCTTTCCACAATTTTGTTTTCAAAGCCTTAGATATTAAGAAACTGTTTTCAGGAGTTCCCATTGTGGCTCGGTGGTAATGAACCCAGCTAATATTCATGAGGACATGGGTTTGATCCCTGGCCTTGCTCAGTGGGTTAAGGATCCAGTGTTGCCATGAGCTGTGGTGTAGGTTGCAGACATGGCTCGGATCCCTTGTTGCTGTGGCTGTGGTGTAGGCCGGCTGCTACAGCTCTGACTGGACCCCTAGCCTGGGAACTTCCGAATCCCGTGGGTGAAGCCTTAAAAAAGACAACAACAACAAATTCTTTTCACAGGAAAACCCAAGCATGAAAAACTTCTTTCTAAATTAAGGTGTCGCTTTTTTTTCCCGTCAAAGTGAATAGTGTTTAAAATAATAGGTTCCTATGTTTATAAAGGTACGGGAATACTTGGGAGAGAATATACATGAATATGGCCTTTTTGGAAGGTAATTTAGCAATAAGCCTTAAAATTGGGTATGTCTCTCTTTTACAGAAAGATTTTAAAAATAATGAAATGTAGAGGTTACCTAGGTTCACATGGTCTATCACATAAAACGTCGCCTGTGCTGTCCACTTACCGGCTGGATGTCCTGTTTGTGCCAGACCTTTCTCCTGGGTCCATGGGAGGCCACCCACTTTGCTGCTGGCCTTCTGTCATTTTCTGTGTGATGTTCTCCATCAGCCTTCACAGCTGTAGGACAAGAAAGCTTCACACCATCTGCAGAACAGGATTTAACAACTGGAGGAACCTAAATGGAATTTCACTTAAGCAGCAAAGAACTGTAAATTTTCCACTAAATGATTTTTTCCATAGTCAGAGAAGAATTACCCAAGAAGTTAAAACTCTAGTGTTGATCCCTTTCCTCCTCTCTATTCTAAAAGCAGTGGTCTCTTTAAATCTCTGCTCTGTAAAATCTCAACCAGCTTGACGAAACCCCAGTCCTAACAACAGGTATTCTCCCCAGAACTTTTCATATCTACCTCATTAAAACTGAACTTAGGCAACACTTGGGGATTCCAGTTTCTATTTGTTGTTCTGCCCAACTTTTCATTCCTGATGTTGAGGGTTGTTGAGGGGATGTTTTTATTTTTTGTGCTGCCTTTTCTCTAATAGCTCTAACCCTTTATGTGTATTATTAGTCTTAAAAAAAAACAGATTTTGGTGGCTTTGATGAAGTCTGCATTTGGTGTGCCATTTCATTAATTTGTGCTTTTAACTTTAATTCACTCCTTTTATTACTTTTTTAGGGGTGAAAATTTTGGATACATGTGTGTATTCATTTTTCAGTATTTCTTGTTTCCTTATAAGTTAGGAGTAAATATTTTCCCTTGAGAATAATTTCATTGACTTCTACAGATTTTAATGTATGATATTCTCATTGTCATTCACAGTAATTTATAATTCTTCCTATGATTTATGACACTGTAAGAGCTAAAGGAAGTATATAAATTTCTAATTTTATTGCATTATGGACAGAATTCAAGATCATTTTTGGTATGCTTTTCCAAGTTCAATATTAGAGTATGGTCCACGTGTTGTTTGAAAAAACTGTATATTTTCTTTTGGACAAAAGTTTATTAATACATCCTCATATCCACATGCATTTGTTATAACATATATAAATATTTTTTCAAGTATTTTATATCTGTATATTTTATTTTTTGCCTCATGTGTTTTTTAAATAAATGGAGATGAAGATTCTGAGAAAACTATGACAATCCCATTATGATTGTGGATTTTATGCATTTTTCTTGAGTTCTATTAGCTTTTTACATATTTCGGTTCTGTTGCTAGGTGCACGAAGGTTCATGATTGATATATTTAACTTTAGATTCCTCCTTTTATCATTTTGAATAATGTATTTTTGTTCCTTACAGTGTTTTTACCTTCCATTCTCCCTTTGCTCTCATTTTGAAAGCCTTAGTGACTGGTGCTGAAACATTCCAATCTTTGAAATTTTCTTTAATCCTTTCTATATCTTTATCCCATTATGCTACATTCTGGAAGAATTCTATGAACTGGTCTTCCTATTTCCTAGGTTACTCTTCAGTGATATTCATTCTGCTAAGTCAGCCAATCTTTCTTCCTTTCTTTCTTTCTTCCAGCCACACCCACAGCATGTGGAAGTTCCCTCACTAGGGGTCAAATTGGATCTGTAGTCTCTAGCCTAGGCCACAGCCACAGCAATGTGGGATCCAAGCCATGTCTGAGACCTACACCACAGCTCCTGGCAATGCTGGATCCTTAACCCACTGAGTGAAGCCAGGGATCGAACTCGCATCCTCCTGGATCTTAGTTGGGTTCATTAACCGCTGAGCCTAGAAGGGAACTCCTATATTTCTCATTTTCTATATCTCTAGTTCCTACTATTTACATTGCTGGTTCCTTTTCACACTTAACATGTCACGTTTATTCGTGTCAAAGTGTTTGTTGATTTGTGATATCTTTATTCATTTGGGATGAGTTCTTAGGTTTGAATGGTTTATAATTCCTCTGTCATTGTGTTAGCTCTCTCAAATGTTTGGCTGTTTGTTATTATACTGAGACTTCCCACTGGGTTTTCTATCATATCAGTATGAGTAACCAGCATTGGAGGGGGAAGAAATTGTTGCCATGCTTTGTATTCTGCACTGCATTCAGTCAAAATAGGGGGATGCATAGATTATCGTTTGTTTATCAAAACTCTCTGGTACCATCAGCCTCCTGGAGAACTGTCCTATATAGCTTTCTGTCTTTAGCACTGCTTCCTAAAGGCAAATACCACTATGATGCCCCTTCCTTTGCAGTGTGTGTGTGTGTGTGTGTGTGTGTGTGTGTGTGTGTGTGTGTGTAATGTATAGGGCTGCTATACTTTCTTCACTTAAACCGAACACTTTGCCTATTGTTCATTGGCTCTTTCTTGTTCCTGAGCTGCTCCAGGCACAAATTCACTTGGTGATTCTTCTATCCTATCTGGCAGTTTCCATCTTCAAGCTCACTTCACATAATTGCCACTTGCAGGGAATCTTCATGTAATTTCCTGTTACTGGGAGTTTGCTTCCTTGTTTTTATACTCTGCTCCTCTTAAAGACTGAACAAACATATTTTGAACTTATCTCTGTCTAGCAACATCAGGAATGTAGTTAAATGTTTTTGGTTTTTTTGCATTTTTCTTTATATTTTTTAAGAAAAAAGCCTACCTTTGTATATGTATTAATATCTAAAATGTAAATATTCTTTTATGATTTCATGGTGAAAGTGGTGACCCAAGATGTAAGAGAGCGACTGAACACACCTGCTTCTTTAAGATGCTCTCTGCAAAATCCCCAGGAAGTTTTGCTTGTGACATGGCAAAAAATCAAGGCTGTAAGCCCAGAAAACATGATCACTTTCAGCAAGAACCATGGGGTTGTAGTCCAGTCTGCCTACAAGGACAAGATAAACATCACCCAGCTGGGACTCATGAACTCAACCATTACCTTCTGGAATACCACCTTGGAGGATGAGGGATGTTACAAGTGCCTCTTCAATACCTTTGGTGCCGGGAAGATCTCAGGAATAGCCTGCCTCACCCTCTCTGGTGAGAGTCTCTAAGAATACATTGTCCTTGGCTAGAAATGTTATTATCAAGAGTGTTTGGAATGTAATGGCAGTGCCTAGTTTTTCAGGATGCTAACCCCAGCAAGGCTTATAAGAGGACACTTGGCCTTTCATGTCTAGTGTAACTGTGGTTATAGTTATTTGGAGAGTTCATGGGGCTACGGTGAGTCTCTGCCTGTTGTCAGTAAGAAGAAATTAAGGACTATAGTGAGGACAAGTTCTCCCTAAATTGTGATGTGGTTCAGACCTGGTTTTGCCATTAGCAGTCATGTGACCCTAGAAGAGTCCTGTCCACTCTCTGTACCAGAGTTTATTTGTCTGTACCGTAAATGGGAAATCTATCATCTCTAGGGTCTCCAACAGCTTTGATATTTTTGGATCTAGTGACCTAGCTGGATTGGGCTAACCTGGAGCCAGTTACCGGGGTCCCTCTTATTTTGTTTCAGAATAGCCCTCCCAAGATTGATAAGGAAACATGCAGTAGCAACTCTTCAGACCTAATGCGTACTAAGGATTTAACTGAATAATATGCATTCCTTTAAAGTCTAAGGGGCACAGTTTGACAAGATTCCTTTCCTCTTAACTGAGATCAAGAATTGAGAATTAAGTCGGATCCCGCGTTGCTGTGGCTGTGGTGAAGGCCGTCGGCTACAGCTCCTGTTAGACCCCTAGCCTGGGAACCTCCATATGCCGCGGGTGCGGCTCTACATAAAGGCAAAAAGACAAAAAAAAAAAAAAGAATTGAGAATTAAGAATAAGGGGTAACTTTAGAGGATGACATACTTTGGTGGTTTCAGAAGGAAAGAGAAATGTTATTAGGAATGTTAAAGTGAGAGTCTGAGCACACCAGGAATATTAGACAAGGGACAAGAGGAGGCTCAGTAAATAAAAAAGCGAGGGAGGCAGTACATAAGTTTCTTTCACTCATTTTTGCCTAAATTGAGTCCTCTCTTCAGGATCTTGCATCAGGATTTCTTCTTGATTTCTACTTTTTTCATTCGCTCTGTCTGCCTCTGTCTCCCTGTCTTTGTCTGTCTCTCCCCTCTTCCAGTCCTTTCTTTCTCTCCCCTCTTCCAGACCTTTCTCTTTCCTTTCCTTTTTTTCCTCCCTTGCTATTTTTTCCCTTCCTTTCTTCTCCCTCCCTCCCATTTCATTTTTTCTTCCTTTTCCTTCGTACATCATATTTTTCTCATTTTTTCTGTTTTTTTTTTTCTCCTTTTTTTTCTTCTTCTTCTTCTTCTTTTTTTTTTTTTTGGATGTGCCATGACATGTGGAAGGGATCAAACCTGAATCGCAGCAGCAACCCACGCCGCTTCAGTGACAATGCCAGATCCTTAACCCACTACAAGGGGACTGCTTTTCTTTCTCTTTTTCTTTTGTTTATCTTTCTTTATCCTACTCTCCCTTCTTTACTCATAATCTTTATTTTTATTTATTTATTTATTTATTTATTTATTTATTTATTTATTTATCTATTTATTTATTTATTTATTTTTGCCTGAAAAGCAGACCTCTCTGAGTCTTCTAGTTAGTAATCCTGTAATTCTTTTCCGCACTGGCTCTTCCAGCCACACCTTATAGTCTGCATCTAAGGCATTCTTTTATACACTGTAGAACCTTTCCAGTTAGTCTGGCCACATCAGCTATATTTATCATCCTTCACTTTATCTGTCTTCCTTCTGGGCTCATTGCTGCTAGTAATCCGGGTACTCTAGACTGAGCTACAGTCCTATAGGCTCATTTCCTCCAACCTCCTGCCACTTAGCCACCTCTTGAACCTCTGAGCTCAGACAGTCTTCCATTTAGCACTGCCTTTTAATTATCTTGTGGGCTCCAAAGGCAATCACAGAAAGGCAAGTCTGCATTTAATCAGCAGATAAACTGTATATTCCAAAGAAGATGAACTCATTAGTCAAGGGGCTTTTGAAAGGGAACAGAGTACAGCTGACCTAAAAATAATGTCTTTTCTTTCACAAGCTAGCTATTTTCTCTTAACTTCATAAGGTGATCTCCAGGGTCCTTACCACTGTCATTCTGTGATTTTCAGACTACTGGCTGTGAATTCCTAATTTAATTTTGTATAGATATTTCAAACAGGACCTTTCCAAGTCTGCTTCAGGCATCTCGTCCACTGGCCCAGTGAATGAAAAAGGTGTCCCTAAGTGGCAGCCCCTCTGCAAGCTCTCTGTTCTGAAACTGCCCTGGTGCTTCTGAGAAGGGCAGGCTATTTGTGTGGAGGTGCTGATTGGTGGTATTTGAGAGGGATACTGAGAAGAAGGCAGAGATGTTGCACTGCTCATGGAAAGGGAGAAAAGAATAATTAGCCTCTGCACTGTTTGGGGGAGAAGGGGCCCTCTGTTCATCCAGCTAATTCTCCTAAAAACAGACTACAGAGAGTATCACAGGGTTGTACTAGGCCAGTCTCCATCATGTAGGTCAGAGAATTAGACACGAGAAGAACCATGAAGGCCCTGGTTTTGGTTGGATGTGCCACCCTATCTTTCTAGCCCCCACTGTCTTTCTATAAAGATCTTTCTCTCATCTCTCTGAGGAGAGCATGGGACTCATTCCAAATGTTTGACTGATGGCAGACCATTTTGTTTTTTTGTCCCAGTACAGCCCACAGTATTCCTTCACTATAAATTATCTGAAGACCAACTAAATATCACTTGCTCTGCCAATGCTCGCCCAGCCCCTATGATCTCCTGGAAGATCTCTGGGTCAGGGATTGAGAACAGTACTGAGATTCTCGTACACCCCAATGGGACAACCTCTGTCACCAGCGTCCTCCAGATCAAAGATCCCAAGAGTCAGGTGGGGAAGGAGGTGATCTGCCAGGTGCTGCACCTGGGGACTGTGACTGACTACAGGGAAACTGTGAACAAAGGTAAGAGAGGGTGGGCAAAGCTTGCTGTGGTCACATTTGTGGACACACACCTGGAAGGTGGTGAAAGAGCCTCTCGGCGGCCTTTTAGCAAAGGAGATGATAAGGACGAGAATGAGGTAAGTAGGGGAAGAAAAACAGAGTTGAGGAAGCCAATAAGGTCAACTTTGCTTTGGCAAATGTTTACGCTGCCCACATACCACATGCTTTTGCTGAGATCCATCCATTGATTTATTCTTCCTTGCTACTAACTGAACTTTTGTTATGCCAGAAATTCAACAGTGAGGACTCAGTCCCTATGCACCAGAAGCTTCTGGTCTACCCAGGAATGCAGAAGGGGGCTGGGCAATGGTAAAACTGCATGTTAATGCTTCAATAAGAAAGCTGTGATTGGGCAGCAGGGACCCGCTGTATAGCACAGGGAACTCTACCCAGTATTCTGTGATAATCTATGTGGGAAAAGAATCTGAGAGAGGATGGATATGTGATGGGGTCACTATGCTCTACAGCAGAAATTATCACAACCTTGTACATTAAAATTACTTCTATAACTTTTTTTTTTCTTTCTAGGGCTGCACCCATGACATATGGAGGTTCCTAGGGTATTGGTCTAATTGGAGCTAAAGCTGCCAGTCTGCGCCACAGCCACAGCAACGCCAGATCCAAGTTGCATCTGGAACCTACACCACAGCTCATGGCAACGCCATATCCTTAGTCCATTGAGTGAAGCCAGGGATCGAACCCTCAACCTCATGGTTTCTAGTCTGATTCATTTCCTCTGCGCCACGATGGGAACTCCCAATAAAATTTTTTAAAAAGATTTCTAAGAAAAGAGAGAAAACTGTGGTAGGAGTTCCCACTATGGCACAGAGGGTTAAGGACCCGGCATTGTCTCTGCTGAAGTTCTGGTCATTGCTGAGGCCTGGGGTCGATCCCTAGCTGGGAACTTCCATATACTGCGGGTGCAAAAGAGAGAAAGAGGAAAGAGAGAAAGAAGGAAAGAAAGAAAGAAAGGAAGGAAGGAAGGAAGGAAGGAAGCAAGCTGTGGTAGAATTGAGGGAGAGGGGCATCTGCTCAACCTGGTGGGACTGAGATGTTTTCCTGGAAGAAGCCACATCTATGATGAAACCTTTGCATAGTCTACACTGTGGAAAAGGTGCAATAGAGCTTTTTAGGAAAGGTGCCAATCTGAGGTGTTTTTCTCACTGCCTTTGAAAACAGACTGCATTCTTTTCAAGACCCCTTTTGCTCTCTTGTGTTTCTATCTAAACTGCCATCTCTCAGTGTCATCAATACAAGAAGTAAAAATTATGGAAGAGAATAAAGGGAGCCATGGTTTTAGAGATGAGACAGTTCAATGATCACAGCCACAGCTGTTTTTCTCTATGTAGTTTTGAAAGACTTAACTCTGGATAAGCCTCATAGAAAAGATACTGCTGCTTTTTTTTCTAGGGACATTGTGAACATTATAACCTGGAAAAGCTTATTCCTTGTTGGTACAGTGGCCTCCAGGAACATCTCCTGTAGTCATTTCTGGGGCCCTTAAAAAACCAGACTTAATCAAAAAAAAAAAAAAAAAAAAAAGGCAACATGTAGGTAAACTTGGTCAAGAGGTTTGTGGTGTTGGATTTGGACATTTGTGAAGAGATCCTCAGATTCAGCCAGGGGGAAAGGCAAATTTGTTGAAAAACAAGAACCTGAAGGGAATGTGTCTTCCAAGAGTACCAAAATTGGAGTTCTGTCCTCGCTCAGCAGTTAATGAACCCAACTAGCATCCATGAAGATGCGGGTTCGATTCCTGGCCTTGCTCAGTGGGTTAAGAATCTGACATTGCCGTGAGCTGTGGTGTAGGTCACAGATGCAGCTTGGACCCCGAGTTGCTGTGGCTGTGGCGCAGGCTAGCAGCTACAGCTCTGATTCGACCGCTAGCCAGGGTCCCACCATATGCCTCTGGTGCAGTCCTAAAAAGACAAAAAAAAAAAAAAAAAGCCAAAATTGACTTATTTGTAATGCTTATACATCATTTGTATAATGTTTGTCCATTGTGTGAACATATATAAAAGATCTTCCATCCTTAAAGCTTTATGTCTAGCACTAGAACTATTGAAGTTAGAGAAATCTGAAGGTGCTCGGTTAAATTGTGATGTGACAGATCCCACTCTAAAGGTATGGAGAAGATTTTGGAGACACCCAAATTGGGGTGTGCCCTTCTGCCTTCGTATCACACTGAGGAGCTGATGTTCTGGTTAAGTTTCATTTATTGACTATCAGAAGGAGGTTTAGTAACAACAACAGAGATTAGAAGGAATATGGTGATAACACTGAGATGAGTTATTCCTTGAGGTTGGAATCATGAGATTCATTAATTTTTTTTCCTTTCTATTTCTCTGTATTTTTCAAAAATTCCTCAATAAATGTATTACTTTAATGGACAGTATGGCAAAGAATATGTGCTTTGTAGGCAAATAGACCTCTGACCAAGCCTTGTTCCACCATTTACTATCCTGATCTGGGGGCTTATTTAACTTCTCTGATCCTCAGGTTTGTTTTCTTTAAAAATAAAATCTGTTCGATGATAATAATAATACCTAACTCTTGGGCTATTTTGAGGATTAAATGAGATAACACATCCAAAGCTCTTATTACATAGTAAACATGTAAAACATGTTAGCAATTATTATCCAAATGTTATTAAAATAATATAAGCTCATGACTATAGACCTCAATATGTATATATTTAAGAATAATTTTCATCAAAACCTCAGCTCCAGTAAAAACTCATCATAACTGTTGATGTATCGCTTTTACTTAAACTCTACGGAATCCACTTAAGATTTGTTTTTCCTTTTCTCCTTTCAAATCTCACAGGCTTTTGGTTTTCAGTTCCCTTGTTGTTAAGTATTGTTTCCCTGGTGATTCTTCTGGTCTTAATCTCAATCTTACTTTACTGGAAACGTCGTCGGAACCAAGACCGAGGTGAGTCCCCACGGAAGTATAAAGAAGAAAAGACATGATGATTTAATGACAATATGTGGGTCACATGATGCTATAAATAAAGAGGTGACAACTTTGTGTTTGGTTTGGTGCTTCCAGAATACACAGGTGTTGATGGTATTTTAAAACACTTCAGTGTAATTTTCTTGCAATTAGACATTAAATGTTTCTGCTTCTCATTTATTAACTTTTTTTCTTCTTTCTTCAGGGCTGCACCTGAGGCATATGGAAGTTCCCAGGCTAGGGGTCAAATCAGAACTGCAGCTGCCAGCGTACACTATAACCACAGCAATGAAGGATCCAAGCTGTGTTGGTGACCTACACCACAGCTCACCACACTGCTGCAACGCTGGGTCCTTGACACACTGAATGAGGCCAGGGATCAAATCCGCATCCTCATGGATACTAGTTGGGTTCATAACCCCCTGAGCCACAAGGGCAACTCCTCATTTACTAAGCTCTTTTAAAGGCAAATTATTTTGTAAACTGAGAGTAAGTATTGATGAGAGGAAGTGTGAAAAATGCTTATTCCATCACTATGGAATCAGCTGATAGCAAACCAGAGAAGTCTTGGTATCCAGACTATGCTCTTCCTACCCAGGACAATCTTTTCTCTTTTTATAGCATTCCCCAGGTCAGCTACCCCACTTAAGAGACTGTGAACTTGTCTGATATGATCACTAATTAAGGAGTGCTTTCTATAGTATACTGTCACTGGGTTTCAGACACTGTAGGCAGCATACAGGTGACACATATAATAACTGTGTTATGTTGTTCTGCCCTTATATACTGTTAATTTCTCTCTATTCCCTACAACATCTATCTCAGTGCCTTATGTATACCAGGTGCTCACTAAATGTTCATTGAAAGATTGAGTGAATGAATGAATGAATGAATGGATTTCCAAAGTGATTTTTTCAATTCCCTTTTTTAAGTTGCAAGTTCAGTACCTTATAGATGCTGAGTCTAAAACATTGTGAGAAAATGTAAAGCAAGAGACGCTATCTAATAAGAGGATTCAGCTAGAGAGAGAGAAATTTACTTGGGTTTTAAGATGGTGCATAATTTATTAAAGCTAATGCATGCAAAGCTTTAGTTTATGTTGTATGTAATGGGGATTTCCTAGGATGAGTAGGTGATATGGGAGTTTTCTGCATGTCAGGTGACTAAAAGTGGGAAAAAAAGTTGGCTTTGAATGTTACTTTACATTTCTATTAAAAATTTTACTCACATTCTGCCTTTTTTTTCTTTTTATGTCTCATAGACTAATATCTTTCATCTTCTAGGTTTTTTTGAACATTTAATTTTGCATAAGCCTTATATAAACACCATATTAATTTTTGCAATTTTATAAGAATAGCAACAGATATTATTGTATTATTTTGTAAAGTACAAGCAGAAAAGTATGAAGTATTCGAATCCATTTTAAAAAGTCCTTCTTGGACAAGAACCTTATAATACAATGTATTCAAGCCCAAGGTAAATTTCACTAGAAAAAGGCATTTGCAAAATAATTGTCCTTTGTTCATTAAGTCCTGTTTTTTCTAGGAAATATAGTTGCTCAGTGTCTTATTCTGTACCTGAAGTGACGAGTCAGCTTTTCTCTGTTTTCTTAGTTATAAAATAAGCTGTCTTATTCTCATTTATGAAATAAACACCCAGACCTATATTGAATCTTATAAACACTAGGACTACCATTTACTGATGATGTTTTCATGACATATGGCCAATTCAGTTAATTACACTGAATGTGCAGTGTTGTATTTTGAGTGATTAGATATTTTCTGGCTGGTTTCAAAATGTTAACGGTCAGATTATTTGGTCCCATATATTTAAATAGCTAGTAAAATCAAGCGTCAGTTATACTGGAGACTTAAACGTGCAAGGCTGAGGAAATATTGGTTTGTTAAGGCCAAAACTTAAGTTATTCAAAAAGTTGAGAGAAAGGGAAGAAAACCAATAAAAAAAATAGTGATATTTTTTATTTCTTCAAGCAACAAATTTTGTTTGTCAACTTGTGATGAAAGTGAGTAGTCTTACCATATTTGCATTCCATTTTTCTTTACTCTTATTTTTTTTTTTGTCTTTTTCTTTCTATTATCTTCTGAAACATAAAACTTTTGGGGGGCAGGGAAATATGATCAGTCAAAAATGACACAATGGAGTTCCCACTGTGGTAAAGCGAGTTAAGGATCCAGCATTGTCTCTGCAACTGCTCAGTTCACTGCTGAGGTGCAAGTTTGATCCCTGGCTCGGCACAGTGGATTAGGATCTGGCATTGCGTTATAAGGCACAACTGTGGATTGGATTCAGTCCCTGGCCTGGGAACTTCCATATGCCATGGATGCGGGGAAAAAAAAAAAATCAAGATTCTGGACCTGGTGACCTAAAAAAATGGTGATGTGAACAGAAATGGAAGCGGGAAGAGAGCTGTGTGTGTGTGTGTGTGTGTGTGTGTGTGTGTGTGTTTTCAGAGTTTGTTAGGAGAAAAGGAAGAGAGATAAATTAGTTCTTGAGCTTATTGCATATAAGCAGACAATCATTTCCATGCAGCTGCCCAGTAATAGGAAAAATCTGTGTGTGTGTGTGTGTGTGTGTGTGTGTGTGTGTTCAGAGTTTGTGAGGGGAGAAGGAAGAGAGACAAATCAGTTCTTGAGCTTATTGCGTATAAGTAGACAGAGTCATTTCCATGCAGCTGCCCAGTAGTAGGAAAAAATCTAAGTAAAGTTCAACTGTTTGTTAGATAAATGACCCACAAAAATTGTTTTAGATTAAAATCACTGATTCGTTGCCCACACAAACATAAGAAAATTTATAGTTTGTGGACAGAGGGGTAATCTCTAATGGTGGATGTTATGTTCATAGAGAAATCAGACTCCCTGCACTTTCGTGCGAGTCTGTGTAATGTCAGAGGGTAATGGCCTTTTTTTTTTCAGCTGTAAAGCTACATTCTGAAGGAAGGGATGATGTAGCACTCCTAGCGGGATCGTCACAGTGACTTTCCATGAGACTACAACAATGTGACAATGAGTTACACAGGTTTTCAAGGAACATTCCCCCTTTTTTTTTTTCTTTCATGAATCGGTACTTTATTACTGAAATAAAAACTGGAAAGAAATTAAAATTTCCCGGGGAAATTTTCTGCCATCTCATGATAGTTCTTTCCATTAAAACCCAGTTGATGTCATAAATTTGCCCCTTCCACATATACTACAGTGAAGTTAAATTTTAGGTTGAGAATAATTTTTTATTTCTCACTAGTCAACCCACCAATGATTACAAGCTTCTCAAAAGCAAACACTTCACTTTGGGGCAGATTATCTTAGGCAATCACCTAATTTTTAGAAATCTTTATTTTGAGTAGCAATCTTCTTTTGTTTAATTGGATGAAGGCTGAATTAGAAACCAATAGATGATTTTGGCAATCATGTGAAATACATATTCCAAACTTCACTTTTCTTCAAGGGTCTAACTCTTTCAGGTAGAAGTGTTTTTTAAACACACACCATCTATATCATTACCTCTATTTTTTTCATTTTGCTTCACAATAACCTAACTTATAAATGAGCTCTTTGCAGTGTTAGTAAAACACTATATTCTGAGTAAAATCATGTCACTTTCTCCTGTTTTAAGCTTAGTACCATGTCAAATGACAGAGGTGCTCAATAAACAATTTGTGGTGGTGAAATTGGTGATTAATTGGAAGAATAATACAAAGGATGTTGTTAAAAAAAAGAAAAAACCAGTCTTTGCTTGGCCAAATGATTGTACTTGAGCTTCCCAGATGAAGGCTGAACGGGTGGGAATGTTCACCCCATCCCAGTTTCCTCAGAGTTCTGAGTGGAAATGTGGTGCTTATATGAGAAGTGTGTGAAGCAAATTTTATTGAACCATCTAGGTTAGAATTACTGGGAGAAATTTTGCATTCCAAGACTCTTTTTCTCTAAAATTTTACCCTTGGATGGGTGCAAGTGCCACCCACCATATCAAAATGTCATAGCAAAACCTGATCACAAACTAGGTGGCTAACAGACCCATAAGCCTGAGCATTCTTGCTTGTGTCTTCCACCACACATCACTGATACTGAAAATACTGGCAAGGGTAAAACATGCAGAACTTTGCAGCTTCTGCTAAAGCACTGCTTAAGATTACACAGAGAGTGAGATGTAGAGCCATGATAAAATCCCAGGTCTTTTGCTTCACTGTTTACGTGCCTTGTAGGGAAGCCCACATCCTCTCAGTTTAAGTGGTGGAAAGCTAATAGCCCTGGAGAGAACCTCCATCTATCTGCTTCTGTCTACTTGTCCCCACCCTATTGTCCAGCAAGTGAGTATTCATAGGAAACAAAGTTCAAGGTCATATAAATAAAATACACATAAATGGAGTTCCCCTTGTGGCACAGGAGCAACAAATACAACTAGTGTCCATGAGGGTGCAGGCTCAATCCCTGATCTTGCTCAGTGGGTTGGGGATCCAGTGTTGCCTAGAGTTGTGGTGTAGGTCACAGACACAGCAGAACCCGAGTTGCTGTGGCTGTGGTATAGGCCGGCAGCTACAGCTCTGATTCGACCCCTAGCCTGGCAACTTCCATGTGCTGTGGGTATGGCCCTAAAGAACAAAACAGAAACAAAAAACATGTCAATCATTTGGAATTCTTGAATGTTTTCTTTTACTTGTAGTCTTAAGTATATTATTAAGAAAGTCTAGTCTTGCATAATAGCCATATCCTTTTCGGGAGAGTCACAGGCCCCGCATATCACATTGGATCAGGAATGTCTACTTCCTTATCTTCGCCAAAGAAATATGCATGGGGGAATTCTGGGGAGTTCCTGCCATGGCTCAGTGGAAACAAACCTGACTATCCGTGAGGACACAGGTTTGATTCCCTGGCCTCGCTCAGTGGGTTGCCGTGAGCTGTGATGTAGGTCACAGATGTGGGTCAGATCCTGCATTGCTGTGGCTGTGGCGTAGTCCAGCCACTACAGCTCAGACTCAAACCCTAGCCTGGGAACCTCCATATGCATGGGGTGGGAGTGGGGGGACTAAAAAGACAAAAAGAAAATATGCCTGGAGGAATTCTATGTTTATTAAACATTCTGTTCTTTAAATCTTTTAGAAGAGAAATTATAAATGTTCAAAGTTAATATCTTGTTCTTTCTTTTACCCAGAGCCCTAGAGGAATCACACAGAACCCTGAAAGTTATTCCCTGGTCTACTTGAATCTGATTTAGGAAAGCAGGAGGAAAAAAGGGTCATTCTCCATGGAACCTAAAGAAGCAAAAGAAGTGGGAGTCAAAGGCCTAAGAATTTCAAAACTTTCTATCGTCTAGGCTACCCAGTGCTTATGTGAGTTCCAAGAGGAAGTTATTTTACCTCTCAGGTCTGTTGTAGGACTTGATTTTGTGCTGTTGAGAGGACTGGACTTAGTATCAGGAGTCACCGCTCAGAGGCTGACTTTGATTCTGACTGGTGGCAACTCTAGTTTAATCACTGTCTCAATGAGCTTCCCCATTTGCATCAAGAAAATTAGGGAGTTGAACCAGATAAGTTGCCATTCTGCTCAAAAAACCAATCTCATTCCAGGAAAAAAGAAAAAAACAAGGAGAAAAGAAACGGAAAAGAGAGAGAACACGGGAAGGTTAAGGACCAAAGAAATTTTCTGAGACAAACTTTTGCCTTTCTGTTGATGTTCCATTTCTTCTTCCCTTCTTCTTTGGTCCTTAAGTCTATTTCCTCATTCCTTGGTATCTAGTCCATGCCCTGCTTAGCGTTTTGCTAATAAGTGGTCTTTCTAGAACCCTCAGTTTCACCGCTACTGCTATTCTCTATGTACTTCTGTGATGTTTACCGCAATGGAAATGGAACTGAATTTATTGTGAAATAATATTGACTTTACTTATCTGTTTTTATAGCAGAGTAAATATTGTTAGTCGTAGGTAGCAGCTCACATTTTTAAAAAAGCATGCATATCTCATCCATTTGTCTCATAATATGACCTAGCCCTATTTTAGTCATTCTAAATTCAGCCATTATAAATTGCATTATGAAAACAGGCATTTAGAAAGTTTCCTGAATAGCAGTCCCCATTTGTGTATCCCAGCTTCTTTTTTCGTGAGTCTCACTATAGCAGAGGAAGCATGTATGGATGTATAAATATGTTTGTTGTAAATGTATTGTTTTAACTAGTGAAACAATTTTCAATGCAAATAGTCATAAGACCAAGTTAGTGACTTTGTCAGTGTCTTTTGATTTCTTGTCTTTATCAGTGACTGAAGAACTAAAACTTGTTGTTTTCATTGTTGAATTGAATATTTATATATTTAGTAAGCTTTTCATATGTTATTTAATTCTGTATTATTTCGTATATTTGTATTAATATACTGAATAATTAAAAGTGTCAATCCCAGATATTTGGGTCATGATATTCTCTTAGGAAATGTGGAAAATGTGGACATTTGTGATAATCCATATATTTTTCCTCTGTTTAGGAAACTCTCCTCTCCTCTTCCATATCTTAACCCTTAAAGATGCCATTGATATTTCTTATTCATCACAAATCTGATGTCCTTGACCTGACCAGTGAGAACTCCTTCATGTTGGTACCTGTGTATTTTCGACATGACCTGGTCAGTTTTGGAGCACTTCCTTATATGTGCTGTTTTGATTTTGCTTCCTGATACCAACCTTTGCAGAGGGATTAGCTCAACACAGTTTTGAATTTAGTCGGATTACCACCCTGCTTCTGGTTTTCTGGTATCTCAGTTGCCAGATCAGACAGAGTAACTTAAAGCAGCAGTTTTCAAACATTTAAGGGACTCAGGACCCCATTACGTGCTTAAAAATATTATTGAGGACCCCAAAGAATTTTCTTATAAAGCAAATTATGTCTGTTGATAGTTACTATATTTGAAATTAAAACCGATAAATTGTGGAGCTCCCTAGAACCCCAGCAGGCTGAAGATACAGCATTGTCACTGTTGTGGCTCAGGTCATTTCCATGACTCTGGTTCAATCCCTGACTCAGGAACTTCTGCATGCCACAGGAGAGGAAAAAAAAAAAAGAACGTAAATTTTAAAAACAAAAATCTACAAGTATGCATTTCGTTAGTCATCAGAGTGATATCAATGTCACATATCATGTAGCTTCTGGAAAATCCCGCAGGACACTTGTGAGACAACAAGAAGGAGGAGAAAAAATAAGGAATTTATATGATTATGACAGTAGTTTTGACTTTGTGGAACCCCTGAAATGGTCTCAGGGACAGTGTTGAGGACTGCGCAAAGTAGAGGCGAAGAAAGAAAACACCTTGTGAGAGTTCATGAATCTTTCCCACCTCTTACTAAACAGCTGTGTTCACAGCACCCAAGCATTCTACCCCCCATCATAATTTTAGGTCACTACCTTTCAGGGAGTCCCCCTTAAACTTCAGAGAACTCCGGCACTAATCCTTCCTCCTCACTAATAATAGAGCTTATTTACTTACTTACTTATTAGGGCTAAACCCGAGGCATATGGAGGTTCCCAGGCTAAGAGTTGCTGAATCAGAGCTGTAGCTGCTGACGTATACCACAGCCACAGCCACAGCAACATGGGATCTGAACCATGTCTGTGACCTACACCACAGCTCATAGCAACACCGGATGCTTAACCCACTGAATGAGGCCAGGATTGAACATGTGTCCTCACGGATGCTAGTCAGATTCGTTTCCACTGAGCCGTGACGGGAACTCCAATAATGCAGCTTAAATTGGTTTATTAAATGGCTTATCCTTGCAGGCTATTGACAGACTTGGACTTAGACTAGGTAGGTTTTGATGGGAAAGACTTGGGAGGGTAGGAGAGAATGAAGAGAGGAGGAGGAAGGTGTAACTCAGAGCATGCAGCTCTGTCTGAGAAGGTGGATCCCTGGGGAGCACCAGTCTTGCCCTGTGACTCCCGGCCTCTAACCCCTGGGAGGAGCTCACCAACTCCCCAAACTCATCCTAAACCTTTCACTTAAGGGAGCGTTTATCGAATTTGTGAATTGGAAAGTGACAGTTTGAACTTTGCATGTTTAACCAAGGTTGGGGAAGTTGTAAACATTCAAGTTACTTATAATAACTCAAGCACACAGTTTCTTGGCAGTAAAAATTTAGAAAATTTCCAGGGTGGTGGTAAATGAGCTCAGAGACAAGAGAAAGCAAAAGGAAACTTTTGTGCTAAAATGGAACTAAAACTGAAGGTCAGGATTGGCGGGAGGGATAGGAATTCATTGATCACTTCACAGCTATAAGGTCAAAGAGAACAAAATCCATATTATGACTAGAGATTATGGAGTTTCAGTTAAAATATTTTTTGGACCGACTTTCTGTGGTTATTCTTGGCTCATAAAGAAAGCGATCTAACGTTTGAAAAATAAAACTCTGGAGTTTCAGTCATGGCTCAGTGGTTAACGAACCCAACTAGTATCCAGGAGGACTCGGGTTCGATCCCTGGCCTCGCTCAGTGGATTAAGGATCCAGAGTTGCCCTGAGCTATGGTGTAGGTCACAAATGTGGCTTGGATCCTTTGTTGCTGTGGCTGTGGCATAGGATGGCAGCTGCAGCTCTGGTTCAATCCCTAGCCTGGGAACCTCCATATGCCATAGGTAGGGCCCTAAAAAGACAAAAAAAAAAAAAAAAAAAAAAGAAAACTCCCCAAAGTAATTCTTCAGAACTGTAATGTTTTTTGTTTTTGTTTTTTATATTTGCTTTCAAGATTCCAGATTTGACTTCAGCCTCCCCACCAGTCACTTAGGCTAATGAACTTGAACAAGGTCACAGAGAGCTGAGAGTCAATCATAAGCAAGCCACCTTTTGCATAGCTATCATATTCATCTGAGCCTTGTGAGGGTAGGAAGGTATCTAAGCCCATCACTGTAGATGTGAAAAATCAGGCCCCAAGCTTTTCAGTGACTTCCCTTGGGTAACACTGAAAATTTGGGATAAGACTAAAACTCCATCTCAGAATCTTGGACTTCCTTCCTAGTGCCCTCTCTGTTCCCTCCACTCACACTGTCATTCATCCCATATCCTACACATCAGTATATCTCATTTGCTCTGCCAATATATTTAGAATCTAACTCTTAACGCCCAAGCTTTCCATCTGGCCCAAACCATCATTATCTTTCTAGATTGTTGCCATAGCTTTCTAATTAATCTCCCTGTTTCTGCTTCCTCCACTGTTTAGTCTATTCTCATATCTATTTTTAAAATATAGATCAAGACAAATCATACTATTCTTCTGTACAAATTTTCCAAATGCTTCGCATGTTATTTAGAATAGAAGCCAAGTCTGTAGACTGGCACTACATGACTGGGCCCCCTGATACTCTCTGAAATCACCTCCCTCCGCTCTTTTTCCCCTGCTCATGCTCTGCCAGCCACACCAACCTCCTTGCTATTTCACCAACATTTAGACGGGTTTCCACCGCAGTACCTTAGCTCCTCACTCCTCTCTGTGCCTGGGACGCTCTTCTTGTGGGTGGCCTCGTAAGCCTTTTCTCCATCAAAAAACTCTTTCTCTTTCTCCTGCTTCATTGTCCACCCTTGCATCCATCACCATCTAGCATTCTACATGCTTTACTTGTTTATTTTGTTCATTATCTGTCTCCTTCCAATGGATTGTAAGCCTCATGATAGAGGTTTTTCACCTGTTGGCTTGCTTTCTTGCTTTATATTCTTGAACAGATAAATGTTATGCTAACCCATTATGGGAGGGAGGAGCTGTTCATACAACTGCACTCCCATCCTGCCTGATGGGAGAGCAGGCTTGAACTAGAGAACAGAAAAGAACTTTTAGAAATTGCTAGTCACAGCATCCATGAGGATATGGGTTCGATCCCTGGCCTTGCTCAGTGTGGTAAAGATCTGGCGTTGCCATGAACTATGGTGTAGGTCACAGACGTGGCTCAGATCCCACGTTGCTGTGCCTGTGGTGTAGGTCGATGGGTACAGCTCCAAATGGGCCCCTAGCCTGGGAACCTCCATATGCTGTGGGTACTGCCCTAAAAGACAAAAAGAAAAAAAAAAAGAAAAAGAAAAAAATTTCTAGTCATGAGGCCTAGAGACAAACATAATAGATTTAGAACTGAAAGAATGAGGTTTTAGTTCCATCCCTGACACTTGTGTCCTTTGGGACCAGTCACTTAATTTCTCAGAATTTACATGTCTTTAGTTATGAACTGGGTGTGCACCAAGTCTGTCTTTCTGAGTAGTTGTAAAAGCTCAAGTGAGAAGGTGTGCATCTCCTAATATGCGCAAGTTTATATGCTAGGACTTATCTGCCCAGTGGAGGTTTCTCAAAAACCCCTACTTGAAGCAGCACAGGCCTCGTGCCCTCAGTTGTTGATTTTCAGTTCCTTCTCATCCTCACAGTCAGCCCCACTCTTGTCCAGAAGTGGATGTGGGGTTGAGGTGGGGATAGGAGTGCTGGCAGTGGGAGCTGCTCTCTGGCTGAGCAGAGAGGAAAACTGCTGAGCTTTGCTTCAACAGAAGCAGGGACCCCAAGGTACCATCCAGGATGATTTGGCCTTTCCTTGTGCTGAGGATAAGACCAAAGGGATAAAACACACAAAAGTTGGTGTCTCAGCGTTTTCGTTTACTGCACATGGGGCAAAGGGAACCTGGTTAGCAAGAAGGTGGCTGTCTGTAAGCCAGAAAAAGAGCCCTACCAGAACCATCCAGGCTGACACCCTATTAAAACAAAACAAAACCCCCATAGCAATTAAAGTCTTTTGCTTATTGAGCATCAGCTTTTTTTTTTTTTTTCCAATTTTTTTTCTTTTTTGGCCACCCCATGGTATATGGAGTTCCAGGCCAGGGTTCAGATCTGATCCACAGTTGTGACCTACGGCCACAGCTGTGGCAATGCCAGATCCTTAACCCACTGCACCGGGCCAGGGATTGAACCCTTGCCTCCCTGCAAACTGAGCTGCTGCTGTCAGATTCTTAACCTACTGCACCACAGTGGGAACTCCAGCATCACCTTTCTGAATAGTTTTGCCATCTTATTCCATAATATTAACAGCCACCACCTGCCATTAGAGATGGCAGAGAGCCCTGCAAATACCTGCAGAGGATGCAAAAATTGATACTCCTGAAAGTTCTCCCTAGAATTACATTGCTCGACTAGATTTAATAATATGTCATGATAAAAGGACCTTGCCAGAACTTGAATGTTCCAGAGAACTTAACAGACACTTATATGCTTTTCACCTAAATCATATTAGCCTAGAGACTGGATCACTCAGCTCAAAGAGTTGGAATTCAAAAAGAAAGTTGTGTTTTTCTGGAACTTTCACTTTCTAGTCCAACAGCAGAAAGTCACTCAAGCCCAGCTGCTCGACTGATGCACTTCAAATACCAAATGGTACTGGATCTGCTATTGCTGTTTAGCTTTGTACCCAGTAATTCCCTTGACTTGTATGCACATTGGTTTCCCTACTTATAAACCAAAGGCAGTACTGTAAATATCTCATGTAAAAATAAGTCAGATGGTGCCTTTACTTAGATGCTCTTAAGTACTGTGTTGATTAATAAACCAGGTGTTTCTTAGTTAAGAAACATCAGGAAGCACTAAAATTTCAGCCACAGTGACCAGTTGGAGGGAAATACACCGAAACCTTCCAGGGCGGGTAGCACTGGCCTAGACCAGTGTGTGTGAAATATAGCCTACAGATAGCCTAGAATTTTATCCCCCCTTTTCACTTGTCCGCATGAGTGTCTGAGAGATCCAGCCAAATCCGCAGCTCCCTGTGTGGGGCTGGAACCACATGGAAAAAGGAAATGCTTCTATTTGACCAGAGAGCTCATTTTAATTTATAAATACCTTGGAAAGAGTGTATTCCTTGAAAGAACTCTAGGCCTACCAGGCTGTATTTGATTTGACTGGGTCTTATCCGCAAAGTGTCATCAGATGACATCTTGCACAAAAAAGATGACCAACACTTATGCCCCTGGGTAAACTGACACTTCCTGGTGCATATCAAGAGGCATGGGAAAGAGACTAAGTAAGAATTGCAGAAAGTCGGAATTGGAAGAGATTTCAGAGATAAGGAAACAGGCCTCGGAAAGCCAAGTGACTCATTCAAATCACACAAACCTCACTGCTTTACTGGGACACATGATCGAGAACCAGGCAGCAGGAATTCCCAGCAAAGCCACAAGTAAAAAACTCTCACTTAGCCTAATGGAATCTGGTTAGAGATACTGGCTCAGCCAAGAAAAACCATTTCCTAACTTTAAATATAGTTCCAGAGCTTACTGGAACCCAAAATTTTCCTGAACGGCCGCCACCTCCCTCTGAGTAAGATTCCAAGCTGTTTCCATCACTGGTCTTTGATGTACCTCCAGCTTATTTGACAGTGAACAGGTTAACATCTGGTTTAATAGATAATATGTAGTTTGGACCTGATGCTTAAAATCTGGAAAATTCTTTCCCTTGATTAGAGGAGTTTAGATTTTTTTCAGCAAAGGTATATTTTTGAGGGGAATTCTGACAGAGAGAGCGAGAGGGAGAGAGAGAGAGAGGCGGAGAGAGAGAGAAAGTAAACAAGTACATTCTTGCACAGGGAGGGAAAAGTTTTACAATACATCAGGTTAAAAACAAAAAAAGACTCAAGAACCACATTTGAACTAACACTTATAAAGCCAGACTTGAATGAATTTCCATTAATTCTCATCAAGTTTTAAAAGCAAAGCAGATCAGAGAGAACTTTTCAAAAGTGGTAAAAAGATGAAGAGAAAGAAAACAAGTGATTTCACATGTTTGGGGCTCGTGTTTGTCTTGGTTTTTTGAACGAAGAGATGGAATAGAGGTGATGATGTCATTAGATGGTGTTTGTGATAATTGGCTTTAATACCAATTAAGTATATAATAATTTTCTGACCAAACAGTTGTTAGAGAACCTGCATGTCTCTTTACTATTTTACACAAGTGTATCTGCCACTTGTGTTTGATGATCAGAACAACAGCGTGGATCTTAAAATGGTTAGCGTTTTTCAAGCACCTTTTCAACCACCCAACTGTAATGGGTCCTGAAAGATAGTTGCAGAGGAAGCCATGGAAAAAATTCTTTCTCCAGAGAAATTTAACACTTAAGGACAGACAAAATAAATCTACCTGTATCTATTTAAAAACAACCTGTGAAAATTCATGAAGTAATGTCATGAATGGGAAATAAAATTTACAAATGGATTATAATTCAGTTTATATTTTGGTTCCACATCATTACACATGTAAGGATATGATAAGGAATAATATTGGCCATATGTTGATACTACTGAAATTGAAATTCTTTATACTCTTCTCTATTTTTGTATTTGTTTGAAAAGCTCATAAATCAAAGTTTAAAAAAAGAACTGTTCCAACTTTGCTACCAACAGGCTACTTGAGTTTTCTGAGTAAAGCCACTACTATCTCCTTTGTTTTCACAATCTGTTTCCAGATAAAATCTTTCCCCAATCAACAACCTTGGATTCCATTACTGTAGACCTTTATCTATGGAAATGTCATCCCAAATGCTCTGTGTTCAATCTTGCATCAAAGTTCAGGTGTTGAAATGATTTATACAATCACTCTTGACCAAGGTCATAGTAAGAAAGGATTGGCAGAAAGGTCAGGCACTGATACTTTGGGTAATCAGCCAGGATTTACTTTTAAATTTAAAAGAAAATCAGCATTATTTCTCAGCAAGATACGTGGCAGGGAGTTCCTGCTGCAATGCAATGGGATCGGTAGTGTCTTGGGGGCGCTGGGACATAGGTTCAATCCCAAGCCTGGCATGGTGGGTTAAGGCTGAGGCTTAGGTCAAAACTTTAGCTTGGATCTGATCTCTGGCCCAGAAACTCTATATGTAGCAGGGATGGCCAAAAATGAAAAAAAAAAAATCTATCTATCTATCTATCTATCTATCTATCTATCTATCTATCTAGATATATTAGGGAATTTTGCAATAGTTTCTTTGACAAATTTAGATGATTCTCCTGGCCCCCAGTGCTTTATCAAAGAGTATACTTACTGTTGCACATGATAAAGTTGGAGTGATACTGATATCACATCTTCTTGTCCTGTTTGGGTCTTTCTCTGTGATTAGACTGTTCCTGTTCTTACTTTAAAATGGATGCAAGCTAGAGGCCACCTGCATAGGCCAAGTATCTCTTCATTTCTGGAGTTAAATTATACACAATATTATTATCAAACTTTAAACACATGTTTATCATCCTCAGATACTCCAAGCTATTAAAACAAGCTCTGGGCACATTTCCCCTTTTTTTTTTTTCCTTTTAAGGGCTGCACCTATGGCATATGGAAGTTCCCAAGCTGGGGTGGAATTGGAGCTGCAGCTGCTGGCCTACACCACAGCCACAACAACTCAGGTTCTGAGCTGCATCTGGAACCTACACCACAGCTTGCAGCAATGCTGGATCCTTAACCCACTGAGTGAGGCCAGGGATCTAACCCACATCCTCATGGATACTGGTCTGGTTCTTTACTCACTGAGCCACAATGGGAACTCTCCACGTTTTCCGAATTGGTGCTGATGAACCAGACCCAGGAATGATGCCTTTCTACTCACCCTTGGGCTCACTTCACAGTGATCTTTAGGAGTAATTGACTAAGGGCCACATAATCTTTTCCCTCACACATTCACTTACACCTTCTGCTGTTTTTGATCCATGTTGCAAGAAGCATCTGTGGGCACTGTCAATGCATTTGCTGAGAAATAATGTTGAGTTCAAAGCACATTATACTTATTAGTACTCTAAGTAAAAAAAAAGCAATACAGGAAAAACTTATTTTCCCAAAGGAATTGACACACTCCCTCCTTTCTGATTTTAATACATAGGTGACTTATTTTCCCTCTTGCCTTGACTATCAAGAAGGCATAGGCCAATGAAGAAGTTTCTTTCTGGAGCTTTATATTAAAAAAAACCAAAAAAACCCAATAAAAAATTGACAGAAGATCTAAATAGACGTTTCTCCACAGAGGACAGACAGCCAAAAAAACATATGAAAAGGTGCTCAACATCGCTTATAGAGAAATACAAGTCAAAACTACAATGAGGTATCACCTCATACCAGTCAGAATGGCTATTATCAATAAGTCTATAAACAATAAATGCTGGAGTGGGTGTGGAGAAAAGGGAACCCTCCTACACTGTTGGAATGAAAACTGGTGCAACCACCATGGAGAACAGTATGAAGATGTCTTTAAAAACTAAATATAAAAGTACAATATGACCCAGCAATCCCACTCCTGGGCATTATGTCCAGAGAAAACCATAATTCGGAAAGATACATGAACCCTAATGTTCATTGTAGCACTACTTACAATAACTAAGACATGGAATTTACCTAAATGTCCACTGACAGAGAATTGGATAAAGAAGATGTGCTACATATATACAACGGAATATTATTCAGCCATAAAAAATGAAGTAATGCCATTTGTAGCAATCTGGCTGGATCTAGAGATTATCATACTAAGTGAAGCAAACCAAAGAGAGAGAGACAGAGACAGATAGCATATGGTATCACTTACATGTGGAATCTAATAAAAATGATACAAAAGAACTTATAAAACAGAAACAAACTCACAGATTTCAAAACCAATCTTATGGTTACCATAGATGAAACTCTTGGGGGAAGGGAGGAATACATACACCCACTACTGTATAACAAGTGATTAATGAGAACCTACTCTATAGCACAGGAAAATCTACTCAGTAGTTTTTGTAATAACCTATATAGGAAAAAAGAATGGATAGTTCTATGTATGACAGATTCACTTTGCAGTATACCTGAAACTAATACAACATCGTTGTCAGCTATACACCAGTAAAATTAAGTTAAAAAATAATGTTTCTGAAAAATTATAAAGCACAGAAGAGTAAGAACAGGGGAAGGAGTGAGATTAAAAAATTAACCCATTATTCCACCATCCAGAAGAGCCAGAGCCATGTTAATATTTTAAGAGCCAGATAAGACACTCAATCAGTGGAACTGCATTTACCGTTATGGCTGATAGGAATATTCACCTTTCACTTGGTTGATTTTTCCCAATTTACAATTTTTAAGAATGTGTGTGTGTGTGTATATAATGTATATATAATGTATATATAATATATATTATATATACATTATATGATGCATATGTATTATACATATATACATTATATATTATATATACATTATATATATTGCTTGAATATATATGTTGCTTGAATATATATTATATATTATATATACATTATATATATTATACATTATATATATTATGTACATAATATATTATGTGTATATTATATATACATTATATATATTATATATACATTATATATATATATATGTTGCTTGAAGTCATTTTAAGGAAGAGGGGGGCAAGTAAAAACTAATTCTTAAACTAATATCGTGGTAATATCTTGCTAAGTCTAGGTCTCCTAACATAATACTTACCCAACTATGGGATTATAAATATTAAATCAGATGAGCCACAGTTTACACCTTAAAAACTTCAAAGTAATATAAAATAATGATAATAATAATAGCAGTAACAACAGCTGGCATTTATTGAGCCCTTTGATATTTTGCAAGGCATAGTGCTAATTGCTGTTCTTACACTATGTCATTTAATATTCTCAACAACTCTGTGAAAGGATACCTTTATTCTGTCTGACAACAACAACAACAAAACAACAAGAACAACAACTACATCAAAAATCCTGGAGGCTTGGGAAGGCTAAGTAATTTTGCCAGTTATAAACGAGAACAACTACATATAACTAGATGAAAAGAATTTTGATGTGATATCAGTTTTTGAAGTGGTTTAGATCCAAACTTCTTAGAGAATTTATCCAGGAATAAATACTTAAAACCCAGCCTTTGGTGTTATTAAACAGTCCAATTCATTCTTCCGTAAGATAATGAGGTCTCCATCTTAGGTCCTGGAAGTTGAGAATGTGATCGTATTTGGAAAATAGGTGTGTGCAGGTGTAGTTTAAGATAAGGACCTTGAGATGGGGGTCACCCCGGATTATTTTGGCCTGTCCTAAGTCTAAGGAAAAGTGTCTTTGTAAGAGACATAGAGGGGAGGAGAAGGCAGTGTGATCATGGAAGCAGAGCTTAGAATAATGTGGCAATAAGCCAAGGAATGCCTGGAGCCCCTCAAAGCTAGAAAAGGCAAAAGAGCAGACTGCCCACAAAGCCTCTGGAGGGAGTGTAGCCCTGTGACCAAGGCTGATTTTTGTCCTCTAGCCTCCAGAACTGTGAGAGAACACATTTCTCTTGTTTTAAACCAACAAATGTGTGAGTATCTGTTATGACAGCTCCAGGAAAATAATACAAGACCCAGAGAATAGAACTAGAACCAAACGGGAGGAAAATAAAAGGATGAACTTTCTAACTATTGGAATTGCTCAAGAGTATGAAGGGCAGAGTTATTCAATTTTTGGCCTCTGACCATTGGAGTTGTGGTTCAGTGGTCGAAAGGTTGGGAGGGGGAGAATTCACTGGAACTGACAGTCAGATCTGCACATTTCTGACTATAGTTTTCTGGTATCATGTCTCCAGAATCCCCAGCTTTTATTTAGACCATTGCCCATTACCTCTGTTTTGGTTAAGAATAATATGGTTAAATCCAAACAGGAAGAATAGTTTCCGGGGCAGGAGGAAGCCGATGTTGACTATGCCTAGAAAACAGATTGGGGATACCTGGCAGAGCTGCATATCTGTGTAACCATTTCCTTGAAGCTGATTCATCTGACACCTACACTTGTGGAGAAACAGACCTTCTTACAGGCAAATATGCCTTCATTATATTATTATGATCTCTTTCTTTGGGCCCCTAGCCTACCTGGGGACCCAAAACTCACATAATTGCAGTTGAATTTAAAGTTAACTAAATAATTGTCCCTGTCTCTGAGATAGTAAAGAACTAACACTTTAGGAAGCTCACTGGTGACTTAGAGGGTTAAGGGTCTGGAATTGTCACTGCTGTGGTGCAGGTTCAATCCCTGGCCCAAAAAATTCCACATGCTGCTAGTGTGGCAAAAAAAAAAGAAATTATTACTTTAAATATGATTAACTTTAAAGCCAATTAGATTATCTGATTAGGTGGTTTTGAGGAAGCCACTGATAGGAGTTCTTAACCTGGGTATGTGATGGAATTACTCTGCCATCTTCTTAAAATTTTAATCAAATTTCTGCTTTCTGGAAGGACTCTAGCAATCTCCATATCACTAAATCCAGTGAATATTTTTTTTTAAAATCTTCTTAAGCATCTCACAATAGACTCCTTTCTTTAAACTCCCTCTTCCATTATCATCTGCGATACCATATGCTCTTGATTTTCTTCTGATCTCTCTCCTGTACCTAACCTTTACACTTTGCCATACTTGAAAGCTCGGTTATAGAATCTCTCATGTTCTCACCCTGTACTCTTTCCCTGTGTAATGCTATCCATGTCCATGGCTTCAACTGTGATCCATGCACCCACAACTCCAAAATTACTCTTTTAATCCAGACCTCCCCTCTGAGCACCATATATGTGTATGTAGCTGCCTACCAAAACATCTCCACTTTACAAGAAACGCAAATTGAACAGGTCCACAGCTGAACTCTATTCTTTCCCAGTCTTAGATCTCATTCTCCCCCAGTTTTCCCTATCACAATAGATAGTATCATCCATCCAGGCATATCAACCAGGATCTGACAGGCATGCCTGACACTTCTCTCTTCACCTGCCCTCATATCCAATTACTCAAAGTCCAACTACGTTACATCATAACAATTAAATATACATCTCTGCATCCCACTACTACTACCTTTGTTCTAGACATTATCATCAATTGTCTGAAATATTGCTAATCCATTCTCTTCAAATGAACCCAAGTAATCTTTCTAGATTCTAATTATGACATCTCCTGATTCATATGTCCCAACGGCTTTCCGTCGTTGTTAGAATAGAATTCAAGGTCTGCAATATGATTGACACTTTGGCCCTTAGGTACTTTACCAGCTTCATGTTGTAATGTTTTCATTGACTCTGTGCATATTGGTCAAATTAGCTATACCAGATATCTGATGCCATGATTGTGTTGCAAACCACCATCATATAGCAGGGGCCTATGACCATCATGTATTGCTCATGGACTCATTGTGGCTGGCCAGACAGCTCTACAGATCTCGGCTAACCTTGCTCAAACGGGTTAATTAGCAGTCACCCAGAAACTCTTGATTTCACTCCCTATGTCTCCCATCCTCCAGCAGGCTACCCTGGGCACATTCCTGTAGCAATTAGAGAAGGTATAAGAGAAAGCAAATGGAAGCACACAGGCCTAGGTTTGGAACTGATGCAGGTCACTTCCGCCACATTCTATTAATCAAAGCAGATTCAAAGAGAGTGAAAAGCGATGGTATATTTTTGTAGTAAAAGGAACTTCAAAGCTGTAAAACAAAGGAGGAGATAAAGGGTGGAATAAAGACTCAGAACCACCACTGTGATCTTTCATTTCCTTTTTTTCTTTTTGGTCATGCCCACGGCATGTGGAAGGGATCGAACCTACACCACAGCTGTAACCAAGCCACAACAGTGACAATGCCAGATCCTTAGTCCACTGAGCCACAACAGAACTCTTTGTCTTTTGTTTCTTAAACACGTTTTTTTCTTTTTTTGTCTTAGGGTCTTGATACATGCGCTTTGATCTGCCTGCCGACTTTTCCCTACCTTAACATTAACACTCCAATTGACTGGCTAAATTCTACTGCAACTTGGAATTGCTGTTGTGGCCCAGCAGGTTAGGGACCAACATAGTGTCCATAAGGATGCAAGTTTGATCCCTGGCCTCAGTGTGTTAAGGATCCAGAGTTGCCACAAGCTGAGGTGTAGGTTTGCAGATACAATTCAGATCTGGTGTTGCCCTGGTTGTGGCTTAGGCCTCAGCTGCAGCTCAGATTCAGCCCCTAGTCTGGGAACTTTCATATGTTGCAGGTGGGGCCATAAAAAATAAAAAAATAGACTCTACTGCAACTTTAGCTATCAGCTGATAAAATTTCCTAACAAAATCTTCCAGAATTGCCCCTCCTCCAAACTAGTTCAGATAGCCACACCCTTTTCACTGTGCCTTATATGTCCTTTCCTTGAACCACTATCTCAACCAAAGTGAATAATTAATTGTATAACTTGCTATTGAATGTCTGACTACCCTTCTAGAACACAGGCTCCATGGTAGAAAGAAAAGATATCTGCACTGTTTAATATTATGCCTCCAGCACCAAACATAGTGCCCTGCACAGACTGAGTGCTTTGTAAATATTTTTCAAATATGCAGTTGAATGCTGACATCTGAGGTGAAGTTCCTTGGGTTTTATTGGAATCTTAATCGGGAAGCGAAGTGGTCCTGCTATTGATGGCTTTGGTCTCCCAGGCGCTTCATTGGGAAGTGCAGCCTAGCAGCCATTTCAAGGAAGGAACAGAAAGGCAGGGAGTAAACATTAGTTGAGCACGGTGTTATCTGATTTCGGGCTCATAGCAACTCTGTGAGGATACAGGTTTGGGGGGGTGGTCCCTTAAAAAAAAAAAAACAAAAGAATCTCAAACTGGTTTGTGATCCTCTAAAAAGTGAAGAACCACTACTGAGGTGATGTGATAAAGAGAGATATTTGGGGCATGGGAGGCTGAGGACACGGGAAAGTTAGGGTCTGAGTTGAGTGCTCTGCTGACACCCAGAGTCCAGCACATGGTATAAGAATATCTAGGGTCTTGAGAATTTAGGAGTGAAGTGTTGGTCACGAAAAGGAAACTTCCTCTACTTCATGTTTTTGCTTCCCTCCTGGTCCCTCTTTGAGCCACTTTGACAGAACTGTTCTGAGATTAATTCCTTTGGAGTTGCCACGACCATGAAGAGATTATACAAATTACAGAAGATAATGCAAAATATAGCAGGTATTATTTGAGGCGGGGGTGAGTGTTTCATTCTATATTTATCCAAAGGGTTCAAAGACTTCATCCCTTTATAAAACCATTATTCTTTCTAAGATACTGAAAGTCATTTTCCTCTTACTACTGGCCTGGGCTGTGGTGTGGGGAGGTTCTTTTTTGTTTCCTTGTTCCCACCTTTAGGGCATTTTCCTTTCTGATTCCATGAAAAGTCCTTTTGTTAAGTATCAAATCATCAGATACTTATTAACCTCTCCACTTTTTTATAGTCATTACCTTTCCCAATTCACTACTCCTCACTCCTTGAAGTTTTTTTTTTTTTTTCTTTTTACAGCCACACCTGCAGCATATGGAAGTTCCCCGGCCAGGGGCCAAATCAGTGCTACAGCAGCTAGCTTATGGCACAGCCACAGCAGCACTGGATCTGAGCCACATCTGCAACCTACGCCTCAACCTGGGCAATGCCGGGTCCTTAACGCACTGAGCCTCAATGGGGACTCCATCATTCCTTGAAGATATTAGGTCCTGACTGTCACTGGTCTCCAAAACTACTTCTGTCATAGTCACTGGTTATTTCAGTAGGTACACAGATGATTCTTTTATTTCTTGGCCTCTTACCTTCCACCAGCCTAGCCCCCATCCTACTTCATACACTCACTCCTTTGACCATATCCTAATCTTTGTTATTACAAAACTACTACCCTTCATGATCTCCTCTTCACAAGTCACACTTCCAACTGCCATAAGACAACCTTTTATTTTTCCTGTTTTCTTCCTCAAGTACTTCAACTCCAGTTATCCTTTATGTATGGTTTTCTTTATCCTTTACCTGTGGGTTCTCAACTGAGGACTACTCTGACCTCTTTCCACCCACCCACCCCCACTCCAACCCTTAGGAGACTTTGGAAACATCTGGAAACATCTACAGTCATAGCTAAGAGGGTACTACTGACATCTAGCAGGTAGAGATCATCTGCTAAACATCATATGATGCACAAGACAGACTTCCGCAGCAAAGGATTATCTTATCCAAACTGTCAACAATGCCAAGATTGAGAAACTCTGCTTAACATGATCAGAATCTACAATCCGTTGATTCTACCATGGTGTTACAGATTGTGTTCTCCAAAAAAAATGACACATTGATGTCCTAACCCCTGGCTCCTCAGGATGTGAATTTATTTGGAAAGAAGGTCATTGAAGATACTAGTTAAGATGGGGTCATGCTGAAGTAGGGTGAGTCTCTAATTCAATATGAATTGTGATCTTATAAAAAGAATACCGTGTGAAGAGACAGAGACACAGGAAGAACACCACGTGGAAATGAAGGACCAGAGTAATGCATCTGTAAGTGATGGAATGCCAAAGATGGCTAGCAAAACACCAGAAGCTAGGAAGAGAAAAGGCAAGAAAAGATTCTTCCTGACAGGTATCAGTGAGAGCATGGCCTTGCTAACACCTTGATTTTGGACTTCTAGCCTCCAGAACTGTGAGAGAATAAGCACTCACTTTGTGGCTCTTTGTTATAGCAGTTGTAGGAAGCTAGTATGCATAGTTTCATTGAACTTTATTCCATTTATGTCCTCACTTCTTGCCTCATCAGCTTCAATGGTAGTGATTGCTAAGGCAATAACATATGCAATATTGCACAACTGTATTTATTACCATCAGGAAGCAGAGATTGAAAGCTAGTTATGCATTACAGCATTCATTTACCTAATTCAAGTGATAAAATGTTGTAGGTAAATATGACAAAATTTGGGTAAGGGTAATACTGAAAATAAAACCAGAACTTATGTAATACACTAAATAGCAGAACCCCCTCCCTTTTTTTTTAATGGCCGCACCTGTGGCATACGGAAGTTTCCCCACGAGGAGTTATACTGGAGCTGCAGCTGCCAGCCTATGCATAGCCACAGCAGCACCAGATCCAAGTGGCCTATGCTGCAGCTGGCAGCAATGCTGAATCCTTAACCAACTGAGCAATGCCGGGGATTGAACTTTCATCTTCACAGACACTATGTTGTGTTTCTTACCCACTGGGCTGCAACAGGAACTCCCAACATAGCAGATCTTGAAAAGAGGCTTTTCCGGTAAACTGAGCTGAATCTTCTTGGGATATCCTTTGTTTTGGTTTACTTCTTCCAAGTTTCAATTCTTTGACCAATACCAATAACCAGAAATCCACAGCATTGGCACCAAATCTCTGACTGAGGACTCTGAGCAAATAATGTTTAACTACTATGGAGGGCCCGAAATCATGATTCTATTCTACTCAGTTAATTAAATGTTTGCAAACCTGAGACTGTAAAAAAAAATAAACACATAGATGGTGAAAAATTCAATATGATACCGTATATTTTGCAAAAACTTCTTTTAATGCAAACGTATCAAATTTAAAAACATCATTTTAGGAAGTTCCCATTGTAGCTTAGCCGTAACGAGCCCAACTAGTATTCATGAGGATTCAGGTTCGATCTCTGGCCTTGCTCAGGGGGTTAAGAATCTGACATTGCCTTGAGCTGTAGTGCAGGTCACAGACATGGCTCAGATCTGGCTTGGCTGTGGCTGTGGCCAGCAGCTGCAGCTCCCATTCGACCCCTAGGCCTGGGAACTTCCATATGCCATAGGTGTGGCCCTAACAAGCAAAAAATAAAAACATCATTTTACTGCTTTGTATATGCTTTATACTAAAGGTGTCTAAAAGAAACTGACATAGTTAGACAAATGGTTTTTACTGAAACATTCAACGGATTTTACCCATTTATGTTTGCAGTCAATTTTCAATACTTGAGATAATCTGACTTATTAATTTATGAGTTTAGATTTTAAGATGTTGAAATGCTTATGAGAATCATATGTAAATGTACATCCTCCCTTGAATAAAGCAGGAGTTAAGGGAGGTGACCCCCAACCCCACATCTCTTTATCCAACTTTCTGCATCCATGAGTTCAACCATACATAGTACCATAGTATGTATTTACTGAAAAAAAAATCCGTAGGTAAGTGGATCTGTGCAGTTCAAGCCCGTTCTGTTCAGGGATCAACTGTATATATTTTTATTGTTATTTGATTTAATAAAGTTGCATATGTGTTTAGAAAGGTTTTATTTATGGGGTTTGTATATCTGCTTTTTTAGCTGCTTGTGATTCGTAAGGAAATCTCTCATTTGAAATGAGACAATAGGTGGAAATATTTACAGGAATGTAAGTCACCAGGTCTGTAAAATGTCTTAAAACTATAGCAATATCAAATTATTGGATTTATACATCCATTTGTTGAGATTGGATTAAGATGGTGGAATAGAAGGACTGGAGCTCAACTTCTCTCCCAAATAACAGCAAAAATACAGCCAAATGCCGAGCAACCTTCAACCAAATGGACTGTAAACTTCCAAAAAAGATACTCTGCTCCAGAAGACACAGCGGAGACCACATCAAGAGGTAGGAGGGGCGATTACGCGATAGAAGCAACCCCA
>PVHT021183694.1:2674144-2698221 GCA_004024745.2 Catagonus wagneri | reverse complement strand
TTAGACAGCAACACCCAATGATACCGCTTACATGTGGAAACTAAAAGACACAATAAACCTTCTTACAGAACAGACAATGACTCACAGACTTTGGAAAACCTTGGTTTTTCAAATAAGACAATCTGGGGGGGTGGGGGGATGCACTGGGGGTTTGGGATACAAAATCTGTAAAATTGACTTGTGATGATTTATGCACACCATAATTGAAATAAAATCCATTAAGAGAAAATAAATAAATAAATATACATCCATTTGTTGAATTATATATACTTCAAATATGAAGTATTGTTTACATGTAGTGTCTGAAGAATTATGCACATTTCTGTTCATGAAAAGTATACTAAGGTAATCTAACATTAAAGCACACTTTGCTTAATTCCAATCTAAAAATGCTCAATTTACTAGATTTTTGCAATTGCATTTAATAGTTTAGGAAAAGCAAGTTTTTCAATTTATAACTGTAGCAGATGGAATGTCAGTGGTAACACAGCCTACTGTAAGTATTGTTTTCTGCACACAAAAGCCTCTATGAGACTTAAAAAACAAAAAAGGCCTAACTGATGTCAGCCTAGGATGGATCAAATTTTTTTTTTTTTTTTTTTTTACTGAAAGTGACTCTGAGGCTGAAGATAAGGAATCTGAAAGAGACAGACCAGAAAGAGCCTGAGCAGGAGAAAGGACAGTGTGCAGTAGAACATCAGGAAGAATGAATTAGGAATCCCTAGGAAGGTAATTGCCAAAACCCCTTATTTGGAAAACTATGCAAGAAGAAGGTTAAAAAAAAAAAACCCTCTTCCAAGTGCCTCCCACTTCCAAAGCACACACACATACTTGATATAGTAAAAATGAATCTGGCCGGCTTCTTCCAGAACACATTACCCTGAAGAGGTTTTGGTGGGCAGCACCAGTTGGGAAACAAGGCTTTGATTTGTGCTTCCTTCAGCAGAGTCTGATGCCAGCTCTGTGACTCAGGAAACAGAGCTCAATTGTTTTTCCCTCCCCTTCCCTCTCTTTTTAACCTAAAACACTTTCCTGGCAGGCATCCTTCAAGTCAGATTTCCACCCCTTGTGGTCAGTCTCTGCTGCCATTGAGATCAAAGCATGGGTGTGAATGGGAGGAAGTGGAAAGGAAAGCAAATCAGGAGAAAACAGGTTTGCAGGGAATAAAATGTAAACCAGGTAGACCTCTGCCCTGCACCTGGCACTTCCCCAAACTCCTCTTCCTGCCCTCCTCTTCTCCTACAGCGCCTTTGGCAGATTCACCAGGATTGAACTAGACAGAGCCTGGCAACCTGGTTTTCATATCAGGGTTTTGTCTCTATTAGCTCTTTCCTCTCTTTCTCAAATATATATATCTTGTCTGTCTTGTCCACTCCGATACTTCCAGTGTCCAGAACAGTACCTTCACAGAAGAACCACTCTAAGAACACGTGTGGACACCTGAATGGAAAACAGGAAGTACGAGAATGCTCTTTCAATGACCTCGTCAGCATTTTCCACTGTGGTTCACCAAGGGACAGAGGGGACTCTTCAGATCTTGCTTTCGATCTTCCATACAAGAAAAACCTCGCTATTGTTCTTAGGGGGTCAAAAGAGAGAAACAGGCAGGTTTCTGGAAAATGCATAAAGCAAAAGACTTTTTAGAGGCACATGTGTATTAGGTCCTTTTTTTTTTCTCATACTGGTATCCTAGATCCTGCCCAGTTCCACAGAATCAGAGACCAGAATATGAGCGTTGGTATGCAAGACCAGGTTGGTATGCAAAGGCTTTGGATTGGCGCTGTCTTTTCCGTTTAGTAGCTCTGTGACCTCGAGCAACTCACTGATCTCTGTACATCTTTTCCTTATAAGAAAAGGAATTAAAGATAATTCTTGGCTCATAAGGTTGTGGTAAGGAACAACCAAGATAATGTTTGCCAAGATTTAATAAATTCCCTCAGGGGGTGTGTTCTTAATCTATGTTTACCATAATGTGGTTTTTGACAATGATATTATTAGTTATCAAATGAAGGAATGTCTTGGCAGTTTTCCTATAGTCTCTTCATTGATTTTCCTGTATTCTCTTCATAGATTCTATATTATTCTCTTCATAGATTTCAGGTTTTCCAGCTGTGTTTCAGATGACTAAAACTTTCTTTAACGTGTTTCAGGCTCTGCAAATGTTTAATGTTACTTTTTAATAGATTTGACTTTTTTGGTTGTTTTTTTTTAATTTTTTGATAGACCTTAGTTTTAGGTTCACAGTAATATTGAACAGAAGGTATGAGGCTCCCCATATACTCCTTGTCCGCTCCCCAGATACAGCTTCCCCCACTATCAACATCCTGCACCAGAATGGTACATTCGTTGTAACCAAAGAACCTACATTGAAACATTGTTATCACCCCAAGTCTATACCATGCATTTTGGTTCACTCTTGGTGTTGTGCATTCTATGGGTTTCAACAAAAGTATAATGACATGTATTCACTATCACAGCATCATACAGAATAGTTTCACATCCTAAAAATCATATGTACTCTGTCAGTTCATTCTTTCTTTCCCATCAACTACCGGAAATCACTGGTCCTTTATTCTCTTCATAGATTTTCTTTTTTTGGAATGTCATATAGCTGGAATCATACAGTATGTTGCTTTGCATTTTGATTTCTTTTAGTTGGTAACATACCTTTAAGTTTCTTCTGTCTTTTCACGGCTTGAAAGCTTATTTCTTTGTAGCATTATATAATATTCCATTGTCTGGGTGTACTACAGTTTGTTTTTCCATCCACCAGGAACATCACAGTTACTTCCAAGTTTTGTCAATTATAAATAAAGCTGCTATAAACATCCCTGTGCAAGTTTTTTGTGAACATAAGTTTTCAATTCTTTGGGGCAAATACAAAGGTGTGTGACTACTGGATCATATGTATTAAGAGTATTCTTAGGTTTGTATTTGGTTTTTATTTTTGTTTTTTGCTACACCTATGGCATATGGAAGTTTCAGGACCAGGGATCAAACCTGCACCACGGTAGCAACCCAGACTGCTGCAGTGACAATGCCAGATCCTTAAGCTACTGTGCCACAAAAGAGCTCCAAGAATATGCTTAGTTTTATAAGAAACTGCCTGTCTTCCAAAATGGCTGTAGCGGAGTTCCTGTTGTGGCTCGGGGTTAGTGAACCTGACTAGCATACATGAGGACGCGGGTTCGATCCCTGGCCTCGCTCAGTGGGTTAAGGCTCCTGGTTGCCGTGAGCTGTGGTGTAGGTCGCAGATGCTGCTTGGATCCCGCGTAGCTGTGGTGTAGGCCAGCAGCGATGGCACCGATTGGACCCCTAGCCTGGGAATCTCCATATGCCACGGGTGTGGCCCTAAAAAGACAAAAGACAAAAAACAAACAAACAAACAAAAAAACAAACTGGCTGTAGCATTTTATATTCACATTAAAAGTGAATGAGAGTTCCTTGCCGACATTTGTTACTGTTAAGTACTTAGATTCCGGCCATTTTAATATGTGTATAATGGCATCTCATTTTTTTATACAGGTACTTATTTGCCACCTGTGTATTGTCTTTGGTGAGTTGTCTGTTCAGGTCTTTGACCATTTAGAAAAGAGGGTTGTTTATAGCCTGTTGACTTTTTAAGAGTTCTTTTTATATTTTGGGTAGCAGTCCATTATCAGATATGCATCCTGCAAATATTTTTTATAAGTCTGTGGCTTGTCTTCTCATTCTCTTGACTGTCCTAGGAAAAGCATAAGTTATTTTTTTTATTTTAATGAAGACCAGCTGATCAATTATTTCTTTGGTGTATCATGGCTTTGGTGTTATATCTAAAAATTCATCACCATGCTCAAGGTCACCAACATTTTTCTCCTATTTTATCTTCCTGGGCTTTTATAGTTTTGCATTTTGTTAGGTTCAAGATCCATTTTGAGCTCATGTCTCTGAAGAAGATAAGGCCATTACATTGTCTTTGCTCCTTTGTTGAAGACAAAGTTGACTATACATTTATTTGGGGGATCTCTACACTGTTCCACTGACTTATTTGTCTGTTCTTTCACCAATACCCCACTCTGTTGACTACTGCAGCTTTATAGTAAGTCTTGAAGTTGGGTGGTGTTGGTCTTCTGATTTTGTTCTCCTTCGCTATTGCCTTGGCTATTTTGGGTCTTTTGCCAATGCATATATAAACTTTAGCATCAGTTTCTTGATAGCCACAAAATAACTTAATGGAATTCTGATTGGGATTGTGTTGAATCTATAGATCAAGTTGAGAAGCACTAACATCTTGACAATAATGGGTTTATCCATGCACATGGAGTGTCTCTTCATTTATTTAGCTTTTTTATTTCTTTCCTCAGAGTTTTGTAGCTTTCCTCATATATTATACATATTTTGTTAGATTTATACCTACGTATTCATCTCATGGGGTAATAATGTAAATGGCCTTGTCTTTTTCATTTCAAATTTCACTTGTTCTTTGCTGGTATGTAGGAAAGTGACTGACTTTTGTATATTCATCTTGACTCCTGCAACTTTATTATAATCACTTCTTAGTTCTAATATTTTTGTTAATTCCAGCAAACTGGACACATATGTCATCTACTAACAAAGTCAATTTTATTTCTTCCCTCTTCATCTATATTCCTTTTCTTCCTTCCTTCCTTTCTCTCTCTCTCTTTCTTTCTTTCTTTCTTTCTTTCTTTCTTTCCTTCCTTCCTTCCTTCCTTCCTTCCTTCTTTTTCTTTCTTCCTTCCTTCCTTCCTTCCTTCCTTTCTTTCTTCTTTCTTTCCCCCCCCCCCTCTCTCTCTCTCTCATATTTCATTAGCTAGGACTTCCAGCAAAATCTTGAAAAAGAGAGGTGAGAGGGAACATTCTGGTTTTGCTCCTGATCTTAGGAGGAAATCTTCTAGTTTCTCAACATTATGTGTCATGTTAACCTACTTCTGTTTTTAAAAACACATTTTAAGCTGTTATAAATTTAAATAGAAAACAGCATTCAAGTATATTCGTACACCCAGTTTCAAATAAGTGTGAACAATTAAGGCACTGTGTTTTTCTTCCGGGGTGACATTTGGGCAGTCTTGGAATGAAGGCCACATCTGTATCTCTGCTGAAAGTTTTATGAATTTGTCCTTGAAAAAGAACATTTTAGGACTGGAGTAGTTTTTGCTTTTTTTTTTCTTCCTTGGAAGACATCACTGAGCTTCTTCATCATTCTTCTAGAGAAGGTACCAGCAGGTTAATGGACTAGAGCTGACTCAATCGAATGCTGATCAAACAATAGGAAATTTTCACATGGGATTCAGACCCAGATCACTAACAGCTAGTTTAAATGTTGAGAATGGATCATTTTCTTAGTGTAGATTCTGTGTTTCCCAGTACTGAATTCAGTGACAGATATGAGTCAGGTTAAAGTGGCTTTCACAATAACTTGCAAAGAGTAATTTTAGTGTCTTAGGTCCTAAAGGGCATTCTAAAAAAAAAAAAAATTTATCATATGCTGACTTCTTTACAAAATTTCATTATGGATAGAAAAACAGAGAAATGAGCTGGCAAGTAAAATCCCATCAAATGCCAGCAGCATAGGCTCCATGACCATCTTTAGCTTCAGCTTCAATTCCTTCCCAGACTTACAGATTGGCAGGGGACAAGATAATGAATTTTGTTTTTTTAACTCATAAAATTTGTCTCTATTTATTTTAAACTGCAATTCATTAATAAAGGGCTTTATAAGGAATAAAAATTAACATAATAAACATATAATTCACTCCAACAAAGTTTAAGGAATAGATCACTGTCAGTTACCAATGGTGTTTAAAGTCTTAGGAGGGCATTTATTTATTTTTATGTATTTATTTACATTTTTATTTTTCTGGATTGTTAGAGTTTTGTTTTTTCTTAACACTTTTTGGAAATAAAATTCATTGTGGGAACCCGATGCTTGTTTTTTGTGTATGTGCAATCAAATGTTATATTTACTGCCAAACCAGGACACTTGTAATATGCGCAATAATGGTTTTGATTTCTTTACTCATGTATTCAATAAATATTTATTGAATTCTATTATATGCCCAGTGTTTGTGTTTTACTTGACATTTGATGATGGTGTTCTTAATTTTAAGTGAAATGATTCCAGTAGCTTATTCCTTGTGCCATATGGTCAGTCTTGGATTTCTTTCAACTCATCTCTGACGGAAGCTTTGGTGCAACTCTGTTCTTCTCTGAGGTAAGTTGATCCTCCTTGTTTTTGCCTAAATCTTCATACCTTTTATACTTACTGTCTTCTCTGGATTTTCTTTTCTTTTCTTTCATTCTTTTCTTTTTTTTTTCTTTTTTCTTTTTTTTTTTAGGGGTGCAACTGTGGCATATGGAAGTTTCCAGGTTAGGGGTCAAATCAGAGCTGCAACTGCTGGCCTATGCCACAGACACAGCAACGCCAGATCTGAGCCATGTCTGTGACCCACACCACAGCTCATGGCAATGCCAGATCTTTAACCCACTGAGAGAGGGCGGAAATTGAGCCCACATCCTCATGGATACTGGTTGGGTTCCTTACCGCTGAGCCACAACAAGAACATCTGCTCAGGATTTTAAGGGCAGTTCTGTGTTCAAGTTTTTGTCTTAATTTTTGGCTGATAAAGTCATGTGTAAGTAACATCTTTGCACTTGTATTTGTTGAGAACATATCCTGTATATTTGTCACGTGAGGGAAGTTATTCTATAAATATGTGTTGATTGATAAATATGTTTTAAATGGAGACAGAATTTACCAAAGGGGAAAATAGATCACACTTACTTTTCAGCTATATTGGAGAATTTTCAGAGGGAAAATAAGGCGCTTATCACCTCAAGCTTGTACTTCTGCCCATCTCCGACTGAGAAGGTTCTGTTACAGACTTTCACATTGCTGTGTTTATGTTCGTACACACACTTTTATGACTAGGACAAATTGTCTTTCCACTTCTACTTCACTTATGTAAATTCTGCCCACCTCTCAAAGGCAATTCTCTGAGGAAATTTCCATAGGACCAGTATCTGTGCTTTCCTTGACTAGACATGTAAAGACGTGGGAATAAAAAGAGAAAAATTTAGATTGTTTTCTCTAGACTTTTGGTTCTTATTGCTTCCCAACCTCTTCAAAAGAAAAATGAGGGGACCAGGGCAAGGGGACCCCTTTCTTCCATAGTCTTTCAATAAGACAAGTATATCTCTTATACTAAGTTTAGCAGACTGAAATATTTAAATAAGCAACCCAAGTATTGCATATTAGACTTTAGACTTTTGTGCCCCCCAAACAATGTGATTTTAGATTTGCCAAAGTCATATGTAAAAGGAAAAGTAAAAAATTCTGTACATTTTTTCTTTTTTAAAAAAAATCAGTCGGAGTTCCCGTTGTGGCTCAGTGGTTAACGAATCCGACTAGGATCCATGAGGTTGTGGGTTTGATCCCTGGCATCACTAAGTGGGTTAAGGATCTGGCATCGCCGTGAGCTGTGGTGTAGGTTGCAGATGCGGTTCGGATCCTGTATTGTTGTGGCTGTTGCATAGGCCAGTAGCTACAGCTCCTGTTAGACACCTAGCCTGGGAACGTCCATATGCCACAACTGAGGTCCTAGAAAAGACAAAAAAAAAATCTTTCATTTCTAACCTCACTTTCCTAATTTACCTGCACATTTGGAAATTAATCATATACTGCCCCATGAGATTATTTATATCATGTAAGTTAATGTCTGTAGAGTTGCTCAACAGCTTATTGATTTGGAGACATGATAAGGGGCCCAAGAACTAAAAAGATTCTCTAGGAAACATGGAAGGAGGAGAGAAATTATTTGAGGGTTACTTGAGGTATAAGGGCTCTGAAATTAAGATTCCTAAGTGAAAAGGAAAGAAGTAGGGGAAAAATTTATCGATGCCTCTACAGTAACCTCAGATGCTTACAGGAGTCAGGAGAGATAAATGAAAATAAGTAGTTTAACAAGAGCAAGAAGTTGTAAGGTTTGTGTGAAAACTGAACTCAAGCATTAGGTAGTAGGAAATAGAATGGCTAGGAAGGTTGGGAACTGCCCCTGTGGTACTGAGATAATAGTTTGTGATTGATCGAAAATTAATATTTTTAAGTGAAGTCCTGATGGTATTGCTCAAACGTCACAAAATGTCCTTTGAGCCCAGGGTAATTTTTCCCCAAGTTCCTCAGGGGAGTATTCAGCCTGACTTAAACCTGACTTGAGACCTCCATTCCTTCCACTTCACTCAGAATTAGGATTCTCAAATGAAGAGTAAAGGAATTAGAACAAAAGTTGTGTCCCTGGACTACGTTAAAAGAGTCTGATCTCTGTTCTGGGTGCTTTGATAAAACTCCTCATCCTCTGTCTTCGTAGACACAACTAAGCTAGCCCTCGCTTTTCTCCTCCCCATGGTCTTGGCCTCTTGGCCTTGCTTCTGAATTTCCTCCCATGACAAAAACTCTCACCCTTTTTAATGAATTCTTTGTTTGGACTACTTGACTGACAACTTCAGCCTAACTTTCCCCCAAAATTCTGTTTAGCTGTCCCTTTGTCCTACATTGTTTTCCTTTGTGAAGCTTCATGTTCTTATCAAACTTGCTGCCAGCCTTCAGAAACAGCCAAGAGCAAGGTACTCAGGTCCCTACATGCTAAGGAAAGGAACTCAAATGTAGATAATGTTGCAAGAAAACTAAAGAAAATGAGAGAAAAGTTTACCCAAGAAGAACAAGAGCTCTCATAGGAGTGGATGAGTGGACCAAGAGCTTTCGCTACTTTGGCAATGATAGCTGCCAGTGGGACTAGTTTTTGCAACAGTTAGGCTCAGCTGCTTTCCAGTTAGCAACAAAGTTCCTGCACCCCCCACCCCAAATGTTACTTGAACTTCTCACTGAATGAGGCCATAAGGAAGGAAAGAGAAGAAGCATATCTCCAGGACAAGAAAGCTCAAATGTCTGCTACCATGAACATAAACGACTTCAGATCTTCACTGAAAAATAGAAAGGAAATGGGAGAGGGACAACTCCTAAAATCGTTAGTGGAAGGAAACCACTGTCAAGGATTACTGAGGTCTTTGTTGTCTTTCCTCTGATGGTCTGCCCCCCGGGGCAGAAAAATTACAGATGTTTCCTCAACAAAACACTGTGAACAGAGCAGAGTAATGCAGCTCTTCTATCAGAAGACCCAAATTCACATTCAGTGACAACTGTCACTGTGCCATCTCCCACAAGTCAGTTAGCCCCAAACCTTGGCTTCCCCATTAAAAAAGAGAGAGAGAGAGAGATTCATCTCATATTATTGTTGAGAGAAATGCAAGAGGTATTGTATAAAAAGGAATTATTAAATACTGAAACGCCCTATTACTTTGAAGTTGCATTATGTCTTTTAATATTTTAGCACATATAGTGTTCATACTAAGTATTTGTGATTTAAATGATTCAGGCTAAAAAGAAAATTTGGATTTTTAGTCCAAAAAAATGTGAGTATTAAAAAATGATCTCCAGCAGGGTAGAAATAATAGTATGTAATATGACGGATTTTGGAGTCAAACCTCAGTGAAAATCCAGGCTTTGCAATTACCATCTACATAAACATAAGTTGTCACTTTTCATGCCCACATGTCCTCACCTGTGAATAATTCTTGATTGTTTTCAGGATTAAATGAGAGAGCACAGCAGTGCATAAGATTAGGTTTCTTTCTCTTTGCACAGATGAGAAGAAATAACAGAGAAGTTCTGACTGGCCAGGCATGAAGAAAGAGGGAGTTGAGGACACAGAAACTGCTTGGTCATGTACAATAATATTTCCGTGTTAAAAAAAATAAAGAATGAAATTGGGCAGACTGGAAGTAAATTCTCAGTCTCTCCCAAAGGGCTAATCAATCAAATTTTAGCATAAGATAGAGAAGACAGGAGTTCCCAGTGTGGCCCAGTATGATCAGCACTGTCTCTGGAATGTTGGCATGAAGCTTCAATCCCCAGCCTGGCACAGTGGGTTAAGGATCTGGCATTGCCACAATGCAGCTGTGGCTTACATCTGATGGTGGCCAAAAAAGAAAAAAAAAGATTGAGATTGAGAGGACACATAAAGGGAGAAAAACAAAAATGTGAGTTTTAATGATAAAGGTGGAAGAATATCTCACTTTATGTAAACTTTTCCCCTTTCTCATCTCTACAATAATTTGTTTTATTTATATATGTGCAATGAATCAATTCTAATCAATAATGATGAACTGTCAGTAAATAAAGAAGACTGATTTTGCTTACTCAAGAGTGAATATCTGCCTTAACTTTTGTTGCTTTATTCTGATCAGACACTCACACTCACCTGGTATGTTAATAAATAATTATTGCAAAAGAACACAGCAGGAACTGAATATAAATAACCTCTACTCTTTAGTGGTACCTCAACCTGGACTTACAAATTACAGACACCTGTTAGAGTTATCTGAAGGTAAAGTTAGATGAATAGATATTTTCAAGAGATAGGTCATTGGAAATTCTAGATAAGATTAGGCAAAAGTAAGTCTGGGTCTTTAGTGGTTTATCGTAAACAAATTTCAGCAGGTGTGTTTTACAACAACCACCCTTGTTATTCAGAATTCCACCTACCAGCTTACTTCCTCTTTCAGGATAACAACCCAGACAGATCATTATTTCTGAAATAATGCAAGACCCAAAAGACAATAACACTTTCTTACATGATTAATGATATCTTTGTATCCAAGCACTTTCATAAATATTATTATGTTTATTGTCATTTTACATATTAGGAAACTGAGGTTCAGAGATGTGATGGGACTGACTCAAAGTCTCATGGCTAGTTAGTAACAAAGCCATGATTCAAATTCCCTTCTCCCAACACCCAACACGGTACCCTTTCCAGTGTTCCTTATCTGAAGGAATGTCAGATATGTGAAAACAATTAAATTATATTTTTCTTTCCCTTGAGTATGGGGGAGACATTCTGACTCATTGGCTGAGCTGATAGAATAGAAAGTAACTTTAGCCCAAGACAAACAACCAACTTAGCGGCCCAAAGAGAAAAGACCTTCATCTCAGACTTCTTTCTTTTGCTTTATCCTTGCTCATTTATTTGTCATTTATTCCAAAGATTAAAAAATGGAAAGAAACTACAATAGAAAGTTCACATAGGAAAATACCTATAAAACATGTGCCCAATATGATCAAAGAACATTAGACCACAATTCTGTCTCTTACTTCATCTAATTAATGTTTTAAAATTTGTCAAATTTACTTGACAATTGAAAACAAATAATTGAGAGTCTTTTATTTATTTTACTTGTAGATGATTTATTGGAAATTATGCCCTCAAATATAGACATGAGCTGTTTTTCATTCTGTAAACCACCAACACTTAGAATAGTGCCTGGAACATACCAGATGCTTAATAACTATTTACTGAATGAATGAAATTACAAACTGTGCAGTGATGATGGGAGGCTGAGAAGGAGTAATGAAAGAGAAGGGGGAAGAAAAGCATATCACAGATATGACCTTCCTTCGTTTATCTGCCTGGATGTTAGCAACAAAAAATTACCCAACTTTGGCAATGGTAAAAACCTGATTAGGAAATTTTCTGTTATTTCAAAAATAGAACACTTCATTTCCAAAGAAAGCAGAGAAAAAAGTTTATTGAATTTAGTTTCCTGACACATGCGGGTGTCATTAGTAATGGAACTCATGAGGACATTTCTACTGTACGGCAACGCAAAACCAGCAAGGAAATGATCTACTTCATACACAACATTGTTCTTGAGTTATTCTAGTGTTCTAAACTCTTCTGTATGTATGAATTACCTGGAGAACTTATGAAAACATAGTGCTTATGGATTCAATTCAATGAGTCTGCAGTCAGCCTGAGATTCTGTGCAGCTAACAGCTCCCACGTATTGCCAACACTGCTCATCCCTAAATCATATTATGAGTAGTGTGTGTTTTGTTTACTTTGCCGGGGTATTCCCATATTTTCCTTCTTCACTAAAACATTACCATCTCAATATTAACATATACTCAACATTAAACATAAAGGTCTGTGATATCCTTTAGGTGAAACTGGATTGATACTTCCTCCTTCTTGAATCACCAGTTATACTTAGGTTACCACATCAGATTATTGATGTGACTTATTCTTCTTAGTCAATCTAATTATTATGAGTTTTCATCATTAAGAAATTCAAATTAACCAGGTTAGGAAATCACTGACCTCTCACCTGAATATGACTGATCGCCCTGTTATCAGTATAGCTTTGTTAATAGGCTGTCCAGCCATCAGAAAATTTTGCCTTTAAAGACATTCCTTTTCAGTTTGTTGTTATTACCTGAGGCTATGAACTGGGTCACACCTCTCTGAAACTTAAAGCTAAGCAACTGTTTTTAATCATGGTCTTTGTAGATTGTAAAGTATTTCAAAAACAATTTTTACAGTGAAATTGAATATCATAAAGTAGTTACATTGGTAAACAATTTGCGTTATTTAAAAATTATTGTCCTGGAGTTCCCGTCGTGGCGCAGTGGTTAACGAATCCGACTAGGAACCATGAGGTTGCGGGTTCGATCCCTGCCCTTGCTCAGTGGGTTAATGATCCGGCGTTGCCGTGAGCTGTGGTGTAGGTTGCAGACGCGGCTCGGGTCCTGCGTTGCTGTGGCTGCGGCGCAGGCCAGTGGCCACAGCTCCGATTAGACCCCTAGCCTGGGAACCTCCACATGCCGCGGGTGCGGCCATAAACCCGCGGCCATAAAATGAAAAAAGGCAAAAAAAAAAAAAAAAAAAAAATTATTGTCCAGCTGAGGTCATCTTTCTGCCAGTAATTCTGACTTGAGAATCACGCAAGATTAGCTGGAAGACTTCTTACACCACAGATACTGGGCCTCACCCTTGGTTTCTACTTCATTAAGTTTGGGTGGGGGCTTGTTTAACAGGATTCCCTGCCTCTGCCCACTAAATGCCAGTAGCAACCCTACTTCCTGCTGTTGTGGTAACCAAATATTGCTAATGTCTCCAGACATTAGTAAATGCTCCCTGAAGACAAATCCAACCTTGGCTAAGAACCACTGTTCTGTGCCATGTCATTCCCATTAATTTCTGCTTTAATGTGTGTTAACTTAATATTAATTTGTGTTTTGATTAAGTGGAAGACCAAGGACATGCCAACTCTGGTGTAATGGCATGACTGGTGGGAAATGTACCTAGGGGTATTTCATGGAGCAACTGGTTGACAATCATTGGGCTAAAGGAACAAAAGAAACTCGATAATTGAAAAGGCAATCAGGAGTTCCTGTCGTGGCCCAGGGGGTTAGGAACCTCACTAGCATCCATGAGGATTCAGGTTCCACCCCTGGCCTCAATCGGTGAGTTAAGGATCTGGCGTTGCCATGAGCTGTGGCATAGGTCACAGATGTGTCTCGGTACTGATATTGCTGTGACTATGATGGAGGCCAGTGGTTACAGCTCTGATTCAACCCCTAGCCTGGGAACTGCCATATCCCACAGGTGTGGCCCTAAAATGGGAAAAAAAGAAGAAGAAGAAGAAGAAGAAGATGGAGAAAAGAAAAAGAAATCAAAGACTAAAATTATCGAAGTTCTCTTGTGGCTCAGTGGGTTACCAGACCTGGTGTTTTCACTGCAGGGGCTCAGGTAGCTGCCTTGGTGCTGAATTCAATCCCAGGCTTGGGAACATCTGCGTGCCCTGAGTGCAGCCAAACAAAACAAAACTAAAACTATCTTTGTGGACTTAGCCCTCAACAAGCAAAAAATCCCATACCTCCTAAACTTTGGTCTCCTGAAGTCTTTCTTTGGCCATGCTCTGATCCTGTAGAAGCCTCACCTTTGTCCAGCTCCTTTCCCATCCTTATTCCAGACTATCCCAGCCATGAAGTCACCACAGGGAGGCTGTCCCTGTTACTGGTACATAGGCTATGAGGAACTTAATCCCTTTCCTGAATGCAGAGGTGTGTTACCAGAATCTGACACTGTGAATCTGAGTACATTTCTTTTCAGTGTCACAGTCCTGTTGACACGTAAATCACTGCTGTTGCAGAACTTCAACCACAGTGAAGTTTGAATTGGTTATTACAGATGTTTAAGGACATTATTGTCTTAAATAACATTGCTCCAAGACCTCAAAAAAAAAAAAAAAACACAAATGGATGTTTGGAACACAATCCATTCTTGCGGCAGAGGCTGTCTCTAGATATCAAGTAGGTTTTCTAGGAAAAACATGTACACATAATTTGTACAGGATCACATCCTCTCTTCCTTTCTCTATCTCCTCTCTCTCCCCTTATCTCTTCCTCTCTTTCTGAGCTGCAGTTTTTCCTTGTGTTTGGACAATGTTGTTTTTTTTTTTAATTTTCCTTTGGATCATACGTTAAAAGTCTATTTTTGTATCCGACAAGTATTAAGTGATCTTTATGATTTAATTATAATTGCGTGTTTCTTCCATTTAATTCATTGCGCTAATTTTATGGGGGGAAATAGGACAAAAGACTCATGGAAAATCCAATGAATAATGATGCTATTGATGTTAATAAAGGGTAATTGCTTCCTGTTAAAATTCAAATCTCATATTGACCAGAAATCCTTATTAAATGTCTCAAAACCTATTTTTGTTCATTTAATGAAAGAAGTCCATTGAATTCAGATTTACACTGAAACAGAAAAAATCATTTTGATTTAGAAACTGATTCAAAGACACAAAATGAATTCCAGAAGTCTCAAATAATGAAGACAAATAGAGCGCTGAAGAAGAGAAGAGGGTGGATTACCTTCAGGCAAATCCTCCACACCGCTCTTTCCATTCTCATCCCTACCACCTTCACTGCAAACCCTGCCAGGTCCTCTTGAATATGCAGTCCCCTAGCCCTCTCTTACATCTTCCTTTCACTCTGCCTACCCCATCTCCCCTAAAGAAAAATGACTGAATATGACCCCAGTAAGATGCCATCTGAAGTGGGGGGGAATCTCTCCTCTAAGGAAAGGGTGGTTTTAGAACACAGGCAGGACAAAGCTAAAAGGAAGACAAGTAAAAATTCCTGCAGTACCGGGCCAGAGCCGAGGAGAGCACAGGATGATAATACTGATGCTCAGAGGGACCAGCTCCACCAGAGGCAAAGCTCAGAAGATGCTGGCAGCTATCATATGCAAAAAAAAAAAAAAAAAAAAAACAAAACAGATCTACAGTTACATTGACAACACTGTAAGACATCTTCAGAAAACATCAGCAAAGAGGCAGGTAATAATTTAATTCCTTTTGTCCACACTGGAGTTTCTGGATAAACCCTTGCCTGAAGCTCACTTTACCACTGTAATTTTTTATTCTGAGAACCAGTGATATTTTTTTTTTATGACTTAGCCCATTTGAAATGTTTCCTGTCCTCTCCCAGCCTGTATAGTCTCCTCTTATCCTCTAAATGAGCTCTCTGGGCACATGGACTTCTTTCAGCAACTTGACCACATCTAGGGTATATCAGAGAGCTTCCTACATATTGTTCCTTATGCTTGAAACATTCTTAACCCCTGTGCCGTTATCCATTTATTGCCTCTCAGCTCCAAATTCACCTTGTTGCCTGGTCTGTGAAAAAGCATCTGGGCCCTTCAACTATTTGCCTGGCAGCTGACATAATGTTAAGCCTTATCAGTTGAGGGCATTAGACAGATATTGTAAGGACAAAGAGTTTCCTTCCTTGTTACAGTGGCTCATTTGTCAGGCTCCTGGAGAGCGTGATTTTTTTTTTCTTCAGTTCTTGGCCCGTATAGTTTTCACCAGTCCTAGGTGTCTGCATGGCACAGCTTTCTCCAGCATTTGACCACATGTTTTCTTCAGTTTTTGACTAGAGTGGTGGCTTAGAGAGTGTGGGCCTCTTTCCCCACTCAGGTCACTGTTCTCTGTACTCCCTCTCAATCCCATGTGTTCACAGGCTGGCCCTGAGCTGAGCTGGGCATGGGAATGTACCGGATTCATGCAGAGGGAATCCTCTGCGTTTCACTGGTACCCCTGTTCCTGCTGTGCACCCCATCCTTTCCTCATGGCTTCCTATCAGTCGGCCTGCGCACTCCTGCCCAGACGGGCCAGGCCCAGGCAAAATGGCAATCTGGCAAACTGCTCCACCCTCCAGGGTACCACAACCACGTCACCTTCTACCACCTCTTTCGATGAAAGCTGAGCCTTCCCTGTCAGTTTGTCCTTCCTTAGGTATGCTACCCGGCCCTAGGTTTCCTTTTAGGGTTCTCTTTCCATTTATGTAGTTATCTTAGCTTGATAACTTTTATATGAAAGTTCCCCTGTTTAAATTACTCTCTCCTGGTGGGCCTTAGATGATACACCCCCTATTCCTGGTGCTGCTCATATTCCAGATCTCATTTTCTTGGGCCAACGTCCTCTAACCTCCAGACTAGGTTAGATCCCCATATTAACTAGCTCTCACTACATATCACACTTTCTCTTTTGTTTGTAAAGTTTACGACCGTAATTAAAGATTATATGGTTATTTGCTTTGTTGCTTCATTACTATCCTGGAAGGTCAATAAAGACAGTAAAACATCTTTCTTGTATTCTTAGCATCTAACATAATGCCTGGGACAACAGAGCTGGCTTTCATAATACTGATTTTTATTTATGTATTTATTTAGTCTTTTTAGGGCCAAATCCAAGGCATATGGAGGTTCTCAGGCTAGGGGTTGAAGCACAGCTGTGGCTGCCGGCCTATGCCACAGCCACAGCAACATGGGATCCAAGTCGCACCTGCGACCTACACCACAGCTCACAGCAATGCTGGATTCTTAACCCTCTGAGCAAGGCCATGGATCCAACCCGCGTCCTCACGGATGCTTGTCAGATTCGTTTCTGCTGAGCCAAGACAGGAACTCTGATTTTTTTTTTTTTAATGTGTGTTATATGCATATGTGAATTTTATTAATGAAGAAATCAAAAAACCCAAAGTAGCTATGAAAGGGATAAACAGAATACAAATTTAAGCAGGTGTCACTCATTTTTGCTAATTTCACTCTGGTAGGGCTAAGAACGTTTTAAGTGTTCAATAAACACTTTATTAACTGACAGCAAGGACAGTATGATTCCTCCTACATTTGGACAGTACTCCCTTGTACTGTGACATAAAAGTGCTTCAGAAAGTCATTTATGCTCTATCAACCTCCTTGGGCTAATGACTAAAGAGGGCCTCTTCTTTCCTGCCAGACTTTTGGGAAAGTGGAACATAGCCAGAACACATGGACCTGGAAAAACTTTTGGAGAAGGCTTAGAGTTCAGAGTGAACAGATTCAAAATGCAGGATTTTAATTGATCACTTGCTGACCAGAATGCTATTCAGAATGCTAACAACTGTCAAATTAAATAAATTCTGTTGCTACTTAGTCAAGAGCTAACTCTCTTAAGAGGCAGCCCAGTCATGGATCAATACAGGAGAGCATTTACTTTTATGGGATTTTTATTTTGAGCTTGTACTGGAAGCCAGCGTTTTCTTTATCTGTTAATGGCTTTTTAATATGAGTGGTCTTTCCTGATCAGCAGTTTATGGGCATCTTTTCAAACATCAATTTGACATTTCCTGAAGAATGACTGTTTCTTTCCATGAATCTCCCAAAGCAAGTTTGGGACTCTGCTGAGACTATACTGTACAGCAGAACATCTATAACGGATATTTGTTGGTCTTGCCATCCAAAGTCAAGACCCCCATCCTGTGCTCACAGGATCCTGATTTGGTTTGGGGAATCACCCTTCCCCAAATGCTTCTGTCCACACGTGTGGAGTGAAGTTGACTTCACACTTGGCTCTGGGGATGCCCTTGTGGCCAAGTTCTAATTCAGACAATACATTTACACATCACAGTTGGCTCTGGTCACAGTTTGATTCATGAATGTGCGTAGGGTCTAAATGTGAACAAATGCAGTTCTGAGACTTCTCTCTGAGCTTCCTGAGATACGGACTTTGTCTTTCCGGCTGCACTTGGAATTTCAAGCATATGTGTTCTGGAGCTGCTGCAGATTGATCCAAAGCAGAGGTGAGCAGAACCAGAAGGCAGACAAAAATAATCCAGATTCTGACAGTTTTAATATAAGCTTCTCATCAAGTTTCTCCACAGTTGAGATATTCTAGACTTTGCAGTTGTAGGGGCTCATAAATTCACTTATTGATTAATCAATTCAGCACGTTAAATGTATCCTTCAATCTTGGTGAAAATCTGCCCAGCTCTTTTCAGATGTAAACTGATGAGCAAGAATAGATGAGAGACAGAAAATAAATTTTAGTCACATAGAATGAAAAATAAATAGTGATCTGGTATTGAGATAAGATATGCTTATAGCAGTCATTTTTTTTAGTACTTAAAATAGGTTTTGCAAGATTTGAGAGACAGAGATATCAAAATATAGGCTGTCTTCTACTTGTAGAAGTAGGTGAATATAATTATTCATTGATATTATAACACAACAGAGTAATTATGGACATTTTATTTGAACTACACCCCTCTTAAAATCTTCTCAGGTTCTTAAAACTGATTAATGAACAGTAATATCGAATGCTACATGTGTCTTTTAATTCTTTTATAATGTTACAACAAAAATACTATAGACTGGGTGACTTAAACGACATTTGTTTTGTACAGTTATGAAGGCCGGAAGTCCAAGTTCAAAGCACTGCAGGTTTGGTGTCTGGCTTCCTGGTTCACACATAGCTGTCTTCTCGCTGTGTATTCACATGTCTTTATGTAGTGGAAAGGATAAGGAGGCTCTCTGGGGTCTCTTTTATAAGGATGCTCATTCCATTTCATGAGCGCTCCACCTTCATGACTTAATCACATTTCAAAGGCCCTACCTCCTAATACCATCACACTGGGAATTAGGTTTCAACATACGAGTTTGGGGAGGAACAAACATTTAACCTATAGCATCATGGGTATGTGTTTGTCAAGAAAATACTATGTATAAAATATTGTTTAGGTGATTTAAAAAGTAGAAGACAGAAAGAGAGAGCCAGAGATAGAGAAAGAGAAGGAAAGTGGGAAGGAACAAGGAAGGAAGGAAAGAAGGGAGGAAGGGAGGAAGGAAGGAAGGAAGAGAAGAAAATTTAATTCACTCAACAGATACTTTCTGAGTACCCATCTGTACCAATGTCCTGGGAACATGAAGTCAAAAAACAAAATCAAAAGCAAACCACAATTTCTACCCTTGAGAAGCAGATGTGGTGTAAAATACAAGCATAGAAACAAGAAGAAGACAAAAAAAAAAGCTGTATATAGTAGGTTAAGTTAGTAAAATTCAGAAGGGAAGCCTGTCTAGAAGACTTCATAGAGATGGTGACCTTCAAGCTGGGGTTAACCATCAAGTAGGAGTTTCTGAGGCAGAAAATGTACCCAATCCACTCATCAACACAGGTACACAGCTGTAGGGCCCCATGCAGGGCAGATGGCTTCTAACAAAGCAGAAAACAGACCCAATGTCTCTGGGGGATGGAAGACAGCACGGTGTCCAGAGGAGGTAGAGCCAGCCAAGTCCCATCCCTTTCTCAAACTTACAAATCAGATCCGGCATATCCCCATGAGAAGGAGCAGAGGCCAGAACACTTAAAGCAAGAGTTTTCAGTTGTCTTCAAACTTAATAATTAAGCCTATGGGCAACCAAGGGTATTTTCTTTCTTGGGGAAGAAAAATCAGAAAATTATAAGGACAATCTTGTTCCTACCTTCATGATATTGCTTTCCCCAAATACTAGCCACACTTTAAAATGAGGGTAAACAGGAGTTCCTGTTGTCCGCAGCAGAAACAAATCTAAATAAACCGTGAGGTTGTGTGTTCGATCGCTGGCCTCAACTAGTGGGTTAAAGATCCAGCGTTGCACTGAGGTGTGGTGTAGGTCGCAGACATGGCTTGGATCCAGCGTTGCTGTGGCTGTGGCTGTGATGTAGGCTGGCAGCTGTAGCTCCAATTCGACCCCTAACCCGGTGTTTCCATACACCACAGGTGTGGTCCTAAAAAGTAAAAAAAGAAAAAAAAAGATGGAAAATGAAGAAGTAGTTAATTTAAATGTTACTGAGGTCTTGACGGCCATGCTCACTACTGGGCAATAATCCAAGAATTTATCAGTGATAAAACTAATGCTTTTTTTTCTTGTCTGTCTAAATCTGTCTCTCTATTGAATCCAGACTTGGAAGCTGAAAACAGGGAGCAGTTTATTATCTCCCTAAAATCCCAATAGGAGAATTTTTAATTGGAAACTGACACAAGATGGTTTATGTTTTAATTTATTTTATTATTTTATTTTGTTTTACTTTTTTAAGGGCCACACGCACAGCATATGGAAATTCGCAGGCCATGGGTCGAATAGGAGCTGTTGTTCCCAGCCTACACCACAGCCCCAGCAACACAGGATCCAGGCCACATCTGTGACCTATACTGCAGCTCACAGCAATGCCAGATCCTTAACCCACTGAGTGAGGCCAGGGATCGAACCCACATGGACTTTAGTTCGATTCATTTCTGCTGAGCCATGACGGGAACTCCAGGTTATGTTTTTTAAAAGGTAATTCTGGATGCTGAGTGAAAAAATGTATCTTAGGCAGTCAAGGGGGAAGGTAGGAGAGATGGGAAAATGCTTACCACAGCAGGAAGAAATTGTAGCGGGTTTGATGGTGTGATAGTAAAAGATATGGTGATGGATGAGAAGAATAAGGATATATTTTAGAGAAAGCACTAGCTGATGGATTGAAGGAATAGAAAGAATAAGAGATTCCAGGTGATTCTTTTGTTTTTGACACACCTAAATATATAGGGTATCATTTACTTAAAGCAAAAAGCAAAAGCAGGCTTGGAAGAGGAAGGAAATTAAGAGTTTTCTGTTACACATGTCAAGCTTAAATTAAGATTTATATTAGATATCTAAGTGAAGTTATCAGTTACAGAGTTTGATCTGTGAACCTGAAGTTTCGATAAGGACTAGAGATATAAACTGGGGCATATTTTTATTGCCCTGTGGATTATTGACATATGGAGGGTCAATTTAGGACAATTCATAAACTATAAATCTAATTCTTAAAATGTAGGAGTACTGTACACATGCCACACTTGAAGTCATTTCACGTGAATGCAAATGAAAAGATATTTTAAGAGTTCCCGTTGTGGCTCAGTGGAAATGAATCTGCCTAGGATCCATGAGGACACAAGTTTGATCCCTGGCCTCGCTCACTAGATCAGGAATCTGGCATTGCCATGAGCTATGGTGTAGGCTGGCAGCTACAGCTCTGATTCGACCTCTAGCCTGGGAACCTCCATAGGCAGTGGGTATGGCCCTAAAAAGGCAAAAAAAAAAAAAGATATTTTAGACATTGTTTCTTTAAAACAAGTTATTTCTCAACATGCTATTTAGGGTCTTTTGGACAGTATAATGATTCCATGAAAAGTACTTGATCACTGCAATTTAGGACAAAATTAGAGGCAAGAGTATACTGATAATTTTGACAGAAGTAAACACATACACATACATGTATGATATGAACATTAGCATTGTCTTTGCATTCAGTGGCACTCATCTTTCCCTAGCCCAGAGAGTACACACGTCCCCAGGGACCCAGATGAGATGGCATCTCTTCCCAGAAAGGAAAAATCTTCATATCTTAACACTTGGCTGTTACATGAGCTGTGCTATCTGTGTGCCAGTTTTTAATTAGGACTTAAACTAAAGGCTAAAACTAGGGTGATTTCTATTGTTGACCTAAAACAAATAGACTGCTATTTTCGCAGCAAAAATGAGTTTATTGGGGATCAGCAAAGAACTGTAATTCAGGATCTACAACCATGGCAAGTCAAGTGCAAGTCCCTACACAGCAAGGGAAGGAGAATTCTTTCATAGGGAGAAAAAGGAAGTGCAGAGGGCTGAAATAAACAAAGGGTCCGTGACTTTTCACTGGTTGAGTTATTGCCAGGAAAGAACTTGTGATGTCTTCTACTTCCTATTTCCTTTATTTAATTGGGGTGTCTACATATTCAACTTTTACAAACTGTTTAAGATATAAATAAAATTGACTAGCTGAAATCCATCTCGTCTAGATGTCTTCAAATCTCATGAGCTTGTGTGTATAAATAATGTAATATTAACAATGATGATCCAAATTTTACCAACTTGGCTCCTACTGCCTGACTCAGGACATTGGTCAGGACCTATCTCTTTATCTCTCCAATCAAAATATCTCCTAGTTACTTCTTGAAGCATCTGTAGGAAGTTTCTCAGATGTGCTCAGGAACACTTGTCCTTTGAGACTGATATTTGATGCCCAACCCCCAGTGTGAGAACAGTGCCTCTCTGCCTTGAATGCTGTTACCCACTGCTCCCATAGCTGAAAAGCTGTGGTTTGTTAAACTAACTCCTGCACCATTCAGTTTGTTTGCAATGCCTGAGCTCTACAGAGGTGCTTGTAGAAATAGGTATATATTTCAAATATTTCTGACCAGGACTTCCAAGGATATAATGATTTCATGGCTTGGGATCTAAGTGTAGAGGCTTCTATATGTCTTGCAGCACAGTGGCATTTTTCTCTGACACTATCATTCACACAGAGGAGTGCAGAACAGGGCATTTATGTTCGTGATACAGAAGAAAATCATAATAGAAACGCTCATGCATAGGTCCAGTCTCCTGTTTTTCTCTTATCTCTCTTCTATCCTCTCCTTTCCCTCGTGACTCAAAGGATGCCCCTTCTCCTTTTGTAGGTCACTCCTACTTTCCATTACCCAGGACTTCACACCAGTCACTATTTCTTCTTCTGGGTTTTACACCAGTCTCTCCACTGGCATCTTTTCCTTAATCCCTAGACATGCTTAAGTCTGCCTATAAAAGTGTAAATGTGAGTGATATCATCATCATGGCATAAGATATTTTCTTTTTGTCTTCCTTTTAAATAACTAATTAGGAATCCATTTACCAACAAAAGTACCTCCGTGGAAGCTGTGGATCCAGCATCATTAGCCAAGAGTTTCTACCGCTTATGCATTTGGTAATAGGCAGACAGGCTTCAGTACACTCTATGCAACTAGCAGGAGCCAGCAAACCTGCCCTACCCCCTCTTGGCCCTAGACAGGGAAAACCTGGAGAGTGCTGACCCGGCAGACTCCCATAGACAAGAAAAAGTTTGCAGAAACCCAGTCTTTCCAAGGGGAAATTACAGCATATGATTGTAGCAAAATAAAAATATGTTTGGAGGTATTGGATGGGTAAGAGAAACATTGCCAGTGCCATTGCTCCTCCTACATAGTACAAGAATAAACTAGCTTGTGATGACTTCCCTAAGAGGGAAAAGGAGGGTTGTAAGTGAGTATCCCAGCTGTGTAGGATGCTGCTGGAGGAACACATTTCTCTCCAGCAGCACAAAAGTGTTGAGGTGGGACATCTATAACTGGGGGCAGGGGGTAGTTGAGGAAAGAGGCAGATAAAAATATCAAAGGGCATTAAAGAGTTAAGGTTTCTGCTGACTGTGCTCAGAACTTCTGTAGGAAACCTACCCATGAGCCTCTGGGAGTATCTCACCCAAGAATCCTCCCTCCTCACCCCAACACACACACACACACAGGCATGTGGACTCTGCAAATTCCCCAAGTGACAAATCCATACTGCCCCACTCCACAGCCAGCTCTTCTGCATGCTGTGTGTGGCACAAAACAAGTCTTAGCAAATTTAAAAAGACTAAAGTACTGCAAAGGGAGTTCCCACCATAGCTCAGCAGAAACAAATCTGACTAGTAATGAGGACACAGATTCCATCGCTGGCCTCCTCAGTGGGTTAAGGATCTGGAGTTGTGGTGAGCCATGGTGCAGGTGACAGATGTGGCTCGGATCTGTCATTGCTGTGGCTTCTGGCTGTGGTGTAGGCTGGTGGCTACAGCTCCAATACAACCCCTAGCCTGGGAATCTCCATATGCTGTGGGTGTGGCCCTAAAAAGGCAAAAAAAAAAAAAAAAAAAAAAAAAAAAAAAAAAAAAAAAAAAAAAAAAAAAAAAAAAAAAAAAAAAAAAAAAAAAAAAAAAAAAAAAAAAAAAAAAAAAAAAAAAAAAAAAAAAAAAAAAAAAAA
>PVHT021183694.1:2445518-2669321 GCA_004024745.2 Catagonus wagneri | reverse complement strand
TGGAAACTAAAGAGACACAATGAACTTCTTTGAAGAACAGACAATGACTCACAGATTTTGGAAAACCTTGGTTTTTCAAATAAGACAATCTGGGGGGTGGGGGGATGCACTGTGGGTTTGGGACACAAAATCTATCGAATTGACTTATGATCTTTGTACACCTATAACTGAAATAAAATTCATTGTTAATAAGAAAAAATAAAAAATAAAAAATAAAAATTTCTAAACACAGAAAATCCCGTGACTGGGTGGCTTCTCTGATAAATTCTACTAAATATTTAAAGAAGAATGATGCCAATCCTTCTCAAGCTCCCAGAAACTTTAAGAGATGGTAATTTTCTATGAAGCTAGCATTACCCTGATAGTAAAGCTAAAATAAGGACACTGCAAAAAAGAAAACTATAGACCAATATTTCTGGTGAATATAGATAGAATAACTTTCAACAAAATATTAGCAAACTGGGAGTTCCCTTGTGGTGAAGAGGGTTAAGGATACAGCATTGTCACTGCAGTAGCTCCAGTCACTGCTGTGGTGTGGGTTTGATCCCTGGCCAGGGAACTTCCATGTGCCATGGTCATGGCCGAAAAATTAGCAAACTGAATTCAACAACAGATTAAAAGGATCATACATTATGACCAAGTGGTATTTATCCCTGAGATGCAAGGATGATTCAAATACATGAATCAATAGTGTGATATAAAACACTGAGAGATTAATAGATTAAAAAAATCATATGATCATCTCAACAGACACAGAAAAAGTACTTGACAAAATATAGCATCCTTTCATTAAAAAAGCCTTCGACAAATTGGGCGTAGAAAGAACATACCTTAAAAATATAAAAATTATAAATCACAATTCATAGCTAACATCATATTCAACAATGAAAGACTGAAAACTTTTCCTTTAAGATCAAGAGCAACACAAATGTGCCCATTGTCACTAGTTTTATTAAACATAGTTCTAGGAGACCTAGCTAGAGCAATGGGATAAGACAAAGAAATAAAAACCATCCAAATTGGAAAGGAAGAAATAAAGCTATCATTATTTGCAGATGATGTGATCTTAGGAATGGAAAACCCTAAACATTCAAACAAGAAATCCTGGAACTATTTAACAAATTCAGTAAAGCTGCAGGATATAAACTCAACATACAGAATTCAGTTTGTTTCTATATACTAACAACGAAATATTTGAAAAAGGAATAAAACTATCCCATGCAATATTGCATCAAAAAGAATAAAATACTTAGGAATAACATTTACCACATGAGTGAAAGAGCTGTATAAATAAAACAATTTATTTGACAAAAGGAGCTGAAGAAGACACAAGCAAATGAAAAGGTATCTTATGTTCATGGATCAGGAGAATCAGTATTGTTAAAATGTCTGCCCAAAGCCATCCATAAATTTAATGCAACCTCTATCAAAATTCCAATGGATTTTTCACAAAAATAGAAAAAAATTCAAAAATTTGTATGGAACCACAAAAGACCCTGCATGACCAAAGCAATACTAAGAAAGAAAGACAAAGCTGGAAGCATCACATTTCTTGATTTCAAACTATATTACAGCTCTTCCTTTACTTACAATGAGGTTATGTTCTGAAAAAAAATCATAAGCTGAAAATATTTTAAGTTAAAAATGCATTCAATACACTTAACCTACCCAACGTCATACCTCAACCTACCTCAAGGTTATACCATTACATCATAGCCTACCTTAAAAGCACTAAGAATGCTTACTTTAGCTTATAGGTGGGCAAAATCATCTAACACAAATCTTATTTTATAATAAAGTGTTGAATATCTCCTGTAATGTATTTAATATTATACTAAAATGAAAAGAAAATGAAAAATACTGTGGAGGTTCCTCAAAAAATTAAAATAGGAGTTCCCTGTTGTGGCTCAGTGGTTAATGAATCTGACTAGGAACCACGAGGTTGCAGGTTTGATCCCTGGCCTTGCTCAGTGGGTTAAGGATCCAGCATTGCTGTGAGCTGTGGTGTAGATCACAGACGTGACTTGGATCCCACGTTGCTGTGGCTGTGGCGTAGGCCTGTGGCTACAGTTCCGATTTGACCCCTAGCCTGGGGACCTCCAAATGCTGCGGGTATGGCCCTAGAAAAAAGACAAAAAAATTAAAAATTAAAATAGAACCACCATATGATTCAGCAAACCCATTTCTGGGAAATGAAAACAGGATGTTGAAAAAATACCTATACTTCCATGTTTATTGCAACATTATTTACAGTAGCCAAGTCATGGAAATAAACTAAGTGTCCATCAACAGCTAAACGGATAAAGAAGATATGATATATATAACTCACACATACATATATGATTATGTTGTATATAATGGAATATTATACATCCACGAGAAAGAAGGAAATTCTGCCATCTACTACAATATGGATGGACTGTGAGGGCATTATGCTTAGTGAGGTGAGTCAGATTAAGACAAACACTGCATTATATCACTTATAAGCGGAATTTAAAAAGCTGAACTCATAGAAACAGTAGAATAGTAGTTACCAGGGGCTGAGAGGTTGGGGAACTGGGAAGATGTTAAAAGGTACAAATTTGCAACAAGAAGATGAATAAGTTTTAGAGATCTAATGTACAGTATAATGATTAGAGTCAATAATACTATATTATATACTTTGCTAAAAGACTGGATCTTAAATGTTTTAACTACAAAAAAGAAATAATTATGTGATGTCACAGAAGCATTAACAAAGCTAAAGTGGAAATTGTATTGAAATATATAAATGTATCAAATTAATACATTCCTATATAATATGTAAATTACATCCCAATTTTAAAAACTGTAGATGTTAAATATTTACTTCTATTTAAATTAATACCAGATAAAATTTAATAAAGTGATTATTTGAAATACTAAAACTAGATTAAATAAAGTTAAGTTTATTATGAAAACCTAATACTTAAATATTTGATCATCTACAAAAAGAGTCAATCCCATGTCAATGAGTCTCATGTTAACCACGTAGAGTGATTTTTTTTTTTTTGGTTAAAAATTTTTCAAACTGTTAAAAAACTTTTTCTGCTTCTACACTGCTTGTAAGAAATAGTAAAGAGATATTTATAAGCTAATCTTAAATATTTTTCTCTGACTCATTCATCTTTAAATTATTCCATCCAAGTTTGAGGTCTTTGGAAAGCTTTTATTTCTTTTAGTGATTGCATTGAGGGCAAGCTATAGTGTTTGCTGTTATTGTTTTCATTTCCATATAAAATTTACAGTCACCTTGTCAGTTTTTGTAAAAAGCAAACAAACAACTCTGCCAGTACTAGATTGAGACTGGTTTAATAGTTTAAATTAGGAACATGGAAAAAATACTTTGTGATCATTAAAATTAAATATATAAAAAAATTAGGAAAACTCAAGAAAAACTGGTTTTATAATATTAATAGCAACTCATATCGTGATAACATCTTACTTCAACAAATTGTCGTGATAACTATATCAGATATGTAAATTCACCCTTCCTCTCTGATATTTGAGGAAATGAAAGCTCAGAGATATGATTTAAATTATGCATGGTTGGCGTTCCAGTTGTGGTGCAGCGGAAACGAATCCGACTAGGAATCATGAGGTTGCAAGTTCGATCCCTGGCCTCGCTCAGTGGGTTAAGGATCTGGTGTTGCCGTCGGGCTGTGGTGTAGGTCACAGATGCAACTTGGATCTGGCATTGCTGTGGCTCTGGTGTAGGCTGGCAGCAACAACTCAGATTAGACCCCTAGCCTGGGAACCTCCATATGCTACAGATATGGCCCTAAAAAGACAAAAGACAAAAAAGAAAAAATAAATAAATTATACATAGTTGCTCAGTGAGTGGAAACTTGGAAAACACACTCAAGTCTGCAGTGCTATGAAAAAAAATCACAATTTTAGTTACCTACATTTTAAAAATATCAAGCTTTTTGAACAGAAATCTTTCTAAAAATGAATCACAAATGTATTTTGCACTCTTCTCAACCTACAGAGCACAATTATACATTTTAATTTATTTCAATTTACGATCAGTCCATTGAGTATTAGTGATTGCCTTAAACTGTAATATAGTGTTTTCCTAATACTCCATTATTGTACCTAAGATCGTTTTCTGTCATATTAAATGGGCTGAAAATAACCTACCTTTTCTTTTTGTAGCTGCTCTTTTGGGCATTTCTGACTTATGTACATTAACTTGACCCAACTCTTCCCCCCTGCTTCTGTTTTAAGTTTGATTTCATAAACCATGTAATTCCAGCATTTTAATCTGGTCTGCAGGCCTTTCTGGTCTGAGATAGCCTCCCTGGAAATATAATTAGAGGCTCTCATCACCTGAAGGTAATTTCTTACGTAATAGCTAAGCACAGCAAGGAAGAGGGATGAGGAGTTTCTGATGACACAGTTGGGGAAGGGAACTAACTTACAGATTCATACCAAACAGTAGAGAAAAAAAAGGTCTTTCTTTATATTGATAAATCACATATTCAATGAAACATTTATATATTGGTGAGAAAGTCATGCTTTTTAAAATACTTTATATTAAGCAGGTGTCTCTAAACATGATACTTTGTCCCTCTTTTGAAATCACCAATAGGTTTGTGTAGTATCCATGTTCAATTGTATTGATATTTTCCAAGTATTACGGTCTCAGGGAAACTTCATTACAGACTTCTACATCAACACAAAAGACTCCACACATGCTTATTTCCTCTACCCCTGAAAATCCCACTGAAATGGTAGCAAAATAGCTCAAAACATTACAGATATGCAACCAAAAGAAGCAGAAAGGGTGAGCTTGTGTTAAAAGCCAGGATGTTTTAACAAAATTATGAAAGATGAAAAATGAATGTAGGAGCAAATGGTGATGCAGGATGGAGAAAGGGTGTCAGAAGAGAGATGCTCCAGAAGAGAGGAATGCGATGATGATTCCTGAGGCAGAACTCTGGACAGACTTGCAGTCCAGACACAGAAGTTGTCTAACTGGAACTTTAAATCCAGGCTAATTACCTCATACCATGTTCTCTAATTTTGCCGACCACATGCAGACTTCACGAGCAGTCAGTTATTTGCACCCTAGGTGACAGAAAAGAAACACACACACATACACACACACAAGCAATTCTTCCACAAGGAAATAATACATTTTCCGAGATTACCTAAGGCAGAGTATTTGGACATCAGTTCTTCCAGAGCAAAGACCTCTCTGTGGGGCACTGGGGGTCCAGAAACATCACTGACTTGCTTTCTTCTTGTTTCCACAACTCAGGCTGTGTTGATAAGCTCCAACTGCATTCCCAGAGCAGCCAAAAATTTGAAATTTCTGCCAACTATTTCAGGAAGTTTGGAACATGAAAGAAAAATCAAGTTAAAAACAAAGATAAAACTCTAATAGTTTAACTTAGAAAGAAGAGAAATGATTTAGGGACCAAAAATTTAAAATCAGGCAAAAGTGGAGTTAGTATATGTAGAGATATTTGAGAGATTATTATTTATATAAAAGAAGCATAGGAGACTGTGAAAAAAGAAAAAAACAATTATCCTGAAAGACCTCTTGGAAATTAAAAGTATGATTAGACAACAAAACAAAAAGTCAATGAAAAGACAGAAAAATAAAATCTAGGAGATCTCTGAAAAGAAGAAAAAAGGAAATGGAAAGTCTGAGGGAAACAGGAAAAAAATAAAGAATAACTTCTGGAGGTACAACAGCACTCTAAAGAGCTTTAAAAATGATGAATTGACAGAAAGAAATTATCAAGAGGAAGTCATCAAAAAATATAGGAGATAATCTCTCACATATGAAAGATGACACAGATAGGTACCACTGAATGCCATGGATAATGAATGGATTAAAAACCTGTCCATATTCCCATAGAAGTTCAGAACACCAGAGGGAGAAGGGGAGAAAAATAATACAAGTTTACCTAGCGGTGAATAAGAACCAGGAAGCATCACCTTTCTCATGGATCTCCAGGCAGTTCTCAAGATAGTGCTGGCTTTCAGAATACAATGCAGGTAGAGCCGAGGGAAACAAGAAATCAATGAACAAAATACAGAAATAAACCATCCAAGACTTCCATGGAGTCAATGACAATAATTTCTAATATTTTTTAGGTTAGACTAAAATGTAGATAACACATTTTTTATTCCTTTTTTAATATTTTCAGATGCTGCTAATTTGGTCTGTTATAACCTCTGACAAACCCACTAGTTAGAGGAGTTCTTTTGTGGTGCAGCAGGTTAAGGATTCAGTGTTTTCACTGTAGTGGCTTGGTTTGCTCCTGTGGCTCGGGTTCAGTCCCTGGCCTAAGAACTTCTATATGCTGCAGGCTCAGCCAAAACAAAAACCATACGACCCTCTAGTATAGAAAAATAGCTAAGATTACCCTTTTCTTTTCTGTCTGTTTTTTTTTTTAATTATTTTTTTATTTTTTATTTTTGGGCCAGCACCTGAGGCATGTGGAGGTTCCCAGGCTAGGGGTAAAACTGGAGCTGTAGCTGCCAGCCTACTCCACAGCCACAGCTATGCAGGATCCGAGCCGCATCTGCAATCTACACCACAGCTCACAGCAATGCTGAATCCGAAACCCACTGAGTGAGGCCAGGGATCGAACCCTCATCCTCGTGGATACTAGTCAGGGTCATTACTGCTGAGTCAGGATAGGAACTCCCAAGATTACCCTTTTAGGAGTTCCCTTGTAGCACAGCAGGTTAAGGATCTGGCTTTGTCACTCTGGCACCTTGGGTCACTGCTGTGATGCAGGTTCTACCCTGTTGTCTTGGAATTTCCACACGTCTTGGGTGTGACCCCCCAAAAAAGATTAACTTTTTCACTAAATCTCATAATTTTAAGCATTTATTAAAAAAAAAGATGAGATAGTGTTAGGAGAACTACTATACAATTTTAATCTTTTGAAATCTTTCATTAATTTGAAAAAGAATAGATTTATTTCCCTAGTATCAATTTTTCATCCTTTCCCCTTCTCTATACTTTGTCTTGTCATTCCTTCCACAGCTTTGCAGAAGTCATTCAAATTCTTATCCACATTAATGAATTATATGCTGGTAAAAACAACATAGTAAATGATAAGAAGTATTTATTTCTGCGATGGCCACAGTATCTCTCAACCCTGGCCAGCCTCAGCCATTAAAAATTCTTCTTAGTTCAACTGAGTTGCCATGAATATCTTACTTATATCATTCAGGGTTTTAACTGCTGTAAAAGGGATATACTAATTATGTTGGAGCCACATGGTTTCCATGCATTTTCCAGGTGGTCCTTGTGTGGGGAGGACAAAAGACAGATGCTTGGACTGTTAAGAGAAAATTACTTGGATTCAACCTGGAAACTTCCTCCCTCCCTTCCTTCCTTCCTTTCCTTCCTTCCCTCTCTCTCTCCTTTCTTTCTTTTTCTTTTCTTTTCTTTTCTCTTCTTTTCTTTTCTCTTCTCTTCTTTTCTTTTCTCTTTTTAGGGCCACAAATACGATATAGGGAAGTTCCCAGGCTAGGGGTCAAATCGGAGCTGAAGCTGCAGGCCTACACCACAGTCACAGCAACACCAGATCCAAGGTGAGTCTGCAACCTACATCACAGCTCATGGCAACGCCAGATCCTTAACCCACTGAGCAAGGCCAGGGACCGAACCTGCGTCCTCATGGATACCATTCAGATTTGTTACCACTGCACCACCACGGGAACTCTGAGAACACTTTTCTTGTAAATGGCCTGATGTCTCATGACAAAGAATAACTGACCCACTCAAACATACCTAATACAAATCTACAAGCACTTTTGTCGGGGGAGGGTTGGGCCATGCCCAAAGCATGTGGAAGTTCCTCGGCCGGGGATCAAATCTTAGCCACAGCAGCAAACTGGGCCACTGCAGTGACAATGCCAGATCCTTAACTTGCTGCACTACAAGAGAACTTTACAATCACTCTGGTAGAAAGTAGAAATACTGAGATGAAAGAGATGTGGTTCCTGTCACCAAAAGACCCTCTGTCATGAATCTCCTTGGTGACCTGTATTCATTTGCTTTACTCCTGCAAAAATATTTGTTGAATTTATTGAGTTGGCAGGGCCTATCCTTGGTACTATGACAACAAAGAACAGGGCACTCTTTATCCTTCACAATCTTGCATATTACTAAAACCAACCAAACCAAACCAAACGAAATAACTTCTCAGCCTCTTCCTCTGTCATGAAGAATAAACACTGATGGCCTAAACTTCACCAGCCCCTTGCTCTTCAGTTGTTTTCAGCTGGAGCTGCAGACCAACAACTTATTTAAAGATTATTTAAAAATATATTCATATATGTGTCTGTGTACACACATATGCATATACTAGGTTCAGACTTTTTGATCACCACTTTGTTTCTAAAGGCAAGACAAACCAACTGTTCATAAGATCCATGCTAAGCAGCAGAGTTTTCGTGTATGCATTGGGTCCTTGCCCTTTTCAAGATAAATTATTTTTCTCCTACTTTCTTTTCCCCTTGCCAAAAGAATGAGCCACTCCTTCCACTCCTTGCATGATTTATTTTATATTAATCAGCCTAAGCTACTGCTGAGGATTCTTAGAATTCTGAACTTTCACAGTATGCATTATTCTAAGGTAACTGAAGAGAAACATGGTCTTGATTTAGCAGTTTTATTACACCTTTCAAGTAGTGTCAGTTGATGTTAGCATTTTCAAAGCCCTGTTATTTAATATGGACTAGGTTGGATACCTCTTGGATAAAAACTATCAGCTCTGGAAATCTTTTTATCTTTTATTTTATTTTATTTTACTTTATTATTATTATTGTTATTATTATTATTCTTTGTCTTTTGGGGCTGCACCCACAGGATAAGTAAGATCCCAGGGTAGGGGTTGAATCAGAGCTGCAGCTGCTGGCCTATACCACAGCCACAGCATTGCCAGATCCAAGCCGCATCTGCAACCTACACCACAGCTCATGGCAATGCTGGATCCTTAACCCACTGAACAAGGCCAGGGACTGAACCCACATCCTCACATATACTAGTCAGGTTTGTTACCATGAAACCAAGATGGAAACTCTCTGGAAATCCTTTTTAAATCTTCAGACAAATGTATGTATATATCTATATCTGTATGAAACATATAATTTGTAGAGTATATACATGTACACATATACATTTTTTACTCTTCTGTGGGTGAAGGGAATTAGGAGCAAATGTGTATAGGTAGCCTAAAAATGGCTCCCAAAGATATCAGGTACTAATCTCCAGAACCTGTAAATACTACTTTATTTAGAAAAAGAGAGTTCCTATTCCCTTTGTGGCTCAGCAGTTAATGAGTCTGACTAGGATCCATAAGGATGTGAGTTCGATCCTTGGCCCTGCGGGTTGAAGATCCCGCATTGCTGTGGCTGTGGTGTAGGCCAGCAGCTGTAGCTCTGATTCAACCCCTAACCTGGGAACCTACATACACCGTGGGTGTGGCCCTAAAAAGCAAAACAAAAAAAAGAATAACGGAGTTCCCATCATGGCTCAGTGGTTAACCAATGTGACTAGTATCCATGAGGCTACAGGTTCAATCCCTGGCCTTGCTGAGTGGGTTAAGGATCTGGCATTGCCGTGAGTTGTGGTGTAAGTCACAGATGCAGCTCGGATCTGGCGTTGCTGTGTCTGTAATGTAGGCCTGCAGCTACAGCTCTGATTCGACCCCTATCCTGGGAACCTCTGTATGCCACAAGTGTGGCCCTAAAGAGACAGACGAAAAAGGATCTTTGTGTGTGTGATTAGGTTAAGGGTCTTGAGGTGGGGATATTATTCTGGGTGATCCAGGTGGACCCTAAATGCAATCCCATGTATCCTTACAAGAAGGAGGTAGAAGGAGATCTGACATAGGCAGAAGAGGAAGAGGCCATGTAAATCATGGAAGAAGAGATTAAAGTTATGCAGCCACAAGCCAAGGGTTTGCTGGGAACCAACAGAATCTGGAATAGGTCAAGAACCAGATTGCCCCTAGAGCTTTCATAGGAAGCACAGCTTTTCTCATATCTTGATACTGACCCACTAAAGTTGATTTCAGACTTATGACCTCCAGAACTGTGAGAGAGTATATTCCTATCTCTTTAAGCCACCAAGTCATGATCATGCTACAGCAGCAATGGCAAACATATAAATACACATCAAAAAAAACAAAAACAAACCCACACGCAGTATGTGTCTAAGTATGTGCACCATCACTGAACTTGAAAAGAAGAAAAAAGAACCCTCTCTAAGGGAAACAGAACTGGGAGGAATCTCTAACAGATAAAAATTATACAGATTATACTGATTAAAAGCCACAACCCCAAACCTATGATTAATTAAGCTACTGAAAATATGGAATGGGTACCAGGAAACTCCATACCCAGAGAACGATGACTGTCACATGCAGAGCTGATCAACCCTGACCTGCTGACTCATCCTCATGAAAGGAGTGGCTGCTTAAAAGTGAAGGCAGTGTGAGAATGATTCAGTTAAAAAGAACCACCAATAGGAGTTCCTGTCATGTCACGGCGGAAAGGAATCCGACTAGGAACCATGAGGTTGCGGGTTTGATCCCTGACCTCGCTCATTGGGTTAAGAATCCAGCATTGCCATAGCTGTTGTGTAGGTCACAGATGCGGCTTGGATCTGGCGTTGCTGTGGCTGTGGTGTAGGCCGGCAGCTGTAGCTCTGATTTGACCCCTAGCCTGGGAACCTCCATATGCCACGGATGCGGCCATAAAAGGACAAAAAAAAATAAAAATAAAAATAAATAAAGAGGACCAACAATAAACAATGTAAACAGTACCTGGGAGAAATGATGAGCACCTACACTCAGCCATCCTGTCAGTATGCCATGCTTTCGCCACACTTTCTGTACAACAGTGTCCTGACAGGGTGCTCAAACACGTGCCACCAAGTAATCAAAAATAAAATTCCACTACAAGAAGAATAAACAATCTGAAAGAATGAGATATTTGAGGAAGCCAAAACATAAGAGAGGGTAAGCTCAATGGATGGAAGAAACTGCAATGGAGAATTAGAGTTAATAGAGCAAGTTAATAGAGATTTTTTTTAAAAAAAAGCATAATCAGTACACTTAAAAGAGATTAAAAAAAAATCTAATGCAGTCTTAAAAAGAGTCAACCTCCCTCATAGGATCCAGTCCTATCCCATCACCAGGAGTAGGAGAGTAGATTGGAATAAGCCTGTCCAAAGAAACAATTAGAGCTACAGGACATTTCCACCCCTAAAACCCCTATTGGATAAGGACTGATATAGGTAATTCAGCAAGGCCAATGGGAGAAAACCACATCTTTCTGGACCTTACTTTGGCATCCCTCCCATCTTTAAGGGATTAAAAACCCCTATAGGACAATAGAGGACCGGGGCTCTCCTTCCCCCTCCCAGAAACCCTGGGAGATGTTTCCTTTCCTTTAATAAAGACTTTGCTTGCTTGCAAAAACAAAGGGAATGGGCCTGTCTACAGCCAGGCAGATCCAAAGTGAGAACCAATTCAGAAGTTCAATTCCTTCCCAAAAATTCACCAGGAAGATATATCACTCCTCTTCTTGTAGGAAGTTGTGAGGAAGACGTAGAGAACTGCAAGTGTTTTACATAATGCTGCCTGTTGAATGGAGTGAAAATTCATTTCCTTTTTCAAAAATGGAGGAATCAGATATTATGTTCCCACTGAATAATCAGTTTATCCAGAATGATCTCTTATAATAGTGTGTATGTGAATGATGTTTTACAGCTTACAAAAACGGGAATTTTTTTTCCCATAACTTTCTCATTTGACTCCTATAGGATTCTTCTGGGATGTCGTAAGTTGCGGGCTCAAAATAGGGATTTCATAAGTGACTATGAGCCTTGAGATCTGCACATAGCTTCTTTCCATGGCACAACTGTTATAAAATTTGGAGTTAAATAAATGTCACAGTTGTCATAATATTTCAGAGACATTTTAGTTTAGAACGAGATAGTCCAAAATTAAAAGAGGCATAAAAAGCAGATGATGCAAAATATGTGGAATTAGACAGACACAAATAACCAAATGAATCATCTACATCCTTGACATTCTTCACTTCCTCTGGCATCAATACTCACCCAGGACAGATCCTGGAAGTCATTTCTCCCTCTTCCAAACTTCTCCCATCTAGGGACCATGTCAGACCTCCATTTTATCTTGCATATATTACCTCCTCCTCGGTGCCTGAACCATAAGTTTGGTTTTAGCCTTCATCCCCTTTCCTCTCTCAAAAGCCTACTAATTTCCCTTGCTCTAGAGCCCTGCCTTTTTGGCCCAGATTCCACTCTATAGATACAACAACCTTTCGAAAATAGCCCCATCGTGGCTCAGAGGTGATGAACCCAACTAGCATCCATGAGGACATGGGTTCGATCCCTGGCCTTGCTCTGTGGGTTAAGGATCCGACACTGCTGTGAGCTGTGGTGTAGGCCAGTAGCTATAGCTCCAATTCAGCCTCTAGCCTGGGAACTTCCGCGTGCTGCTGGTGCAGCCCTGAAAAGTAAAATTAATTAATTAATTAATTAATTAAAAAAAATAAAATCCAACCATCACTCTCTTCACCCCCAGTGGAAGATGCTGCTGAGATAAACCCACAGCCGTCTTTGATTCCCTTCTCCCTCAGCAATCCCAACTGAAGAAGCAGTTGTGTTCCCCGAGGTCTTTTGCACCAGTAATAGCCACAGTGCTTATCTGTACCACCAGCTATGAGGAATTCTGCTGAGTGACTTCCAGGAAAGTTTTACTCAGTAAAAGTTCTGTACGAATTACATCCTCCCAACACCAGCCAGTGCTGGCTCTGAGAGAGAGAGCTAAGGGCATTATTTTCTTGCTCTGAAATGCTCTAATGGAAATACCATGATGGCGTGCTTCCCTGGTATCTATACATTAGATTGCCTTCACTCAGTTCCCAACCCTGTCCCCTTCTGCCTGGCAGCCACCGATCTGTCCTTGTTTCTATGAGTTTGTTTGTTTTTAGGTTCCACATTAAGGGATATCATACAGCAGTTATCTTTCTTTGTCTGACTTATTTTAGGGAATGTACACTGTCAAAATTAATACCATAGACATTGTGCGTTGTTCATCTATATCACCTTTCTTGGGAACATGTACATTTAAACCCAGGCCTGGTATCACCAGATAAGCAAAACAGGAAAATTCTGTGAGACGGGAAAAAATTTTCCCCATATTCCATTGATTGTTAAAAGAAAATCACATGGTCAGGTCCCACATCAATGGATTAGAGGTCCTCCTTCCATTAAGTTAGGGGAAGGCATGAATATTTTCTGAACAATAATATAATCTACCACATCAAGTAAAACTATTATTGAAGTGCGATTTATAAAATGTTATAATTATATTTTCCCATACTCGTCACTTCTATCTCCAGATATTAGAAATAGTTTCAGTGGAGCCCTTATTTTACATGCCTTCATGATCAATCATTTGAATAATCCAACAGGGACAAAGGTTTCAAATTCCATTCCAAATTTACAATGAAACCACTGCTGTAAGAATGAAAAGGAATATTGCATAGCTGTGAGATATTATTATTATTATCATTATTTTAGTCTTTTTGCCATGGCATGTGGAGGTTCCCAGGCTAGGGGTCTAATTGGAGCTGTAGCTGCCAGCCTATGCCACAGCCACAGCAACGCGGGATCCGAGCCACGTCTGCAACCTACACCACAGCTCACGGCAACGCCAGATCCTTAACCCACTGAGCAAGGTCAGGGATCGAACCCACAATCTCGGTTCCTAGTCGGATTTGTTAACCACTGAGCCACGACAGGAACTCCATGAAATATTTTTTTTTCATTTCTGTACATTAGTAGAAGAAATATATGTACCTTCATCAAAAGAAATGTATCCAGCTGAGCCGAACTGATAGATAATTATCTCTTATAGACTTTTAATTTTCTCCAAAGTTGCTTTTATTATAGGATAACCAATATAGCATAGTCTCAATCCCATTTAAAACCCACTTATAGCTCCCTGCGTCTACCAGCAACAATAGAATGCAATCCATTTTCTAGCTGTGCACTTACCCTTGCCCTCAAGTAATCTTACCTGAGCCATTTCAAGGAATTTCTTTTTTGGGCAAAGACAGAGTTTCTTACCACTTGAGTCAGCAAGTACAAAAGAATCAGCAAGTGCATCATGTGAACCAAATTCCTTTATGACTATTCATCTCAAGGTAACTTCTAGCTAGTGATATGATTAAGACAACTCTTTTAGTCTCCCAGTCCCCTTCTGAGCAAACGACTGGGGTTTTTTTGATTACCCTTGTGACTCACCTTAATTTTTCCTCTAAATTTCTAGAGGGAATTCAAAAACTAAGTTTCTCACACAGGGATTTTCCTTACGTTCAGTCATGTAGGTCTTATATGCCTTGACCAACAGAGCAAGGCTACTATCTGCAGTAAGAGTTTGTAAGTATCCATCAACTGCCTCAGATTGAAGCTTTATCTACACTTCTAATGTTTGATAGACAACCCCCAGCTCTGTCCATTGTGCAAATTTGTGTTGTTTTCTTCCCTTGGGGGTTATGCTCTTCACAGTTCTGCTGATTTCCACAGCAACATGGCTCCCAACCCAGGAAAGCCACTCAATGAACAGTGAACAAGGCTGCTGAACAAGACCTTGCCTCAACTAAGAGAAAAGTCCTAAGGTTCAGACAACTATGAGGCTGGGGAGGTCCTCAGAGCCCCTATCACTGTTCCTACAGGCAATAATCAACTCGCTCTTCTGTGAGCTGAACACTCCCAGAGACTCCCTCTCAGCATGCTCCCGAGTACATCACTTCCACTTTACGGTTCAGGCTGCTGGGCTTGTTCTATCCTAGTTGGTATCTCCACATCATCCACGATATGATCCAGATTACTGGCCTCAAGTGAGTTGATGCTTTTCTATGGTAAAGACGGTTTTGAAAAAGGACAAGTAACGAGTTATCATTTGTCTTCAAAAGGACAGTTTATGAGTCTAAAACTTGAGAGATATCCATTGAGTAACACATTTGATTTCTCCCAAAAGCTCTAACTATGTGTAAATTGTGGTTATAGATATCGCCAGTATCATCTGAAAGGTTCATAAGAATTGGTTCATAAGAATTGAATGAGACTCTATGCTGCTGCCCTCTGTAAAAATTTAAATACCTCTTTCTGTTCAGAAACTCATGAAATTCAGATTTCTTTTGGTGATTTGTTAATTAGGCCCAATAATATTTCTAACTGAGGAATATGATTTTTGCCCAAACCTGAGTAGCCATTCCAGCTCTCCTCTGATATTCTTGATTATGAATAGGGTCTCTGAGTGACAATTTATTTCTCACAGTTTGAGGGATGTTGCTAGTTGCTCTAGGCCATATAATTCCCAGATTGGACTGAGCCTTGAATTTTAGCCTTGAATTTTCAGTATCAGCCACGATTCAGTTATTATAAAGGTGACCATAGCCTGTAGGGCCTCCTGGGCATCCTCTAAGGAGGAAATTCTCACAGTATCAGGAGGGTCGTGGTATAACTTGGCAATGGTTACCAAGTCTAATCTCATTAGATTATAACAGTATGTAAGCAAATTCAAATATTTCTATGCCAAGCCGAAAATGCATCCTGGGTTTCATTCACATGAGAATGCCATGGTGTTTGGCTAGACTCGGAAACTGAAATTGAAAAGAAGTCACTAACAAGACCTAAAATGACAAACCAATCTTCTTTAGCCTTTCTACATAGTCTTTATCATATCAGATATTGCTAAAACTATCAGACCATTTGTCCTTTTAAAATCCTCCACAGCCTGCAATTAACCTCCAGGAACAATCTGCCTTATGCACTGGAGCTAGAGAGGACTGGAAATGGCTACTCAGGTTTGGGCAAAAATCATATTCCTCAGTTAGAAACCTTATTGGGCCTAATTAACAAATCACCAAAAGAAATCAAAATTCCCTCCTCCATCATTTTCTTTATCTTTTGGAATTCTACGTTGCTTAATGTTTATTAGGAAGGAGGGCTAAGGTAATTCCAGGTTCACATGCAGCAAGACCAACTAAAACTGGGCAAATCTGAAGGCATCATGAGGGCACCACTATTCATAATATCAGCCCAATTAAATACTCAGGTTATGGTGATAACTACCAAGTAACCTCTCCAGTCACACTTTTCCAGTGTATAACTTTCCCCCTGCCCTTGTTTCTTCTCTATGGTACCATCCTGCCCTCCCAGTTTTACCTTCAGGCATTTTGCACCTTCTCTGTCTCCTGTGATTCTCAGGGAATTAGTGCTGCCTACCACCTTTCTTTCTTAAGGGCCTACCAGTAAAAAGAGAATATGTATTATAGGTATACTTCCTTCCTAAACTACAATCATGAATTGTTCTTCCCCCTCATACTGCTCCTCTATAAAATAAATAAAATGCACAGCCATCAATTATGAGATTAACTGAAGTAGGCTGGACCTTCTAGGCTGGGTCTAAGAAAGGGATTCGCTTTTTTTTTTTTTTACGGCGGCACCTTCAGCATGTGGAGGTTCCCAGGCTAGGGGTCAACCCAGAGCTGCAGCTGCCAGCCTACACCACAGCCACAGCAACACAGGATCCAAGCCGTGTCTGCCACCTACACCACAGCTCACGGCAATGCTGTATCCTTAACACACTGAGTGAGGCCAGGGATCAAACCTGCATCCTCAAGGATCCTGGTTGGGTTTGTTAACTGTTGAGCCATGAAGGGAAATCCAAGCAAGGGATTCTTATACACAAGATATATTAAGGGATTACTCTTCAGAATGAATTTCTAAGAGGAGTGTGGAACAAAAGAGGAAAGTAGAAAGAGGTAAACAGAACTTCAGGTGGCTGAATCCCTGGGGGTGTTGGGTGCTCAGGAATATAAACTGAAGCACAGAGTTGTTCCCCTTTGAGGTAAGGGGTTATTCTATCAGACCTAGTATCAACCAGTCAGTCATTGGTGGTAGGCTGTGGTGGAGGCGTTGGTAATCTTCCCAACAGGTGATGAAACCTTGTATAAGGCCCTGCATCCTTGTGTTTTGAGGTAAAAGACTTTTCTTTTAGACTCCTAGGCCTCCGCTCAGTCTCAAAAGGTTGACTCAAGAGTTAATGATTAGGAAATTTTGTTACAGATACAAAATAAAACTAGTTAAATAGAATCTCCATTATGTTATACCCTACCTTGGTCCACTAACTTAACTAATGTTTACTTTCCAGTTAGACTTATTTTGCACCTAGTGTTTTCTTTTCTAATTGGAACACTCCCTAACACCCCTTCCGTCTAAGCAATCTTCTTTCCAGAGAAAAGGTCAAGGAACAACAACCCTGAAGACCACCAGAAACCATCACCGGACAAGATGATGCTGGACTTGATGACTCTGAAATGATCTACAGAGGGAGAATAATGTGGACGGCCTAATCAATAGCCCTGACTTTTGACCTAAACCTGTACGATCTCTTGCTAATCCCCTCTCAAGGCAGGACAGTTCTGAGGCATAGCCTGCTGTGGCCTCCTTCGACTGGCAAAGCAATAAAGCCGTTTCTTAGGCTTCACCCAAAACTCTGCCTCTGACAGTTGGTGCCAGTGTGCAGAGGTCACTTTGGCTATAGGGAACAGCCATCATCGGAGGGCAATCCTCCAAGGAAATGGGCAGGTGGGTAGGCAGCTGTGAGCCATTAGTCGTCCACACCCAAAACAGGCTGTAACTGCTGGTAAAGTCAACTTGGGAGGGGTAGGAATAGAATCTCTATTCCATCTATTTCTCAAACACATAATTGGCTTGAGAACTCTATGTGTTAAAGAGGAAACTGAAAATAATTTATAAATATTGTTGATGAAGCAGCAAGTGTATAATATGGGAGAAGTTGATGGTGTACTTCGTAAAATGAAATAGATTACAGTCAGAGTCCTTTCAGACAAGTGGATTCATACAGCTTTAGTAAGGGCAAGTATGGGTGCTCACCAATTAAAGCAGAATTTTTAAAGTTCTGGTGGCAAAACGGAGTTCCCGTTGTGACGCAGTGGAAAGAATCCAACTAGTAACCATGAAGTTGCAGGTTCGATCCCTGGCCTCATTCAGTGGGTTAAGGATCTGGCATTGCCATGAGCTGTGGTGTAGGTTGCAGATGAGGCTCAGAGCCCACGTTGCTGTGGCTGTGGCGAAGGCCAGCAGCTGTAGCTCTGATTCGACCCCTAGCCTGGGAACCTCCATATGCTGCAGGTGCAGCCCTAAAAAGCAAAAAAAAAAAAAAAAAAAAAGTTCTGATGGCAAAAACAATAAAAGTCACAAGGAACTTGTATCATTTGAATGTTTTAGCAGCCATTCCTTTTGAATAATCATTCCAAAGGTCTAATCAGAGATAAACTTGGACTAAAACCTGTGGCTGGCGTTTCTTTATTTCCACAGTAAGATGAAAAAATTGATCTCCAATAAACACATTTGTTATATATTACGAGTGCTTCCATCACTATACCTCTAGTACTGTAACGCTAATTCTTCTCCATATCTCTCCTCCTCTCTTGGAATCTAGCCTCCTTAAAGCTAGGTGGCCCGTTTTAACATTTTCTGACTTTTGTCTCCAGTTCCCAGTTGAAAGTCGGTACTATTTTGTTGATAAGTGAAGAGATGAATAGAGTACCGTGGAAATGTTAGAAGGATCATTGTTCCATTGGCAAAGAGTCAACATTACTGTGGGGCTGTGTGGGATCCCAGGATATGTTTAGGTTTATCAGGGACTGATTGCTTCTCTTCCAGGAACTATCCATCATAATTCACGGAGGCAGTTTCAATTTTCAAGTTTGTTTGGCTTATCTCATTTTCACTCCCTCAAGATTATCAGGGCAAGGTTGAGTTCTAACTATAGCTTAATTCTCAAATGGAAAGGGAAAAATATAAAGCCAGGAAATAAGTCAACAAGACTTAGCCTGGGAAAAAATAAATTCCTTGGACATATGTAAATATTTAATTTCTTATCTGATGGAAAAAAATAAGAAATGAAAGTAAGATTATTTATATAATTATGATAGAATAGCATTATAGTTAAGTAGGCGTAAAAAAGTCAAGGATTTTTAAACTTCCAGCTTCAGAAATTAAGCAGCAATATTGAGTAGGTCTTTTTTTTTTTTTCGGCTTTTTTTAGGGCTATATCTGTGGCATATGGAGGTTCCCAGGCTAGGGGTTGAATCGGAGCTATAGCTTCCAGACTACTCCACAGCCATAGCAGCTTGGGATCCGAGCTGCATCTGTGACCTACACCACAGCTCACAGCAATGCTGGATCCTTAACCCAATGAGCGAGGCCAGGGATCAAACCCAAAACCTCATGGTTCCTAGTCAGATTCCTTTTCGCTGCGCCATGATGGGAACACCTGTATTTATTTATTTATTTATTTATTTATTTATTTATTTATTTTTTAACAACCAACTATGTTTTTCCTCAAGTGAAGCAGAAACTTGTTTAAAAGGGAAAAGTAATTTATTTTTGGAAACTTGCCTGTATTAGTCAGGGATCTCCAAAGAAACAGAGCAATAGGAGGAATACACGTACGTATATCTCCTATTGGTTCTGTTAGAGAGAGAGACGCACACAAAATTGGCTCACGCAGTTGGGGAGGCTGACAAGTCCAAAATCTCCAGGTGAGCTGGCAGGTTGGAGACCCAGGGAAGAGTTGGCACTGCAGTTTTTTCCAAAGCCATCTGTTAATGGAATCCCTCTTCTGGGGAGGTCAGTCTTTTTTTATTAGGCTCTTCAACTGACTGAATGAGGCCCACTCTCAAATTATGGAGGGCAATCTAATTAACTCAAAGTCTACTGATTAAATATTAATCTTATCTAGAAAAGAACTTCACGGAAACTTTTTTTTCTTTTTATGACTGCACCTGTGGCATATGCAAGTTTCCTGGCGAGGGGTCAAATTGGAACCACAGCTGCTGGCCTATGCCACAACAACAGCAATGCTAGATCCAAGCCGCATCTTCAACCTACACTACAGCTTGTGGCAATGCCTGATCTTTAAGCCACTGAGGCCGGGGATTAAACCTACATGCTCACAGAGACAACATCAGGTCCTTAACCTGCTGAGCCACAACAGGAACTCCAGAAAATTTTAAATTGATGTTTGATCAAATACCTGAGTATCATTGCCTAGACAAATTGATATGTGAAATTATTCATTATATTGCCCCAATCCTTTATAAACCTGTCACTTATTCTAATTTTTTTTTCCATTTTATATGTCACAGTATGATTTCTCCTATTCTGAGTTCTGTGCATTTATTCATCAGGTCAACATTTAATTTTTAGTTACTTGAGTGTAGTTCACATAGCAGTCAAATCCTCCCCTGAATTAGTTGGAAAATAAAATTTTCTGTACTTTTGCCCTCTCTATAGCTGAAGCATAGCTATTTGGGGAGTTTCATTCTAAGAATGCTGAGGTTAAGATCTTAGTGAAACTGGAAAACCTCTGACTTAGACTGGGACTTGAACCCACATGCCTGGACTGAAACCCAGTGAAAAACCAAACTGGGACTCAAACCCACTGTTTTTTTTTTTTTAATTTGAGCCACCCGCCTGGTGTCTAGACTTCTAATTCTCAGGTTCTTTTTGCCTCCGTGCAGAAGGAATTCGGTAAGAGGAAAAGTGATAGGCAAGAAATAGATTTATTAAGATAGGACACTAGTGAGGGATTTAAGTGGGCAGGCAATGATGCTCTGCCCCGAGGATTAGTTGGGCTACATTTTAATAACCCAAGGAAATTGGGGAGAAGGAAAAGACTGCCTTCTTCCTCATTTTTCAAGTAAACATCAGGCTTACATCCCTAGCTCCCCCTTCTCATTGGGTAAGAGTGTATTTAACACTATGAGGTCAAACTAGGACTGTCATGGTGCTTATTCAAATCAGCAGAGGAGTTTCCATTGTAGCACAGCAGAAACAAATCTGACCATGAGGTTGTGAGTTTGATCCCTGGCCTTGCTCAGTGGGTTAAGGATCTGACATTGCTGTGAGCTGTGGTGTAGGTCACAGACATGGCTCAGATCCTGCTTTGCTGTAGCTGTGGTGTAGGCCAGTGGCTAAGGGCGAGGAAAGGGAGAATATCAAGATATAAGTCATAAAGGTGAAGGGAGAGGTGCATGCAGCCATGCACACATTTTACAGAGGTTGCTGCTGGTCTCGTGAAGGTTACTACTGATGCTGGAAAGATGTTACTGGAATCTGGATTCTTGTTCAAGCAGCCGAAGAATGAACTCCAAAAACACACAGGCAGCAAGCAAGCAAGCAAAGTCTTTATTATAGGAAAACAAATAGTTCCCAGGACTGCTGGGAGCGGGGAGAAGAGCCCTCTTGTCTATTGTCTCATAGCGGTTTTTACCCCTTAAAGATGGGGAGTGGGTACCAACATGAGGTCCAGAAAGATGTGGTTTCCTCCCATTGGCCTTGCCCAGTTACCTGTATCAGTCTTTGTCCAATAGGGGTCTTAGGAGTGGAAATGTTCCATAAGTCTCATGATTTCTTTGCCCTTTTCTTTCTGCAAACTGTGTCACAGGGGGTTAGGGATTAATATCCATCTGGGAGTAGGTACACTCCCTATAGTAAACAAGGCCTTTTGGGATGTTACTCCCTGGAGCCCTTAAGCTACAAATGTTAATCAATAGCCATATCAAAGAATGCATCAAAGCCCATGCTCCTACACTGACTACCTGAGTTATTATTCTGCCTCACTGCTAGTCACAGACATCAGTCATCATTGATGGATTTTAGTGTTTTTCTAGATATGAGGAGATGCAAGAAATGGGCTCATAAAACCTTCTCCTAAAAATATCTATCTTAAGACCTGTTCTTCCAGTTTTCCCAGAGCACAGAATGCCTCACTGCTGTTCTCCACCCTGAGCTCCACTCAGGGGGTGCTGTGGATCAGCAGCTGCAGTGGCTCATGTTTTATTCCATGTAGAGGCTGATGGCAAATGCCAAGCTTCAGGAAAGAAAGAGAGAGAGGGAGAAAGAAAGAAAGGGAGGAATAGAGAAAGAGAGGGAGGGAGAGAAAGAAAGGAAGGAAGAAAGAAAGAGAGAGAAAGGAAGGGAGGAAGGAAAGGAGGGAGGAAGGGAGGGAGAGAGAAAGAGAGGAAGGAAGAGGAAAGAAAGAAAGAAAGAAAGAAAAAGAGAGAAAGACAAACTTGAGTGAGACTGGCTTTATCAGAATCTGTAACTGAGCAGGACTCCATAAGAGAGTCTCTTGTTTGCAGAAAAACCTGTCCTCTGCCTGTTTATTTATCAAAAAGCTTTAGCCTCTTAGGCCTTCTCTGAGTTCCAAAGAATAAGTTTAATCAGAGAAGTCAGAAAATACAGAAGCAAAGGAAAACAGCCAACGAGAAAATAATAATAGTTTTGAAACTGAGCAGGGCCCTGTAGAGTTTCTGGCCACAAGTCTTTCTGTGTTCCCCCATTTCTTGTTTTAGAGAATAAATTTCAGCCTCATGACTTTCCCTGAGTTCCAAAGGGTAGCTTCAAGAAGCTGCTAATCAGGGGAAGGAGAGGGATGCAGAGATCAGGGAGGAACAGACAAGAAACAACAGTGCAGTCTTGGGGCAGGGTCAAGTTTCCTCTTAAAGGAATATATAACAATATCCTTGAGTTCTGCAAAACTAAAACTCCCAACAAATGAAAACCAGAGAGGAGGACCACTGGAATCACTCCTGGGGCCACTACACACCAAACTGGAAGAAGAATGAAGGCTTGTGACTACCCTGATCCTTAACTTTGGCCATATTTTCTACTCCAAAACTATAAAACCATTTCCTATTCTCTCCTGAAGCAAGGGCACAGTCTCTAGGGCATTAGCTTGCTGTGTCCTCCTTTGCCTGGCAGAGCAATAAAGCTATTTTTTTTCTTTCCCTCCAAGCTCTTTCTCCACATATCTATTTAGCACTGGTGGGCAGAGACAAGTTTTGGCAACAAATTTGGCTATTAAACAGAATTAGGACTTTCAGTTTTCCCTCGAGACCTATAGATAATATTCCAAGCTATAGATAATATATTCTGTGGTTTCTGCCTGCAGGTGAGAAAAAGAATTTCCCAGCATAACAAGGTGAAGAGAAAGACAAGGTTATTGAGATGAGATGCTACTAGTGCAGCAGGATGACTTCCTGATGATCTGGGAGAGCCAACCCAGGTGCATGGTTGTGTCTGTTTTTATAGCCCAGGGAGAAGACAGGTCTTGATACACCTGCTGACCTGCTGATCAGTTGGGGAAGAGGAGTCTTGCTGGTTTGTTGGAAACATATAAGGCCCCTTTAGGTTCAGGATGAGGAGTGGGATACATACCTTTGCTAGTAGGGGTAGGAAGGAGTAGGCTAGGTTGCTCAGGTGGGGAAGGGGACTTTACACAGGCGATGGTTGAGGTGATGATAAGGGTCTGATAATTATTGTCTTGGCCAGAGGCTTTGAGTTCTATCTCTTTGAAGAGTCCTTGAAGTCCCACAGTATCCTTGAGCTGTTTTTAAGATACTGAAACCTCTATAGGTGGAAGAAGTTAACTTAGATCCCAGACCAGTTGGAACCAGACAGTTGATGATGTTGACTCCTGATGACCTCATCATCAACCAATCAGAAGAATGTTCACATACCCTCGTAACCCTCTCTCTCATCCTGTCTTTTTTCTTTCCTGAAAGCCATCTGAGAGTTCAAGCCTTTTCAACATTGACCACTCCTGCTTCTTTCTTGGCCTCGTAATAAACACCGCACTTTCCTTCATCAAAACCAGTGTTGGTAGACAGGCTTTATTACATGTGGGTTGAGAGGACCTAAGTTTGGTTTGTTAATTAATCCACATTAATTTCATACTGTAAATATAATGTTAAAGATAAATAAAGCCAGACACTCATTAAAGGGGTGAAGACAGATTTTATTCAGTAACGACTGTGACAGGGAAGAGGATTCAGCATGAACTAAACTTCACTGAAACAAAAGGGCTGGAAACAAGGCTAAAATATGCTAAAGGAAAGGCTCTGAAGGATATTAAGTGAGGTTGGTCCACGTGACTAGGCCATCTGGGTCTGTTAATTGGTGCTTACCCAAAGGAGAAACAAACTTGAATCTTTGAGACAAGAGGAAGAGGTTAAAGGCAGGGCAAAGTTACCATCAAAATCAGACACATCCTTCGACAGAGACTGGGAATGAGAGTGAGTTCTCTCCGTGAATGTTTGTATTTCAAATAGATGGTTCTCAAGTCTTTGATGAAATAGTTTTCAAGATAAATTAAGGTCAGAGAAAGAATTTAAAATTTCAAGTTTTCTAAAGCAACTGCTCTGAGAAGAAGTTCAGGTGGTTCTTTTTACCACCAAGTTTAGCCTGGCACAGAGAAGAAATTCTCCTGGCAGCACTGAGCTTTCTCAGGGGCATCTGGCGTCAGGCTAAGGACATGGCCTTAAGACGCAAGAGCCATGCTACAGTTTGATCCATCTCTTAGATCAGAGGCTTGGGCAGAGTTGTTATATGCCCAGAATTCTGCAGTTCTCAGTTAAGACAAAGGGAGCAGTCAAACTATGTTTGTAGTGAGAGTAGCTTCTCAGAAATATATCTTGCTGTACAGTGTGAATGTCAGTTAGGTGTTGTTTTTATTACTGTAACTAGTAAGATTACTCTTCTTTTTCAGGTTTCTGCATGTATGCATGATTCAAAATATAAAAGTTCATCCAACAATTTAACGAGGACAGACAGCCAAAATACAGTGATGTGAATGTGACCAGTCAGCTGTTTTTAATGTCTAGGAAAATAAAGTTGAAGTTACTGATAACAATACCTTCCCCCAGCTTTACTGAGGCATAATTGACAAACAAATTTTATTTATTTATTATTTATTTATTTATTTTTGCTTTTAGGGCCACACCTGCAGCATATGGAGGTTCCCAGACTAGGGTTGAATCAGAGTGATAGCTGCCAGCCTATGCACAGCCACAGCGATGCCAGATCCTTGCTGCATCTGTGATCTACAGCACAGCTCATGGAAATGCTGGATCCTTAATCCGCTGAGTGAGGCCAGGGGTCAAACCTGCATCCTCATAGATGCTAGATAGATTTATTTCCACTGAGCCACAACAGGAACTCCCAACAAAAAAACTGTATGAATTTAAGGGATACAATATGTTAATTTGGTATATGTATAAGTTGTGAGTTATCACAATCAAGTTAATTAAAACAACTGTTACCTTATGTGGTTAGTGTGTGTGTGTGTGTGTGTGTGTGTGTGTGAGAGAGAGAGAGAGAGAGAGAGAGAGAGAGAGAGATCAGAACACTTGAAATTAATTCTCTTAGCAGATTTCAAATATACAATACAGTATTATTAACTTTAGTTATAAAATTGAGCAGGGCCCTGTGGGGCTCCTGGGCACAAAAGTACATTCTGTGTCCCCCATTTCTGTTTTTTAGGACATAGGCCTCATTCAGCCTCCTTGACCTTCCCCCAGTTCCAAAGGGCAGGTTCAAACAGTTTCTAATCAGAGAAAGGAGGGGATGCAGAGACAGAGAAGAAAAGTCCAGAAACAGTAGTGCAGCCTTGGCTCAGAGTCCTGGGTCCTCCTCAAGGGCTACACATAGCAATATCTTTGACCTTCAACAGATGAAAGATGTTAACTGCTTGATAAAACATTCTTCATTCCAGAAAGGAGACCACCAGAACAAGTCTCAGGGCCACTAAACACCAACTTTGAGGAAGAATGAAAACTTGCATCTACTCTGATCCTTAACTGTGACCCTATTTTCCACTTCAAAACTATAAGATCACCTCCTATTCTCTCAAAGGAGGGCACAGTCTACAGGGCATTAGCTTGATGTGGCCTCCTTTGCCTGGCAAAGCAGTAAAGCTATTTTTTTTCTCTTTCACCCAAAACTCTGTCTCTGCTTTTCTATTTGGCACTGTGGACAGAGGCTGAGTTTTGGCAACAGTCACCATTCTGTACATCAGAGTCCCAGAACTTATTCATCTTATGAGTGAAATTTTGTATCCTTTGATCAATGGCTCTCCAGTTTTCCCACCCCTTAGCTCATAGCAACTACCATGCTATTCTCCATTTCTGTGAGCTCTAATTTTTAGATTCCACATAAAAGTGATTTCACACAGTATTTGTCTTTCTTTATCTGGCTTCTTTCACCTACCATAATGCCTTCTAGGCTTACTCATGTTGTTTGATATATTTTATACATATAACATTTTCTTTATCTATTCTCCTATTGATGCACATCTAAATTGTTTCTATCTCTTGGTTATTATGAATGATACTGTAGTGAATGTGGGAGTGCAGATATCAATTTGAGACACTGATTTTGTTTCCTTCAATTATATACCTAGAAGTGGACTTACTGAGTCATTACCTCTCTCTTTGATTGCTTTGTCATAGCACCTGGACAAATATTTAAAAGTTAGTAGACATAATTCAGTGAGGATAATGATCAAAATTCACCCTTATAGTACTGCCCAAAAGACTCCTCCTAATTTTTTTGTCTGTACCCGAGGCACATGGAAATTCCCAGGCCAGGGACTGAACCCTAGCCTCAGGTGCTACTTGTGCCATGGCTGTGGCAATGCCAGATCCTTAACCCCCTCCACCAAGCCTGGAATTGAACCCAGCAACAACCTCGGCAACACCTCGGCAACAACCCAAGCCCCTGTAATTGCCTCCTTTAATCCACTGCACCACAGCAAGAACTCCAAGTCCTCCTATTTTAGATAGCAACCAGGAAAATAAGTTTTGGAGTGTACATAAACCAGTAACAAAGTAGCCTTTTGAATCATTCTATATTTTGATTTTAACTTTTCCAGGAATGCTAATAACAAGAGCTACACGTATGCCTTCTCTCTCCACTCTCTTTCTGTCTCTCCGTCTCTCTCACTCTCTGTTAAAATTTCATTTAAAGCAATTTACCTCTCATCACATTTTTAGGGCCACATCTGCAACATATGGAAATTCCCAGGCTAGGGGTCGAGAATCAGAGCTGTGGCTGCCAGCCTATGCCACAGCCACAGCAGTGTCGATCAGAGCCACCTCTGTGACCTACACTGCAGCTGTGGCCACATTGTATCCTTAACCCACTGAGCAAGGTTGGGGATCTAACTCACATCCTCTTGGATACTATATTGGGTTCTTAACCCTCTGATCCACAACAGGAACTCCTAAAGTAATTTTATTGTCTAGTATTTGAGCCAAAGAATCTAGTGCCTTCTGTTGGGAGGCTATAGTTTGAGGTGTCTCATTTGCAACTACTTTTCCTAAAGTCAGAAAAGATTTCATATTTACAAGGGGAAAACCTGAAGCCACTAGGTTGCAATTGGCAGCTGCTATCAGATATTGTTTAGGAATGACTGATGGTGTCCTTAAGTCTGATGCAGATTAGAAAATTCAAGATTTTAGTAATACAGAAATATATCTAAAACAATGTTGACAATGGCCACCTAACTCTATTTTAGCTATCTGAACAATAGTTACTCCATTCTGTTTTTAAATGTATTTTTTCATTTAATGGTTAGAGCAGCTGTACAACGTGTGTTTAATGGGCCACAAATAGGCTACTTTAGTTAGCCTAAAGTATAAGCCAGAATGATTTCCCCATACTTCAATATGTGAAAATTTCCTCCATCATTTTCCCCCTTTGATTGCAAATATTTGATTGCACAAAGCAAAATCAATATATTTGCCATCATTTCTAAGTACAGACTAATTTGTTTCCAAAATAAGCCTGGTTAATTGACCACATAGGGGCTTTTAAATTGGCTGTGCTGCAACTTTTCATAAGGAATCTCAGAATGAACTTTTAAAAGGCCTCTCAAGACCAGGAAAGCCATGTCAAGCACCTGTCACAGATTCCATCTATAGATTTGGGTGAATTTCTCTCTTCTCAGGTTCCCCAAAATAACTTGAGATTCTTGCATCTATCAGGAGGGGACCTTCCTTATTCACCTGAAAATACTGCTGAGAACATAAGAGTTTTCATTTTCTGGAGGGGTCAGGTAGAGACAGAAGATAAATATTTCAACTCTACTTACAAAACTATAATTTACCAAATTGTTACAAATCATAATCAGCTTAAGGGGAAAGGTTTCCTTATATCTGGAAAACACAGATTGAAAGCCAGTAATATGTTATGGAAAATACATAAAATTAAAACCATATTTATCAGTTCACTCAGTCCTGTGTAATCTTTTTTGTTAACAGTTTTATGAAACCATCAGGGTTTCCATTGGAATTTTTAAATTTCTTGCCCAGTTCAGCAGTTTGATCTGAAAGTTATCGGAAACCTGTGCTTGTTGAAAGTCTTTTTTGTGAATCTACTTGAAGATGAAGCCTTTGTTGCAAAAGCATCCGAGTGAAACAATAACAGTCTCTGAATGACAAAACACCTAAAGGCACAGTACAGATATGATTACGATGTAATTCATAAAGAAACTTAACCAAGTTGCTGTGGACAAAGAACATTTCAAGATAATAACTAGAAGTATAACTGATTACATAGTACCAGGAAATATTCAAGTTTTAGGAACCTATAATTTTTAGAACATTTATACTAATGGTATTTACCTATGCAGTATAACCTAAGAATGTTTACAATTATTATTTGATAATACTTTCTGTATAATTTAATCTACCCTAGTTAGTTGAACTTTTTTTCTGAGAGGTCCCAGGGGCTCTCTGAAGCATCCCAAATTCAGCTGGGTGTCAAAAGAAATATAATTAGAATTTGGTATTTGGGAAGCTAGTCAAAAATATCAAAAAGTGGTCACTGAGAAACAATACTTATTCACTTAACCAAAGTGATAAAAGATTTCAAAAACAAATACAGATCACTTAAAGGCAAAGAAACTCACACAATCTGTTATCAGAAGCAACATCCCAAGAAAACTTTATTCTCTTAACGGAGAGAGAAAACCAGGCTCAGTTTATGGTTAGTAACAAAATTCGCTTAATTAAATTCAATCAAATCTTCGTCAATCCTGCCCAAGTACAAAATCATTTTTGTTAAATTTCCTTTTCTAGAAATCATCCATCACATCTTAGCTTTTCTCATTTTTTTCCCCATCCAGAAACAACTCACTCTAGGACAAAATTACTCTCCTTCCTTTACACTTAAACAAATATATTTCCATTCTTGATACCTTCTGTCAGTGACAACATATATCCTACTTTCTTTACACACTGAAATGCTTCCCTTATTATTTTAGCAGCTTTAAGTATATATATATATTATAATTTGTAACCCTTAAAAATCTTAATCTCTGGCATAAACCAAGAACCAAGTAACTGATTTTTTGTCATACCAGTATTTCCTGATCAGCAAATTTAATAACACACTCCATAACTTCTAAAAATATACATTTTCTCAGAGCATAATTTCTCCTTTTAATGTGGTATGGGATATGTGTCTAATAAACCCAAACATTTTTAATTTTTGTCTCATAAGAAGGCAAAAGAAAGTAAACTTAGACTTTTCTAGCAGCCAATATTTTAGTACTTTATTTTAAAAATGATTCAGACATTCATGAATTCTTGTCATTTATCCTAATTTAAACTCTAAAGTTTCAAGTTATCAAAATCTGGAAAAGCATATTTCTTTCTCTTTCTTTCTTCCTTCCTTCCTTCCTCCCTTCCTCCCTCCCTCCCTCCCTTTCTTTCTTTCTTTCATTCTCTTTTTTTTATTTTTGCTTTTTAGGGCCATACCCGGGCATATGGAGGTTCCCAGGTTAGGGGTCAAATTGGAGCTGTAGCCACCAGCCTACGCCACAGCCACAGCCATGCCAGATCCTAGCCGTATCTGTGACCTACACCACAGCTCACAGCAACGCCAGATCCTTAACCCACTGAGCAAAGCCAGGGATCGCACCCACAACCTCATGGTTCCCAGTCAGATTCATTAACCACTGCACCACGACAGGAACTCATAAGTCAATATTGCTAAAACATAATTATTCCTAAAGAGTTCACTCAAAAGCTTTTATCCCAGTTATCTTGTGAACTGAAGTTTGGCACTTGCCATCAGCCTCTACATGGAATAAAACACGAGCCACCCCTGCTGCTGATCCCACAGCACCCACTGAGTGGAACTCAGTGTAGAGATGAGAAGTGAGGCACTCTGTGCTCTGGGAAAACTGGAAGAACGGGTCTTCAGACAGATACTTTTTGGAGAAGATTTTGTGAGCCAGATTCTTATATCTCCTCATATCTAGAAAAACACTAAAATTCATCAGTGGTGACTAATGGCTGTGACTAGCAGTGACCTTTATGTGACCAACAGCAAACCTCCGTAAAATGTGTGCATGGCTGCACTCACCTTCCCTTTCATCTTTATGACTTATATCTGTTTTTTTTTTTTCTTTTGGTCTTTTTGTCTTTTTAGGGCAGCATCTGCAGCATATGGGAGGTTCCCAGGCTAGAGGTCAAATCAGAGCTGTAGCTGCTGGCCTAAGCCAGGGCCACAGCAATGCGGGATCTTACCCTCATCTATGACCTACACCACAGCTGACTGCAACGCTTGATCTTTAACCCACTGAGCGAGGCCAGGGATCCAACCATGAATGCTAGTCGGGTTTGCTAACCACTGAGCCACGATGGGAACTCCTCTGACTTATCTTGGTATTACCCCTTTCCTCCCCCCCTTTAGCTCTGAAATACTGCCTCCCAGGCTGTAGTTAACAGGCAAGACAAAAGATGTCTTGTGTATCTGTGAGAACAGCTGCTCCCCAGAGTGGGCCAGTGAGCCCTGAGGGAACTTGGGGAAGAAACAAAGAAGACTGGCCCACACACAGCTGAGGTGCATATCAAGAGAATGAATCCAGTAAGCCCAGAGCTTTACTTCTTCCCATAGAAACAGGTTTTCTGTAAATCTTCTGGAAATTCAGTCATCTGTCAATCTTTTGTTCCTAGCACCTTCCTTTTATTGCAGAAACTTATATAACCTAGCTTCGTCCCTTGCCCCTCAGAGAGGTTTCTCAGCACTACCTGAGATGCTGTCTCCCAGGCTTAAGTACTAATTTCACCCCCAAAAATAACACAACTCTCAACTTTCAGATTTTATTTATTTATTTATTTATTTATTTATTTATCTTTTTAGGGCCACACCTGCAGCATACAGAGTTTCCCAGGCTAGGGATCAAATAGGAGCTATAGTCGCTGGCCTATGCCACAGTCACAGCAATGCCAGATCCGAGCCGCGTCTGTAACTTACACCACAGCTCACAGCAACGCCGGATCCTTAACCCACTTGGCAAAGCCAGATATTGAACCTGCAACCTCATGGATATTAGTCAGATTCATTTCCACTGAGCCATGATTGTCATAGCTGACAATCTCTATGTTATTTCTTATGAAAATATCATGCATAGACATACATACAGAGATCTCATTGCTTCATTTTAAAACTTACTTTTGAAATAGATATTCCAATACAAAACTTATTTATAAATTTTATCTCGCTTTCTCTCTCTCTTGTAAACTAACTCTAATTGATTAATAGTAATATAGTTTAGGCATCTATTAATGGATCACTTTTTCCCAGTTGCCAGACCATATAAAAAATGTCTTTTTACTTTTCACTGGTATGTAATTGAAAGTGACTCATTTGTAGAGAATTCAGTTCCAGGGGCCACATTCAGAAAACAAATTTGAGTTTCTCATAGCTAGCACACTTACACACAAGACAAATACAAAACTAGAACAAAATCTAATTTCTGCAGGACAAAATCAGAAAGGGAAGTCTCTTAATATCCTCAACTTTTTCAACCAAGGTTTCCTCTTTTCTTTTCTTTTTTTTTTCTTTTTAGGGCCGCACCTTCAGCATATGGAGGCTCCCAGGTTAGGGGCCTAATCAGAGCTACAGCTGCAGGCCTACGACACAGCCACAGCAACGCAGGAACTGAGCCGTGTCTGTGACCTACACCATAGCTCATGGCAACACTGGATCCTTAACCCACTGAGCAAGGCCAGGGATTGAACCCGCAACCTCATGGTTCCTAGTCGGATTCATTAACCACTGCGCCACGACAGGAACTCCAAGAAAGGGAATAAAATTTTGGATAGAGAGGTGGAACACAAACTCAGCAGAGGAACTCAGGCTTAGAGGGATTTAATTTCAATTATATGAAGATACTCAATTGAAATTCAATCATCTTTTCACTTTTTATCTGTGGGTTTTTTTTTCTCTATGAATGTTTTATTTCTATAAAACTTCTACTTAAAATTAAAAAAAAAAGCATTAGCGGTCATGATAAGGATGGAGTAGGCACAGGTAGTTGTAGAAGTTCCAATGAGAGACCATAGATAAAGAGGGAAACTTAGGGAACTTTGGAAGATCACTGTAAGTTAATAATTGCTCAAGAAAGCCATCAGAATGAGGCAGGCTTGCTTGGCTAGTGGAGGCGAGAGACATTGGATGGGGGATGGGATGAGGCCTGCATTCAGGTTCAGACCAAGGCCAAGAGTTTGAGGACCACCCTTCTGCTGATTTGAATACACAACTTACTGGATACTAAAGAAGACCAAGTGCTTGAAGAAAGAGGAAGAGGTGGTCTTTTCTGACCCCCACTCCCCTTGGATGATAAAACTCTAGCCCACAGGATCCTCAGGGCAGAGCTTCCATGCCTGCCCACTTGCATCTCTCACAAGCATCCTATAAATCTATTTCTGGTCTATCACTTTGTCTCTCACTGAATTCCTTCTGCTCGGAAACCTGAAGAACCTGAACCTCAGTGAGCCCAGACACAGGGTGAATGATTCTAATTTAAAACTGTGGGTTCAAGTCCCAGTCTGGTTTTTGGCCAGGCTCAAGTGGGTTCAAGTCCCAGTCTGTGTTCTACCTAGGTGCTGTCAGTTTCCGTAGTGACTAAGATACTGAAGATTGCCAAATTGATGATTTTTTTAATGAGGAATTATCTATAACTCAAAGAAAAATGAAAAAGCGTGGAATATGATCAACCAAAAGATAAGGGAAATGGAGGAGAAACCCAAAAGGCAAAATATGCTTTTAGCTGAGATTCTAGATGTGGAAAAGAATCAAGAAAGACAAATTTGGTTCTATGCTACTTGAAATTCAGAATTTCAAGGACACCAAAATAATTTCTGCAATTATCCGCTTAAGAAAAAAAAAGAAATATACAAGTTACCTAAAATGGAAAAAAATCATATTTAAACAGATTTGTTTTTGTAATGCTCAATATCAGAACAAAATTTTAAAAGTAGCTTTGTGTTTGCTTCGACAGCACATATACTGAAAAAGCAGCTATGCCATTTTGAAAAAAAAATTGAAAATTCTGTATTCAGTGAAGTTATATGTAAGGGCAGGATATATATACTCTCAGTTATGGATGGACTAAAAAACTATACGAGCAACTTCTTACTGGAATAAAATACTTAAAGAAATATTTCAGCTGCCTAAGAAATAAAAACTAAATCAACATCCAAGAACAGGGAGACATCATGCAAAAGAGAAAACAGCTCTTGACTTTAAACATGCACTCAGAAATTAAAAGTTAAGAGTTAAGCTTTATTTGGGGCAAAATGAGGACTTAAGCCAGGGAGGCAGAATCTCAAGTAACCCTGAGAAAAATGTTCCAAGGATGTGATGGGGGAGCTAGGATACATTGTGGTTTACCAACAAAAGGCAGTGAGTAGGAATGAAATATTAGTGTTTACAACAGAAAACTGGATATCTCAAGGAAGTTAGTGCTTGTCTATGTATGAGAATGTTGTCAGAATCCAGGTTCTTGTTCACAGAGCCAAAGAATGAACTTTGAGAACACACACAGGCAGGAAGCAAGCAAAAAGTCTTTATTATAGGAAAGCAAATAGCTCCCAGCACAGGCACTGGGGGGTGGGGGTGGGGAAGAGTTCCCCTTTCTTTTGTTCAGTGGACGTTTTTATTTCTGACTCTTTTTTTTTTTTTTTTTGTCTTTTCAAGGACACACACACAGCATATGGAGGTTCCCAGGCTAGGGGTCTAACAGAAACTGTAGCCGCCGGCCTACACTGCAGCCACAGCAACGCAGGATCTGAGCCACGTCTATGACCTACACCACAGCTCATGGCAGCGCCGGATCCTTAACCCACTGAGCAAGGCCAGGGATTGAACCCGCAACCTCATGGTTCCTAGTCCGATTCGTTAACCACTGAGCCACGATGGGAACTCCCGATTTTATTTCTTAAAGACAGGAATTGCAATGTGAGATCCTGCTATCAGTTCCTCTTCCTATTGGCCTTGCCCAGTTTATCTATATCAATCCTTGTCCTAAAGGGTTCTTAGAGGTGGATACGCCCTGTAAGTTCTATGGTTTCTTTGTTCTTCTTTTCCCTAGACTGGGAGTCACTGGGAGTTGCCATTCCTCTCATTCCTTTTCTATCATCTGAGGAGAGAGTTAGAGATTAACGTCCATCTAGAAGTAAAACTGTCGTAAACGAGGCCAGTGGAGATGTTATTCCCTGGAAGCCTGAAGTTACAGGTGGTAATTAATGATCATATCAAAGAATAAATCACAGCTCAAGTTCTTACACTAACTACCTGAATTATTATTCTGCCTCAGCAGCCTTAGGGGGAGAAAGAGTCCCCCCTTCCTATTGTTCTGTGGAGGTTTTTGTTTCTCAAGGAAGTTGTAACAACGTGGGGTCCAGACATCATTCCTTTTTCCCATTGGCCTTGTCCAGTCACCTATATCAGGCCTTGTCCAATAGGGGTCTTAGATATAGGTATGCCCCATAAGTTTTATGGCTACTAAATTCTTCTTTCCCCTAGACTAGGAATTGCCACTCTTTACATTCTTTTGCTAAAAAGTCAGATGTATAGGTCCAGGGTTTAAGTCCACCTTGGCATAAAACAAATGTACTTTCAATAGTTAGCCAACCAACAAGCAAGACCTGTTTGTCTGGATTTGTTTTTACAAATCTTAAACCTTGGATATCAATCAGGGACTATATCCAAGCCCAAGTTCCTACACTAGCTACATGAATTATTACTCTGCCTCAGGAAGATGCAGGGGTCTGGCCTTATTGAAATCATTCCTTTATGCACCCCAGCTATCTTGGGCCAGTATCCTGTGTTCTCACACCCTGAGTTTCCTATGGGTGCACCTGAGGGAGTGGCTGCTGTTTGATGGCTGCTAGATGACAGGTATTCTTTGTTTCCTTGCTGAGTTCCATCGGGGCTCACTGGCTTAGAGATGGCTGCAGTGCTGATAACTGTGACACCCTTCGTTTAGTGATATGGCAGGCAATATTTTATTTCTCACAACAAATCACTAAAACGGTATTGAGTATTTTCCTCTTAATATGGTTATAAATCACCCAGAGATGGTAACATTAAGCATGGAACAATACAGTATTTTCCCTGACAGAATTTCTATATGCTAGGCCTTCAAATAAACCTTTAGCAGCATAAACTGTAGATGATTCTACACATTCAGAGTGAGAAATCTACTAGATTGAGAATGAATCTTTGCTACTGTTGGAGTTGTGAGCCAGGAGTAGACCTGTGACCCTGATACCATCTCCTGCCTGACTGCTCTGCAGTCTCTAGCTTATCTAGAAGGAAACCACATGTCCTGTAAACAGTGGGATCCTTGAGCAGACAAAGAAAAGCAGGAACCTCCAGACTGATAGGAAACCACATGTTTTGCAGTAAGTGCCCTGAAGGCAAAGAAAGGTGGAAAAGGTCATGACTCTCCAGCCTCCAGATTTAAACTCTTGCTCACTTTGCCCTTATTACAATAAAATTAGCCACGCAGATAAGAAGTACCCATCATGCACTTCCAATCAAAGCTAAATAAGGACAAAATTCCCTCCTCCCTTTGGAAATGTGGAGCTGAAATGAAAATCAGGGAATAGGACACCCAAACCTCTCCTTCCCAGTGAATATTCTATCAGCTCCTTTTTTTTTTTTTTTTTTTTTTTTTTTTGCTATTTAGGGCTGCACCTGTAACATGTGGAGGTTCCCAAGCTAGGGATCAGATTGGAGCTGCTACTGCCAGTCTATGCCACAGCCACAGCCACGCCAGATCCTCAACCCACTGAGCAAGGCCAGGGATCGAACCCGCAACCTCATGGTTCCTAGTCAGATTTGTTTATGCTGTGCCATGAGGGAAACTCCCTCCACCATCTCATTTGAATGCCCCTTGTAACATGTCTGCCAAAGAAACAGGACAGCTGCCTACCTCTCTTCCCACTTCTTTTTAAGAGGTGTATTTCTCACTTAAATAGATCTTCACTTTACTTTCTCAATTTCCACTTCATTTCTGAATTCCTTCTTCAAGGAGACAAGATCCTTCCCTTTAGGAACATTCCCAGTCAAAGTGCATGTTCCTTCAAGGCAGAAGTCATGAATTACCATCTTTTACATCCTTCCTCAGGCTTGATATAGAATCAGAGACTTGGAATGCAAGCTTTAGGAGAGAAGTAAACAAACATCCAGCTCTGCTATGGCATATAGTTTTTGTCTTGAGGATTAAACTCTTATCAACAGAACTGGCTTCTTAGAATGTCACATAGATTGCAAATGATCAGCATGGGCACAATAAGAAGGGTAGCTCTATAAATCATTTTTTGTACATCTTGATCTTTTTCATCTGAAAAGCTGATACTCAGAAAGGTTAAGGTAGAGGTCTTGTTCACAAAACATCAATGGTTTCCCTAATGTCTGTTAAATACATTCCAAATCTGATAGCCCAGCAGTTAAGGCCTACCATAGCTTTTCTAGTGCTAGAGATATAGGAGGTCTAATAATACCTTAGTTTTCATTTTCAGGAGTAAGGATTTCATTTATTCTCTTAATTTTTTTTTTCCAGAGTTCGTTCTAGGCACCTCATTATTCTGTCAGCCAGGGGCATAGTACACACCTAACATTTTGAATCAGCTTTTTCCCAACACAATCATGATGGAGGGGTTAATCTGGACATAGGTTTGCAGGGATATAAGTCTGGAGAGTGAAACAGGACTAAGACATTAAGGGAAGACAAGGGTTAGGACAGGGAGTTCCCTCCGTGGCTCAGCAGGTAACGAAGCCGACTAGCATCCATGAGGATGCGGGTTTGATCCCTGGCCTCACTCAGTGGGTTAAGGATCTGGTGTTGCTATAAGCTGTGGTGTAGGTCACAGATGCAGCTCAGATCCCACGTTGCTGCGGCTCAGGTGCAGGCTGGCAGCTACTGCTCTGATTCGACCGCTAGCCTGGGAACTTCCATATGCCATGGGTGCAGCCCTAAAAGACAAAAAAAAGAAAAAAAAAGGACTTAGAACAAAAGGACTGTTAGACAAGATTAATGCAGAATCTTCTCTAAAAATACCTATTTGGTCATACTTTAAGTAATTAATCAGAAGTAATTCCACAGACAAGATTTAAATATTGAGATAGTAGGTCTACAATCTAGAAATAGGAACCCAGACATGGAAGACCATTGAGGAAGTGTAGAGATACCATATCCTTGATACTAGCAAACAAGGATAGATTGTATTGAGAAATTAGCTTAACCAGATTAGCTCTGATTTTTAAAATGGTAATATCAATTTAATGAAAATCAGAGTTCCCTGGTGGCCTAGTGGTAAAGGATCTGGTGTTGTCACTGCTGTGGCTCAGTCCAGTGCTGTGGTGCAGGTTCAATCACTGGCATGGGAACTTCTGCATGCCATGAGCATGGCAAAAAAGTATTTAATGAAAATCATTGATTAAATGAATTTCTATTTATAACATTTATTTAAAATGAATGTTCATTATTTAAAACAAATAAGTACATATAGATGAAGTATACAACCCCTGCCTTTAAGATGTGGGTGGATGAAGGGGTCAGGGTACTCTCAGAATACAAAGAATGAATTATAATACAAAATTCTGAGGAAACACGAAATGGGGTATAAATAATTCTGTGGGAAAACATAAGGAAGAACTTACACAGAAAGCGACAATTGAATTAAGTCTTAAACCAATGAGAGTTGTCAGGACGCAAAATGGTGGACCACATGAGGTGAACAAAGGATAGAAGGTTAAAGACTACAGAGATATAAACTGTTATGGGAATAGGGATTTCCCATCATGGTGCGGTGAAAACGAATCCGACTAGGAACCATGAGGTTGCGGGTTTGATCCCTGGCCTCACTCAGTGGGTTAAGCATCTGGCGTTGCCGTGAGCTGTGGTGTAGGTTGCAGACGTGGGCTTGGATCAAGTTATGGGAATATAAGGAGTGGAAAGTGGATGGCTTTTATGAAGTGTGGGTTAACAGGCTATGGAGAAAGTGGTGTTGTTTCCCCCATGCTCTCTGAAAGTGGAACTTGATTCTTTTTTAAGGTATTATGGTACTGTAAATTTAAAAAAAATATGCAGAACCACTCCCTTCAGTATTCAAATGATATGTCATTTATTAGCCTAAATTGGGTAGAAATGAGTCAGTGTGGGTTTGGAATATTAACTTGAGCCAGTTTCTGAAGTGCCCTGGACTGCTTATTCCAAAGTAGAGACCGATGTTTACTGGTTGGGGTGGAAACTGGGGGCAGAAGCCACAGTGCCCCCAGAGCAGCAGAGATGACTAATCGGTGGGGTATATAAGCAGTTAGCAAGGGGACTTTCTATTAAAATGGACGACAAAGGGAATTACCTCTGACTTTGGTGATTATGGGCATCAGTAACCAAGTTTTGTTTTGGCCATGCCCGTGGCATGCAGAGTTCCTGAGGCTAGGGGTCGAAACTGCACCTTAAGAGTGACCCTTCAGCTTCTGTCTGACACAGCTCCTCCCGGAGGGACATTTAGACCTGGAAGTCCGGATTTGGTCCTTGACTAAGATCATGTCCAAAGCTTCCAGTGGTCATCAGCCCCATGAACTCCAGGTTGGGGCACTTGGCTTTTATGTGTTTCACCATGGCCACTGTCTCTGAAGGGAGCAGGCCATGTTTGCTTTCCTCTCCACTGGTGTTAACCTGGACCGTGACCTTTAACCTTTCGGGAACACCTTTTATCTGCCAGGAACTGTTCGCTTTGTAAGCTAGCTTCAGTTTCCAGCATGAAAAGATTGGGGACAGCCATCAGTTTGTTGACATTTTGTTTTGTAGATGGCCAGTGAAGTGCCATTTGATCTCAGGACACGAAGACAGAATTTTAGGATTTGAGGTTTTTTCGAGCAGTTCTTGAATGGAGCTCTCCCTGAAAGTGTGCTGGTCGTGACTGTAGGCCTCCATCACCATGGCTACAGGTTTGGTCTTGTTGATCGCTGTGAGCCGAGGCTGGATGGCGGGAAGTTCCCACAGCCACCCCGCCACCACCTGCTACACGCGCTCCTTCACTGCCCACAGGGTGAATCCGATTCCCAACTCGCTGACATGTGGCCAGTCCTGCACATTCCACAGAATTCTCTTCAGCTTTCTTGTGATTGATGTTTGTGTGATTTATCATTTTCTACCTTTTTACTTTTAACGTATCTGTGTATTTACATTTAAAGTGTATCGCCTATAAACAACATAGAGTCTTGCTTTTGTTCTTCAACCTGACAATTTCTATGCATTGAAATTTACAGTTCATTTATTTTTAACGAAAGTGCTTATATGATTGAGCTTAAGGTAACTTTAATATTTTTAATTTGGTTTATAGGTTTTCTGTTTTTGCTTGCTCTGTCTTTTAGGATTCATAGCCTTTTACTCTATTGAACAATATCTGCTCAATTATAATTTTTTACTATATAAGAGCTAGTGTAGTATAGCTTTCACTATTGTTGCTCAAGGCAGAAGTCCTTAGTAGAAGTTTTAAGTTTTTTTGTTTTTTTTGTGGAATATTTTTGACTCTTGCTACATATTTCTTAATACATATGTGCCAGAGGCATGTTACTTATGTATTAACTACTAAGGGATGTATCTGTATTACATTTTGTTTTATAAAATTTTTAGTTAAAAAAATAGAAACTGGCTCATTACAGGGCAAATCTGGTCTGTTGATATGTACGAGTTGGCGCGTACAGTTAAAAAATCATTTGCTTTTTATATTTAAAAAATTAGGTGATTCCTTATGGACACTGATGTTATTTTCTCTCTTGAAAACTTGGAAACATAGGCAGTATAAAATGCCTATTATCTCACAGCAATAGTCTCCTAGAGCAATCCGGTGTCCGATTCAGACAAAGCAAGTGTTCATCAGTTTGCTGCAGTTACCCATCTGGTGCTCTGCTCACTTGTGTCATCTACTCGACCCTTTCAAATCTACTGGGAAGTTACTGGGAGTTCCCTTTGCGGCTCAGCAGGTTAAGAACCCGACTAGTATCCATGAGGATGTGGGCTTGATCTTTGGCCTCACTCAGCGGGTTAAGGAAGAATCCGGCATGGCCTTGAGTTGCTATACAGGTCGCAGACGTGGCTCAGATTTGGTGTTGATTTGGCTGTGGCATAGGCTGGCAGCTGCAGCTTTCATTTGACTTCTAGCCTGGGAACTACCATATGCTTCAGGCACAGCCCTAAAAGGAAAAAGAAAAAAAACAGAATCTGAGAAGTTACTCTTTAGTCTTCATGGTTTTTGCAATGTATAAATGTTTTTTTTTTTTTTGGTATATTTTACAACACATTGTCTTAAATTTAAAAAATAAATTTCCAATTAATTTTCTCGGGTTTATTAAGCTTATAATTATATAATCTACAATTCCAACAATTTTGCTTCTTTTGTTTTGCATTAGTAGTCAGATTTGGAAATAGTTTTCTATTTTCTATAGTTTTTTTCTATACTATACTTTCTATTCACAGCTTGGATTTCAGGATTTTTACCATCCTTTAATTTTGTACCTGTGTTAAGTTTTGTTATGCAGAAAGGCTTTATTTCTAAATATAAATATATTAGCTAAGCTATATATTTACTTTATATTATCTATGAATTATTTTTAAAATAATATTAATGTAATCATGAAAAATGTCTTTTTTTTTTTTGCTTTTTAGGGCTGCGCCTGCAGCATATGGAGGTTCCCAGGCTAGGAGTCGAGTTGGAGCTACAGCCACAGGCCTACACCACAGCCACAGCCACACCAGATCCAAGCCGTATCTGTGACCTACCCCACAGCTCATGGCAACGCCGGATCCTTAACCCACTGAGTGAGAACAGGGATCAAGCCCTCAGCCTCATGGTTCCTAGCTGGATTTGTTTTCGCTGCGCCACAATGGCAACTCCACGGTTGGTGTTTTTTTTTTTTTTTCGGTATGGAAGTTACCAGGCTAGGGATCGAAGCAGAGCTACAGCTGTGGGCCTACATCACAGCCACAGCAACGCAGGATCCAAGCTGCATCTGTGAGTTACACCACAGCTCATGGCAACGCCAGATCCCTGACCCACTGAGCAAGGCCAGGGCTCAAACATGTATTCTCATGGATACTAGTTGGATTTATTTCCAGTGCACCACAATGGGAACTACTCTTTTTGTTCTTATATCTTTCCAAGGATGTATAATTAAAACACTTGTAGATGTAATTTAACATAATTATTCTATATATATGGTTATCAACCTCATATTCAGTTAAGCTTATTTCAGTTTGATTTCAATTTTGGAAGATTCTTTTTATGAGTTATAATTATTTAATTATGCAAATAATTTTCATGATTCAAAAGCTACTTTTTTCTGTTTTTTATTTTGTTTTGTTTTTGTTTTTTGTTTTGTGTGCATATGGAAGTTCCCAAGCTACGGGTCAAATCGGAGTTGCAGCCACCAGACTATACTACAGCCACAGCAACACGGGCTGCCATGTCTGCAACCTACACTACAGCTCATAGCAACGCCAGATCCTTAACCCATGAGCAAGGCCAGGGATCGAACCCGAATCCTTATGGATACTAGTCGGACTCATTTATGCTGAGCCACAATGGGAACGCCTCATGATCCCAAAGTTAAAACTCATTTTTGTCCTTGACTATTCCATATTGTTTTTTCTTCCCACTAAGGGGAACTATGTTAATTTACTGAATAGTAAAATCAAATTAATTTTAGTTTTCGATTTTTAAATAAAGTATGCTTATATATGTATTATATTTATATGTCTGTGTATACATATATGTATGTGTGCATATGTGTATAGATATGTTATGTCTACTGTTAATACTATTTTTCATGTTTCCGAAATTGCTGTAAGACACTGAAGATACAATGCAGAATAGGGCAATGTATTTTACAAAGACTGGTAGCAGATTAAATCTGGAGGTTGCTCTGGCCTCCTGTAGAATCATATACCATGAGGTCAGCATATTTTAAAAAGATTTTCAGCTAAAAGAAATTTTGTATGTGGGTATTAGGAAATGGGATGTCCTCTGATTTTCCCAAGGCCACTCGAACGCTTTTTGAACTCACAAATTGTGGAACTTTTCCTTAACTGAAATAATGGGCCTGTGATTTTAATTCCGAACCTCTGGTCCTCTTCTTTCTTTGGCCTCATCACTTTTGCTCTTACTGATTTTTCAAACGCATTGATACTTCTCAAGGGGAGGGGAGATGGAGTTAAGGCGAGAAATATCACCTCTGTCTGAGGCGCACATCTCCTCCTACCACTATTTGCAAGCCACCTCCAGGTTCTCTAATTCTTCAGTTGCCTTCTCCAGACAAAATATATATATTTTGCTTTTTAGAGCCACACCTGTAGTGTATGAAGTTTCACAGGCTAGGAGTCAAATCAGAGCTGTAGCCACTGGCCTATGCCACAGCCACAGCAATGTCAGATCCTAGCCACATCTGTGACCTACACCACAGCTCACAGTAACTCCAGATCCTTAACCCACTGAGCAAGGCTGTGGTTGAACCCGCAACCTCGTGGCTCCTATTCGAATTCGTTTCCGCTGAGCCCCTATATATTTTTTTATACAGACTGTTTTTATCTTCAGTTTTAATCCTGCTCCACTTTGAGACCAGACCTGAGTAAGACTGATAGTAGAGACTCCTGCATTCAAATGCAATTAGCTCAGAATCCAGCTCTGCTCATGCCAGAAGGCCCTATATGTCCTATACACCATGCCTAAGCTCTGGTCATTCTTATTCATATTACTGATCTCTTGATTATAACCTGCCTGATTTTGGATTCTCCCATACATACTTACCCTGATGACCATTTTATGATTTGTCATTGACGTCAGCAGGTATACTATTCTCTTCAATGTCATTTCAGATCCTTGCCTAGTCCTAATCCCTTCCTTCTACTGATCGCCCAGAACTGATCACTAGGAATTGAAAGCATTACCACTGCTACACAGGGCTTAATCCAGCATTGCTGAATAACTTTCAGCAGACAGATCTATGGTATCATAAAGCCTTCTGGTATGTATCACAGGGTCTAGGACAGCCCAAATCCTTCGCTATTGCTCCTCAAGTTGGTGTTACAGTAAGAACATGGGTTCTAAAATCAGATTGCTATATTGGAATTCAGATTCTGCCACTTACTAGCCATGTGAACTTGGACAAGTTACTTGACTTGTGTGCACTGCACGCCTTAGTTTCCTGATCAACAGAATGAACGAACAACCACCTATTTCATGAGGTGAATGTGAAAAATTAAACAAGCCACACATTTAAAAGTCTTAGAATAGTGCTTGAGCAAGCACTCAATAAGTAGTAGATGTATGTTATAAACCTTATTTTATTATTGTCAAGAAGTCATTAAGAATTATAAAAGATAAAATATTATGGAGTAAATGTTAATGGTTGGTTATAAACCATAGAAAGCCCTAAAAGATAGGACTCAATTTAATACAGCAGTCCAACTATGGGTCAGCACCACTATTACTTGGAATATGTCTTTGGAAGAGAGTCACTATAATATTTAATTTGCATTCATTAGAGATTCACACAAAACATTAATATCACTTAAATAAACTTTGAGAGCCTGTGCAATACAGTCTCTACATATATTTTCCCCCAATAATTTCATGGTTTTTTGTGGTTTCCTTTGTAGTGAAAAAGCTTTTAATTTTACTTAGGTCCCATTGGTTTATTTTTGCTTTTATTTTCATTATTCTAGGAAGTGGATCAAATAGGATATTGTTGCAATTTATGTCAAAGGGTGTTCTGCCTACGTTTTCCTCCAGGAGTTTTATAGTATCTGGCCCTACACTTAGGTCTTTACTCCATTTTGAGTTTATTTTTGTGTACAGTGTTAGAGAATGTTCTAATTTCATCCTTTTACAATGCAGCTGTTTAGGTTTCCTAGCACCACTTATTGAAGAGGCTGCCTTTCAGCACTGTATGTTCTTGTCTCCCTTGTCTTAGATTAGTTGAACCATAGGTGCTTGGGTTTACTTCTGGGCTTTCTATCATGTTCTGCTGATCTATATTTCTATTCTTGTGCCAATACCATACTGTTTTAATGGCTGTAGCTTTGTAGTATAGACTGAAGTCAAGGATCCTGATTCCTCCAGTTCCATTTTTCTTTTTCAATATATTTTTGACTATTCATGGTCTTTTGCATTTCCATACAAATTTTAAAATATTTTTGTTTTATTTCTATGAATAATGTCTTTGGTAACTTGATAGGGATTGCATTGAATCTGTAGATTGTCTTGGGTGGTATAGTCATTTTGACAATATTGATTCTTTCAATCCAAGAGCATGGTATATCATTCCACCTCTTTGTGTCATCTTTGATTAATCTCCAAAATATACAAACATCTCATGGAGCTGTATACCAAAAACACAAAAAACCTAATAAAAAAGACAAAAGTTCTAAATAGACATTTTTCCAAAGCAGACAGACAGATGGCCAAAAAACATGAAAACATGCTTGACATCACCAATTATTAGAGAAAGGGACACCAAAACTATAATGAATTATCACCTCCACACCAGTCAGAATGGCCATCATGAAAAAACCTCCAAACAATAAATGCTGGGTGTGGAGAAAAGGAAGCCTCCTTCATTGCTGGTGGGAAGGTAAATTGGTGCAACCACTGTGGAGAATAGTATGGAAGATCCTCAAAAAACTAAATATGGAACTACCATATGATCCAGCAATCCCACTCCTGGGTATATATCCAGAGAATACTGTAATTCAAAAAGACTCATGAACCTCAATGTTCATTGAAGCACAATTTACAATAGCTAAGACATGAACGCAACCTAAATGTTCATTGACAGAGGAGTGGATACAGAAGATGTGGCACATATACATAATGGATTATTATGCAGTCACCAAAAAAGAATGAAATAATGTCATTTGCGGCAACATGGATGAACCTAGAGATTACAAAACTGAGTGAAGTAAATTAGGTAAAGACAAATATCATATGATATCACTTATATGTGGACTCTAATAAAAGTGATACAAAAGAACCTATTTATACAGAAACAAACTCACAGATTTCAAAACAAATCTTACCGTTACCATAGGTGAAACTGTTGGAATGAGGGAAGAATTGGGAGGATAGGAATAACATATACACACTACTGTATAAAACAAGTGGTTAACAAGAATCTGGAACAGGAAAATCTACTCAATAGTTTGTAATAACCTATATGGGAAAAAAGAATGGATATATTTATATGTATGACTGATTCACTTTCCTGTACATCTGAAACTAATACAACATGGTAGGAGTTCCCATCATGGCTCAGTGGAAATGAATCTGACTAGCATCCATGAGGATGCAGGTTCGATCCCTGGCCTCACTCAGTGAGTTAAGGATCGGCGTTGCCGTGAGCTGTGACATGGGCACAGACACAGCTTGGATCTGGCATTGCTGTGGCTGTGGCATAAGCCAGCAGCTACAGCTGCGATTCAACCCCTAGCCTGGGAAATTTCATATCCCACAGTTGTGGCCCTAAAATAAAGATTAAAAAAGACAAATACTGTAAGTCAACTATACTCCAATAAAAATTTTTAAAAGACAACAAATAATGATAAAATTTTTTTAAATTTCTACATAGAGTATTATTGCAAAACATGCAAATTTCCTAAAGTTTGAAAACAGTGTAGCCTGTGGTTGTCTAGTTTGGAACTATCACTTTTAACCATTGTAAGGTAGCTTCAGAAATTTGGAGGAATCTAACCTCTTTTTTGTTTGGTTATTGCCCCATAGGATTTGATGAAATTCTAGTCAATCCTGACCCTCCTTTTTTAAACCCCAAATAAAATTATTTATCAATTGTTAAACCTTATCAAGATAAGCTTGTAATGATATTGTCTAAAATAAAAATAAAATGTATGGCATTATCTACACTGTAAAGAGTGATAGGCAGGAATGGAGTTTTTCTCAATCACTTCACCTTGGAAGCTAGCAAAAATTAGTAGTAGGTGCCTAGTTTGTAGTCACAGATTATCTTCAGATAAAATGATCCCCATGTAATGTTCACCCTGACGTCAGAATAGGGACTGAATTAATTTAATTAATTTATTTATTTATTTTCGTTTTTTTTAGGGCCTCATCCATGGCACATGGAGGTTCCCAAGCTAGGGGTCGAATCAGAGCTGTAGCCGCTGGCCTGTGCTACAGCCACAGCAACATGGGATCTGAGCCACATCTGCGACCTGCACCACAGCCAAGGCAATGCCAGATCCTTGACCCACTTCACAAGGCCAAGGATCGAACCTGCATCTTCACAGAGACTTCATAGTTGTGTTCGTTAACCACTGCGCCATGACAGGAACTCCTAGGGCCTGACTTTAAAGATCAGTTTCCCAAACTTGCTTTTGAATCTATAACTTGATTTCTAGGCACAGAATTTTTAGTTCCTGTGCTCTCAAGTTCATCACAAATATAGTATGGTAGAGCATTCTTTCTCATTGCTATTTTCACTTTCTGAGCTGGATAGTGAGGTCCTTTCTGTTTAGGCCTGAAGTACAACTTTTCAAGAGTCTGTCCTATGAATGTGACTTGGCTTCCTGCCATTCTTGACTGCTGGTGGGGAGATGTGGGTTCATAAAGGCTGAGTGATCGCAAGCTTCATAAACCACCTGAGTGATCTTGTGAAAATGCAGATTCTTATTTAGTAGGTTAAGCCTGAGGCTTTTCATTTCTAATGACTCCCAGGAAGTGCCTGTCTTACTGATTTGAAGGCCATTTTTGGGTAGAAAGGGAATAGATGACACTTCTAAGACACAATTATTCATTCTTTAAACGTTCTACCATGTGCCAGACACTGAGCTAAGAAACTAAAGAGGAATGAGGCATAATTCTAATCCATAAGAAAACTACAATCTAATGTGACAGCAAACAATAACATATAAGTGTTATAAATGATATGACCTTTAATAGAATGGGAAGGCAATCCACAGACTGGGAGAAAATATTTGCAAAAGCCATATTTGATAAGAAATTGTTATCCAAACTAAACAAAGAACTCTTAAAACTCAGCAATAAGCAATGAAACAACTCAATTAACAAAAGGGCCAAAGACCTTGGAAGATACATTACCTAAGATACACAGATAGCAAATAAGCATATGAAGAGATGATCAACATCATGTCATCAGAAAATTGCAAATTAAGGCAACGAGATGCCACCACTGACATATTAGAATGGAGAAAATCCACTGAAGACACCAAATGCTGGCAAGGATGTAGAGCAACAGAAATTCCCATTCGCTGCTGATGGGAATATATAATGATACAGCCACCTTCAAAGGCAGTTATGCAGTTTCTTATAAAACTAAACATACTCTTACAGTACAATCCAGTAATCACATTCTTTGGTAGTTCCTCAAATGAGCTGAAAACTGATTTCTACGCAGAAACCTGCACACAGATGACTACAGCAACCTTATTCATAATCACCAACATTTGGAAACAACCAAGAACGCCAGTAGGTGACTAGGCAAACAAACTGTGGCACATCTAGATAACACAATGTTATTCAGTGCTAAAAGGAAAGGAGCTGTCAAGCCACACACACACACAAGCTTTAAATGCTTGTTATTAGGAGTTCCCATTGTGGCTCAGTAGTAACAAACCCAACTAGTAATATGAGGATGTGGGTTCAAGCCCAGGTCTCAATGAGTGGGTCAAGGATCCAGCGTCACCGTGAGCTGTGGTATAGGCTGGTGGCTTCAGCTCTGATTTGACTCCTAGCCTGGGAACTTCCATATGCCTCAGGTATGGCCCTAAAAAGCAAAAAAAAAAAAAGCTTGTTATAAACTGAAAGAGGCCAGTCTGTAAAGGTTATGTGCTCTGTGATTCCAACTATATGACATTCTGGAAAAGGCAAAATTATGGAAACAGTGATAGTTTCAGTGGTTGCCAGGAGTTTGGGGGGAGAGAAGGACAAAGAGGAAAAACAGCAGATTTTTAGGACAGTGAAACTCTTTTGCATATTATAATTAATGATACATGTCACTACACATTTGTCACACACATAGAATTACAATACCAAGAACAGACCCTAAAGTAAACTGTAAATTTTGGTTGTATAAAAGTTAGGTTTTTTTTTAACAAACACACTGCTCTGGTGCAGGATGTTGATGAGAGAGGGTCTGTCTGCCTGGAGCAGTGGGTTTATGGGAATTTTCTGCACTTTCCTCTCAACTGTGCTGAACCTAAGACTACTCTTTTTAAAAGATTGTATAAAAACTTATATAAGCTTATATATACATATTTTTAACACATATGTTTACATATATATAGATATACGTACACATATATATGTAAACATAATCAGGCCAGAGAATCAATTCTGAGGCCCAGAAAGTCTTGATTGGTGGGAAAAACCGATCAAATTAACTACATATAACAAACTAGCTTGTACACTGGGAAACTCACATCAAAATTACCTGGGGTACTTTTTAATGGTGAAGACTGTAGAACCATAACCTGGATCTTCTGAATCAGAATTTCTTGTCTTTTTTTTTTGTCTTTTTTTAGAGCCGCATCTGCCACATATGGAGTTTCCCAGGCTAGGGGTCGAATCGGAGCTGTAGCCGCCCACCTACACCACAGCCACAGCAATGTGGGATCCCTCCCACATTTGTGACCTACACTACAGCTCGCGGCAATGCTAGTTGGGTTCGTTAACTGCTGAGCCATGAGGAGAACTCCCTAAGTCAGAATTTCTTAGTGCTAGTAGTTAGTAATTGGCAGTTTAGAAAGTTCAATTATTTTTATGTTCCATAAGGATTGAGAAACAACTCTTCCATTTCCTGTCCACGTATTTTTGATAAAAAAAGCCAATACTAAACGGTTTCTAAATAAATTTTAATAACGTTGTAATAGGGGCAGCCGTGGGCGTATGGGTGGCAGTTAGCACAAGACAACTAGCACATGACCACAACTACATTAATGTGGGACTTTTAGAGGTCACACTTGGCCAGCTGTGGGTCAGGCAGTGGTCCTTGTGGCAGACTGCAGTGAGAAGCAGGGGGCCTCCCACCCTCCAGCCTCAGGCCAGTAGGTGAGGTAGGTGGCCCAGGAACAGGTTCAGGGCTGTGTCCTGCAGGGCTCCAGAGCACCGGCCACGGCCACCCACTGGCTGGACTCAGGCTGCACCTCTGTGCCCTAATGGCAGTGGCAGTCACCCCAAGTCCCAGTTTGTGAGACCCAGCTGCAGTTTGCTTGGCCTAAAGAGCCTAAGGGCTGGCTGGGTCCTGGCACCTTGCTCCCTTGGTGATGACAGCTGGGCAGGGTCTGGGGACCTGGCCTGGAGAGCACCCCCTGCTGAGAGCTGCCTCTTCAGCTGGGCCTGGGCATTGGCAGGAGGACCCAGACTAGGTGCTGGATGATGACTCCTGGGCAGGGTGACCAGTTCCCACCTCTTAACCGGAGCCTAGACCCTGAAGGGTGAAAGTTGATGCTTGGGCCTTGAACAAGTAAAATGAAGGGTTAATGACACTGCTTTGCCTCTGGACAGAAAATAACATTTGTTTTGATGGAGTTTTACAGGAACCTTTTGACCTGACTATGATGACCTGAGCCACATGGACACCTGCAAGAACAAAGGGTCCTACACCAAGAAGTTTTCAACAACTAACGCCCCTCCCACACCTTCATATGTAAAAGGGCCTTGCCGAAAGCCTTTGAAGAGTTGGGGTTTTTTAAGGCAGGATTCACATGTCCCCTTGAATGGTGCTGTAATAACCCCTATCCTTGCTCCAAACTCCAACATTTTGGTATTGTTTGGCCTCACTGTGCATCAGACTCGTGGACTTGCAATCTGTAACAACTTTACCTTTTATTAGGAATAATCAACAAGCTTAATAGTTGTGGAAAATCATTATTGACATGTTTTCATATTTTATGAATGCAATAAGCCATGTGGATAATACCAAAATAGATTCATTTGATTTATACATACATAACACACCGTTTGTTAAGGCAGAATAAAAACATAAGTGATTTGTGGCGTTGGCAGCATGGCACAAATATAAGTATAAATCGTTTACACAGTTGAAATCATTATCTTTACTGTAAGACATGCCAAAAACATTCTCAACAATTTATTTGTTTAAATTCAAGAAAATCATGAAGTAACTGTTCAGCTTTGTGAGTTCATCTGATAAAACAGCTAAATGTACCCTCCCCCTACTTCCTGTTTCTTTAAAAATAGCACAGCAGTGGAGAGGATGTGGAGAAAAGGGAACCCTCCTACATCGTTGGCGGGCATGTAAATTGGTACTTGGAGTTTCCTAAGAAAACTAAATATAGAACGACCATAGCTCCAGCAATCCCACTCCTGGGTATATATCCAGACAAAACTATAAATTTTTTTTGTCTTTTTGCCTTTTTTATGTAGAGCCACACCCGCGGCATATGGAGGTTCCCAGGCTAGGGGTCTAACAGGAGCCGTAGTCGCCGGCCTTCGCCACAGCCACAGCAACGCGGGATCCGAGCCGCGTCTGCAAACCTACACCACAGCTCACGGCAACACCGGATCCTTAATCCACTGAGCAAGGCCAGGGATCAAACCTGCAACTTCATGGTTCTTAGTCGGATTCGTTAACCACTGAGCCATGAGGGAACTCCCAAAACTATAATTTAAAAAGATACATGCACCCCTATGTTCATTATAGCACTATTCACAATAGCCAAGGCATGGAAACAACCTAAATGTCCATCAACAGAGGAATGGATAAAGAAGATGTGGTACAAATTTACAGTGGAATAACTACTCAGCCATTAAAAAGACAATCTAATGCCATTTTCAGCAACATGGATGGAACTAGAGATGCTCATACTAAGAGAAGTAAGCCAGAAAGAAAAAGACAAATACCGTAAGACACCACTTATCTGTGGAATCTAAAATACGGCACAGGTGATCCTATCTACAAAACAGAAACAAAGAGGAGGAGGGGGATGGACTGTGGGGTTTGTAGATGCAAACTTTACATTTAGAATGGATAAGCGATTAGGTCCTACTGTATAGCACAGGGAACTATATCCAATTTCTTGGGATAGACTGTGGTGGCAGTGGTTCCCACTGTGGCTTGGCAGGTTAAGAATAGCACAGCAGTGAGTTCCCATGTGGTGCAGCAGGTTAAGGATCTGGCACTGTCGCTGCAGTAGCTCAGGTCACTGCTATGGCTCAGGTTCAGTCCCTGGCCTAGGAATATCTGCATACTGCAGGGGAGGCCAAAAATAAATAAACAAATAATAACTCAACAGCTATTCTAATATATTTTTTTCTGTATTAGTTGCCCATAAATGCATCTTGGCTGAAAAAGCCTTCTTTCAGCCAAGATGAATTATGGGCAACTAACATACAAAAAATATATATTAGAATATATATATATATATATATATATAATATATGTGCGTGTGTGTGTGTGTGTGTGTGTGTGTGTGTGTGTATTGAGCCTAGAATTGCTCAAAATTCTAGGTGTAGTGATGTCATACTGGCTGGATGATGGTGACTCTAAAATGACTCCTGCAACCCTGATCCAATGGGGGCAAAATCTTAATGCCAGTGTTAAGTAAGAAAAACTCTGCCACCAAATCCCAGTTTTGGAACAAAAATTTTATGGGCTATAATACTCCCATCACCATAACTTAATACATTATTTTCACACATTTCCTTTCATGACCTATTTACTCTAGTATTTTGAGTTTCTTTAGCAAATTAAAATGGAGTGTCAGTTTTTTCAGCATCTCTTTTACCATTTCTGTAAGGCTGCTACCCTTCCTTCTGCACACTCTTTCTCTTTCTCCATCTTTTCAGCTTTTTCTACCTCTCTCCCTCTCCTTCTCCATCTCTCTCTCTTTCACAAACACACGCACACACACACACACACACACACACACATACCTCAAATTCATTTGTGCAGCAGTGCATATATTTGCTCAAATGGATCCTAAGCTTTGCTATCTACTCTGTATGAGGAATACTGCATTATTTAGTAAAAGCACCTGAGAATCCTAATAGTCTCAAGCTGTAGAATAATGTTATAGGCTATTTTTGAAATAGATTCATACATTCTGGAAATTCAGAAAATCTGAAACCATCTCCTCTTGCTGTACTCTTCAAGTGGCTGCAATCTCATTATTTTAAAATAAATTATCATGGGAGTTCCCGATGTGGCACAGCGGAAATGAATCCAACTAGGAATCATGAGTTTGCGGGTTTGATCCCTGGACTCAGTCAGGGGGTTAAGAATCCGGCATTGCCGTGAGCTGTGGTATAGGTCACAGACACAGCTCGGATCTGGTGTTGCTGTGGCTGTTGTGCAGGCCAGCAGCTACATCTCTAATTGGACCCCTTGCCTGGGAACCTCCATATGCCGTGGGTGCAGCCCTAAAAAGGGAAAAGACATAAATAAATAAATTTAAATAAATTATCAAACTTCACTACCTAACTATGTATCATTTTTTTCCCTACACTTTAGAAGAATAGCAAGCTACAGATGCAGTGAATAAAAGTATGTTGACCCATACTGGTCAACTGAATATTCTGGAATTTCCTCCATTCCATTCATTGTGCTTTTAATTTATGTCATGTCAACAATGAATCAGTTTAAACTGTTAATCTGCACTTGCTTGATGATACCTATGGTCATTGATTTTTACATTTACTCAGACACCCACAGGTATATTAATGAAGGAGCATTATGTCACATTCACATATGTTAGTCTATGTTGCCCAAACACTGTCACCACTTTGTTTACAAGTGCACCATACATCAATTGCTCTATTACTTACCACCTCTATTTGCTTATTGGTCTAACAGAATAGATATAAGCATTTGTTTGTTAGGCATGGAGAACATTTATCTTTTTATCCAGTTGGAATATTCCACATACTTATCACATGATTTATTCCTTCCATTCTTTTCTTATATCATCAAGTCTAAAATTATTTCTCCTTTACATTTAAGAAGATCCAATATTACACTGATAAAGAAAAATTTCTTATTATCAAGATTATTTGGAAATAAACACACTACCATTACTGTATTTATGGTTCATTAGTTGAATAGGGACATTCTTTTTCAAAAGCGTAGAATTAACTGATCGGATGATCAAAACCCCTCTTCCCTACATGTCTGAGAGCCACAAAGAAAATACTGAGTCTGTGTATTAGAAAAAAATGTAGCTGAGTCTAAATGTTTTACAATTCTGCTATTCATGACATCATTTGGTTTTGGAGAGATTTTGTTGTCCAAGGATATAATATAAAATGTTCCAAATGGATATCCCCCCATGGCATAGCAGGTTAAGGATCCAATGTTGTCACAGCTATGGTGTAGGTCACAGCTGCAGCTCAGATCCAATCCCTGCTCCAGGAACTTTCATATGCCAAGGGTGCAACAATTAAAAATAAATAAATAAATAAAAATCTCCTAAAGAAGTTTCAGAGAGGAATTTTACTCATTTGTCCTATGGACCCTAAAGACCCAAGTATCAACCTGACCCTTCTTAAGGTGAAACTTCTCAGGTCAAAGAATGGTGTTTAACATTCTGCTGGGCTCAGATAATGGTGTTGACCAGTAAGATCATTCAGTGATCACTGGTAAGAGATCAGGACCGGATTTAACTCTTCACAAACATGCCTGCATATTCTGAAGGTGATTCTTACATATTTCTCGCCTGTCTTGGGTTCATTACAATGATGGAATAGCTCAAGGAAGCATAAACAATGCCCTGTTTTTCTCCAGACTTGGGTTAGAATAAACCCATGAATCCAGGGTCTTTCTGGGCCCTGAACCAGGGGCTGTTATCATAAATTTCAGTTTCTGATGGCAGTGTTTGGGAGTTTTGCCTGGTACTGACTTCAGTTTGCTCACTCATAAAAGGCTGGGCAACATCAAGCTTAAAGAGAAAAAAAGATTGCTTTAATTACTACTTAAGGATAATAAGGATAAATACAGATAATAAGGATTTAGTTACCACTTAAGGATAGTGCATATCCATTTGCAAACTACGACTACAGACTAACTTGAGTCATTATACATGGAGAAACACACACGCTGTTTACATCTACTTTTCTTTTTTTAAGCAGATTCACACTCTATTAAAAAGTGAAAGACTCTTTAATAGAGACCATTTTATTTGGGACCACTATGTTCTTCCCAAAGAGTTATTTTGTGCTTTATTAGCGGTCACTTTTGAGGTTACAGGATACTTTTCAATCCATCTTCAAGATGAAAAGCTCAGCCCAAATTAATGAAAAAAGAATAAAATATCCCTTGGAATTCCTATTGTGGCTGATGGGTAATGAATCCGATGACTATCCAGGAGGATGCAGGTTCAATCTCTGGCCCCACTCAGTGGGTTAAGGATATGGGATTGCCATGAGCTGTGGTGTAGGTCGCAGGCGCGACTTGGATCTGGCATTGCTGTTGCGGCATAGGCCAGCAGCTGTAACTCCAATTCGACCCCTAGCCTGGGAACTTCTATATGCTTCTGCAGGTGTGACCCTAAAAAGACAAAAAAAAAAAAAAGCATGAAATATCACATAAGAACTTCAGGAGACATGTAATGTAATGGATAACATCGACACAACTTGGAATAAAATAATTAAACATAAAGCGGAACAGAAACCCTCTAAAGGAACAGACAGAATAAATATTATGAATTATCTAGGACGTATCATTATTGATACCAAACCCAAGTTTGGTCTGCTCACCACAAGACAGGCCAATAAAGGGGGAGATGAGTTGTTGGGGCAAGAAATGGTGACTGATTGGAAAGCTAGCAAACCGAGAAGATGGCAGACTAGTGTCTCAAAGGACCGTCTTGCCTCAGTCTGAATTCAGGCTCCTCAGAGGGAGGGGAGGGGGAGGGGCCAGTGGTCACTCAGTAACTGTCACTTACTTGGGGAAAGGGCCCATTGCAATGCTGACCAGTTGCTGAGCAGGGTCACTAAAGAGTGCTCGCTAATGGTTGCTCCCTTACTGATTTGAAACCTAGAACAGGAAATTGCTGTCAGTTTGGTGTGGGTGGGCAAAGCTTAGAAAAAGTTCTAAGAATACTTTTTTGTTGTTATTTCTGTCATATGAAAGTACATACACTTGCAAACAGAGTCAAATATCTTAAAACTTCTGAGAAAGAGGTCAACTTACAGAAACTAAAAGTCATGGGTCTTGATGTTTTTCACTCTTCAGTTTTTTGTTAGCTATTCCTAGCTATACATAGAACAAGGTAAAAATGAAGATACTATGTTAATGCTGCGGGTTGTTATTTCAATTTTTTAAATCCTAGTTTTGCTAGTCAATTTATGTTCTTGACGTATGGCCTAATTTCTTTAAGGTACCAGGTCCACAGGCTTTGACAGCCCTCATGCCTACCCTGGTCCTATGTCACCCCCATTGTGATGCGCACAAAGTTCTATCAGACAATGATGCCGGCTCTGTCCTGACAAGCTAAGTGTTAACTGCTAAGTACACTGCCTCTGTCTGATGAGGTAGCTGCCCAGAAAATAATGCCAAGGCTGAATGATTGAAAGAGGCAAAGATTGCTTTAACCTTGGCTCAGATGGAAAGTGCCTCAAAGCGGCCTGGTTAAAGCCTCCAGAGAGACCCTGGAGGAGAAGATGGTCATGTGACCTAACTAAGAGCCATGTCTTTAAGAGATCAACAACGTCCCTGCTGTACTTTTCAATCTATATAGTCTGTCAACTCCGTTACCACCACCCCTTCCCCAAAGGCACCTGGTTTCCATGGAAAAATTTGTTAGAGTAAATTGGGTAAAACAAACATGGTGCTCGGTGGCTGGACCTATCATATGGCATCTCATTAAAGTGGGTGGGTGCCACAGGCTGGGCGCCACGTTGTGGTGGGTAGAGATGACAGACACTGAAACAGCTTTCCTACTCCACATTTGTATGGTACTTTACATTTCACAAAGCACTTTTTAAAAAAATGTGCAGTTCAGGAGTTCCGTGTTGCAGCGGAAACAAATCCAACTGGGAACCATGAGGCTGGGAGTTCGATCCCTGGCCTCGCTCAGTGGATTAAGGATCTGGCATTGCTGTGAGCTTTGGTATAGGTCACAGACGTGGCTCGGATCTGAGGTTGCTGTTGCTGTGGTATAGGCTGGAAACTACAGCTCCAATCTGACTCCTAGCCTGGGAACCTCCATATGCTGCTGGTGTGGCCCTAAAAAGCAAAAAATAAATAAATAAGTCAACAAGTAAACAAATAGAACTAGGCAACCTGGTGGAGAATGCTGACTGCCATTTATATTACATGTGGAACTATAGACTATTTCTGCCTCTGGCATTTCTGAAAATTTCAAGTTTACTACATCTTTATTTCTACTCTTCTGAATGAAAGAACATACACACAAGTTCTTTTGCAATACCTTATTGGTGACTATTTTTTTGGCCAGGCCTATGACATGTGGAAGTTTCTGGGCCAGGGATCAAACACATGCCACAGTAGTGACAAGGCCAAATCCTTGAACTACTGTGCCACAAGACACTCCTATGATGGACTGTTTTTTAATCAGAGCTTCCTAAGATATTTATCTTAGGAATATATTGCCTCAGCTTGCACTCTGTTTTGAGTTCCAATATTTACAGAACATTGAAACCCAAAAGAAAGGCGTAGGTTTGTAGTCCAAGAACTTCTGGGAAAGCTTTGCACTGCCTCTAAAACACCTCTGCTTTGTCTGAGAGGAGGTCTCTTCCTTGATGAGCCCACACACATTATGAGGGACTTTTGCAGTAACTAGACCTGTGCTCATGCTTCTTTATCTGCTGGTCTGATTTATCAAGAAGTCACACCTCATTTTATGAAGTTTATTTATGATTCATTCTTTTATTAACTCCCAACTCTCTTCTGGACAGACTTTGAGGCAATTTTGTGAAAACAAGTAAGAGCCTGAAGTCACATACCAGGCCAAGAACAGAGCCAAGGTTATACGGTTCAGCCTCTAACTTTTCTGCTTAGGTTCTACACTGCCATCCATGCCCTTCCAAAGGACCACTTATTACGCTATTTGTTAATCCTGAAGAATCTTTGCTGCAGATCAAGGTAAAGGTAAAAAAAAAAAAAAAAACCACATTTTAAAAGTAAGTCAATACATATAGCATTTAGAACAGTGCAGGGCACATGGTAAGTGTTACGTACACTCATTAAATTTTTAAAAATACATGAATATTAGAGTTCCCATCATGGCTCAACAAAAACGAATCTGACTAGCATCCATGAGGATACAGGTTCGATCCCTGGCCTCACTTAGTGGGCTAAAGATACAGCATTGCCATGAACTGGGGTGTAGGTCACAGACGTGGCTCGGATCTGAGGTTGCTGTGGCTGCGGTGGAGGCCAACGGCTACAGCTCCAATTGGACCCCTAGCCTGGGAACCTCCTTATGCCACGGGTACAGCCCTAAAAAGACAAAAGCTAAAACAAACAAACAAAAAACATGAATATTAGCAAGTTGTAAGGTAGATTGCATTTGTTTTATCAGGTACATTGAACATACCAGGTAAATTTCACTTCCTATTGTATCAGAAGGTTTCAATTGTTCCCCTGGAATTCAAAAAGAAAAATAAGAAACCAAAAGGGGTAAAGGAGAGCACAAAATAGAATTCTTCCTCAATTCCCTGTAAGTTAGTGGTGTATAAGAATAGGGATTCTGAAATCAGATTGCTAGGTTGAAATTCAGTCCCTAGAGCAGAGGTGGGATGCCTTCCTACTCACACTCACCTACTTGCATGCTGTTGACGGAGTTATCGTTCGGGCTTATTTATTTGCTATGATTAGTATGGTACGCACAGCTAATGTATTTATGAAAATTTGTGCTGCCACTTTTGTTCATTGGTTCTTCACATCTCACTCCAGAAAGGCCACCAAGAGGCATATCCAAGAGAAAAGGGCAGGAGCCAGCACATCACTTAAAAAGCCTGGATATCCTTGTTCTGAGGACATTCTATACTTAATGCCACACATACTGCTGTCTCATCACCTACACAGACAGGACCTCCTACTGCCTAGTTCTCTTGGGATGTGGTAAATTAAAGGACTTATCCCTACCTTTTTTTGTGAAGTTCCAGTGGCTTCAAGAAAGGTGGTGAAAACTGGAGGGGGACCATGGAAAGAGCCTTGGAGTTATAAAGGATTCTCTCTGTATCCTGAGAAGGTTCTGGGCTCTAGAAGTCCTCACACAAAACACAAAAGCACTTTTGCTTGGACAGACTTTCTCTTATGTGAGAAATAAGGATTTTTCTGTCCGGCTTAGTTTGTATAGCTACACTGTGGCTACTATTGCGGGAAAGGGGATTAGATGAGATGGCAGAGGGGGAAAAGGAAAAACAGAGAACTGAGATGATTTGGGGCTGAGCTAGACCAGAATTCGCCATACAACTCTCTCTTACCATGTATAAGTGCTCACTAGTGACACTGAGCAATTTCTTAGAAAAGCAGGAAGAAATTGTTCTCAAAATAGCATGCATCTCCCCTAAAGCCAAAGCCACATTTTTCAAATGCATTATTGTTGGGCAAAGGTTCAGTTCAAGCATGTATTTATGATGATGACAGTAAGTACATACATATGAATTTCTTCTGAGGATATTGCATTTCATTTAGACGGGGTATGGATGACTGGCCAGTGTGAAATGCCTGTGGAAAACAGGATAAGACAAATTAACTCAAATCAGACATGTTGATCCAAGGGATGATTTCAACATCCCTTTCAAAACACTTAAACTTTAGAAGCGATCCTCCTAAGTTGGGCACAAGTAAAATGAATAAGTCCTAGCAACATGCCTTCCTCATCACAACCCTTGGCTGGAGCACTGTGCTGTGGTGAGAACGGCTCAACACAACAAGAGACAAATCCATGTGGCTTTTTGGTGGAAAGATGAGTTGTTCCCTAGGAAATCAGTATCCATGGTTTCTTGCAGAATATTGCAGAAAAACACCCAACAGAAACCAACTAAAAGTCTATCAAGCCCTTGTAACTGAACCCTAAGCGCACGGCACAGAGCAGTAGAGAGAAGAGGAAACCCACCTTGGTGCCGTCTAAGGCAGCAGGATAGGTAGACACAGGTAATGAGTAGTGGCAACACCCCTCACCCCAACACACAAAGGAAACAAACTGTAAAGGATATGTTATCTCTCTGCTGAGACATTGCTCATGTCTGAAATGCTAGTCAATGGTAAAGACAATCAGAAATATGAGACATATTAGGTAACACATTCTGAATTTTCAGAACTTGAATGGAGTACCAGCTGATGCCTCTATTTCCCTTTCAGGAAACTTTCCCCTGAGAAGCCCAGGTCTCAGTACTCACTCCCACTTGCCTCTCGCTTTATTTTTGTTTTTTTGGTAACTTGAGCGACCCAAGCCTCAGCAGTGGCACGCCGGATCCTTAAACCGCTGATCCCACCTCTTACTTTACTACTAAGCGTATGTGGGGGACTCTAGATTATCATTTATCTTTTAAAAAAGTTTTTTATTCTGCTAGGGTTAATCCCCTGTGAAACAATATCCATAACAGCTCTCAGAAAGCACTTCACACAAGCCCTATCATTGACATTGTCTTCTTTAACTTTCGTATTCATCACTTTAGAAAAGTAAGGAATATTTTTTATCTAGTACCATTCCTTGAGAAGAGTGATTGTCCCAAGACTTGCCCAAAGTCAGACAGCTAGTGAGTGGCCGTTGGGACTCAAGTCAATGTGTTTCTGAAACTGAACTGAAGTTCCTCTAACACAATGCCTTTTTGTCATCTCTTAACCTTGATATCTCTAAATACTAAATATCTCTGGTATCTCCAGATATTCTCTGGGCATTCAGCTGGTGCTCTTTATTACTGATCAATGTTGAGGTGGACCAAGGCCCTGACTGTCCATGATAGATTGCAGCTTACTAGTGAGTTATTAAATAGTTTAATAGATAACGAACATAAAAAAAGAGAAACATAACAGAATAGAAAATATTAGAACTCATGACACATCTTTTAATTGTGTTTTTGTGTTAAAATTTTTGTGCAGGAAAGCTTTATTTCTAAATATAATAACCTGGTTACATATTCCTTCCCCATACACTTGGTTTTGAACTAAAGGTGGTCAGGAGCTGATGGAACTGGGCATAAAGTGGTTTGGTAATTCCGAGTCATAACAAATGCTGTATTGTTCGTGCCACAGCTGCTGTGTAGGTTGGGCGAGCAGCCAAGTCATTGCCAAGAGTGGTAGACTCAGCTGTCTGGGGGAGGGGAATGGACAGGAATAGGGACTAAAGTTACCACAACAGATAACCTAATACAAATAATTTACTCAGTTAAGAAGATGCAACGCATATTATTTCTCCAACCACCAAACAATCCAGTTTCCTAAATTTTACTTGGAAAGTTTGATACTTACTTACAAGAGGGTGCTCTGAATTATTCTGAGCCCATTCTGAAATAGAAAAACAAGATAAAGAGTCAAAATTGGTTGCAAAAACAGTGAGGTTTATACTCAGGTGTGTCCAAAATCGAGCTGGTCTCTGAGAGGACTCCTGCATTTACCTACTAACAGAGAATCCAATAATCCAGCTCAAAGACACTTTGTGAAATTTATAGATCATCACCTAAAGATCATGGACACAAAATAAATCCCCGGGTTTATTTCGAGTCCCAAAGAAAGACTGCATAAATACAACAAAACCTTCCCCTGTCTATTTTGATTCCCTCTTCCCCACTCCTTAAGTATAAGGACACAGTTCAGCCTATATGACACCCTTTAGAACTTGTAATAACAAGATGTACATTCAACAGGTGCTCCAAGTGAGTATGGAAGGCCTTAAGGCCATCATGATTTGATGACACGGTGAGAACTGATTCTGAAACATAGATTGTGCTTCTTACTTCCTACCTCCTCATACACCCCCACTTTCCTGCTAAGATGCCCACCACTAGGCTTTGGGAAGCTCCTACTCAGGGACTGACCAAAGGCAGCTTAGAGAGGACACAGTTGCAGACCAGTGTATGTTTCAGTGACTGGCCCATCAACTTTCTTCTGAGACTTTGCTCTGCAAACTATGTTTCTTCTTTTTGAGAGATTACTTCTTTCCCAACAGCATCTGGACCCCCACTCTGTCACAACCTTGTTTCAACATTGCCCAATCCTTTTTTTTTTCTTTTTCTTTTTAGGGCTGCACCAGTGGCATATGGAGGTTCCTGGGCTAGGGGTGGAATCAGAGTTGGAGTTGTAGCCACTGACCTCTGCCACAGCCACAGCAACAAGGGATCTGAGCCATGTCTGCGACCTACACAACAGCTCATGGCAACACCGGATCCTTAACCCACTGAGCAAGTCCAGGGGTGGAACCTGTGTCCTCATGAATGCTAGTGAGATTCATTTCTGCTGAGCTGTGATGGGAACTCCCACATTTTCCAATTCTTAACTTGAATATAAACAAAGCAAAGTCAGATACAAAACCAAACAATAACAACGAAAAAAAAAAAAAACAGGAAAATCCCCAAACCCCCCTAAGAAAGATATTTCAAGGTGAGAAAATGAAATATTTTCTATTATACCTCCAAAATTTATTTACCAAAAGCATGGGCCTTAAGTATAACTTCAGAGTATATTTTTCTCCTTACTGCATACACAGTTCATTTAGCACTTCCCTGGTACAGACACCACAGTTTGTTTCCATCACTTCACAAGAGGAAAATGCACATCCTCTTCAAAAACAATTTCTAAATAATTCATTTGACTATTGAGAAGGAAGCAGGGAAGATCCAAAGGAATATGACATACTTCCTGCTTGCCAGGATATCACTATTGTAATGGGATAAATGATATTTCCCCACATTTCTATAGTAAAAGGAAATTTGTGATAAATAAGAGGCAAAGATCTTCAATGGCAGAACATTTACGAGAAAAGAGGAATCACTTCCCCTAGGGAAAACATAAAAGTCTTCATTAAGAATTAGGGAACGAGCTGGGCTTGAGAAGAGACATAGAATTTTGGTAGGTGAAGGCAGATGAATGGGTGCCAGAAGGACCATGGCAAAGGCAAAGAGGCAAAGAGGGCTGGGAGGCGGGGAGTTGAGAGGCTCTTTGTGGAATCCAGAAACAATCCAGAAAGGTAGATAGGGATGCAATGTGGAAAGCCTTGCATGCTGGCCAACAAATGGGAGCCCAATAGTGTAAGCGCTGGGGATGCTCTGCAGGGGGTTCAGTAAAAGAGTGGCATTATGAAAGAAGTCTGTTAGGCAAATGAAGTATATTAGGAAGATTTGGGGCCAAAATGAACCAAAAGTGTGGAAACATTAAATACAAGGAGTCCACACAATTAACTGGAATATTTACAAAGAAGATAATGAGGATCCAAGATGATCATGTAGCTCTAGTAGGGAACTGATTACAATATGGAAGGCTGTTGACAGACAAGAATAGAAGGTCAAAGCAAAGTCCTAGGGCACTCCTAATGGGATGAGGAGCATTAATAAACAATGTGATAGAAAGGGATGATAAGACGGTGGGAGAATAGGAAATCAAGAAGCAGAAATTTTCAGAGAGAACTTAAAGGACCTTCATGTCATCTTCTTTTTTTTTTTTTTTTTTTTTTTTGTCTTTTTAGGGGCACACCTATGGTATATGGAGGTTCCCAGGCAAGGGGTTGAATCGGAGTTACAGCCGCTACCGCTAGCCTACGCCACAGTCACAGCAACTTGGGATTTGTGTCTGCAAACTACACGACAGCTCACAGCAACGCTGGATCCTTAACCCACTGAGAAAGGCCAGGGATCAAACCTGAGTCCTCATGGTTAATAGTAAGATTTGTTTCTGCTGAACCCTGAAGGGAACTTCCAGACCTTCACGTCTTCTACATTGCTTTTAGAATTCCCCTCTCATTATTTCATTCTTCACACTCTTTGTTCCAGTCTAAATCTAATAAGCACATCCCCTCAGGTGCAGAGTTTAGGAAGGAACACTGCCTCCCTTCCCTCTGAAGTTAGGCCCTCTCTTCCTCAAGGAAGACAGATTGTAAATCCTAATTTCAGCTCCAACTTGAGTTGAGACTTATCTTTCTCAAATTATTCCAAAAAATTGCAGAAAAAGGAAAGATTTTGGTGGAAGAAATTGAAGATGACACAAACAAATGGAAAGATATACTATGCTCTTGGACTGGAAGAATTAATCTTATTAAAATGACCATACTACCCAAGGCAATCTACAAATTCAAAGCAATCCCTATCAAATTATCAAAGGCATTTTTCACAGAACTAGGACAAATAATTTTATAATTTGTGTGGAAGCACAAAGACCCTGAGTAGCCAAAAAATATCTCTTTTTTTTTTTTTTCCTCTTTAGGGCCACACCCACAGCATATGGAGGTTCCCAGGCTAGGGGTCTAATCGGAGCTATAGCTGCCGGCCTACGCCATGGCCACAGCAATGCCAGAGCCGAGCCACGTCTGTGACCCACACCACAGCTCATGGCAACACTGGATCCTTAACCCACTGAGCAAGGCCAGGGATCAAATCTGCAACCTCATGATTCCTAGTAGGATTTGCTAACTGCTGCACCATGGTGGGAACTCCACCAAAACAATCTTAAGAAAGAAGAACAGAGCTGGAGAAATCATGCTCCCCAACTTCAAACTAGACCACAAAGGTACAGTAATCAAAATAGCATGATGGTGGCACAAAAACAGACACAGATCAGTGGAACAGAATAGAGAGCCCAGAAGTAAACCCATGAACTTATGGTCAATTAATCTATGACAAAGGAGGTAAAACTATACAATGGATAGTCTCTTCAATAACTGATGCTGGGAAAACTGGACAGCTATACGTAAAAAAATGAAATTAGAACATTCCCTAACACCATATACAAAAATAAACTCAAAATGGGTTAAAGACCTAAATGTGAAACCAGAAGCCATAAAATCCTAGAAAAAGACATAGGCAGAGTGCTCTTTGACATAATCACAGCAATATTTTTTCCTAAGGCAGAGGAAACAAAGCAAAAATAAACGAATGGAACTTAATGAAACTTCAAATATTTTGCACAGTAAGGGAAACCATTGACAAAATGGAAAAACCTACTGAATGGGAGAAAATATTTGCAAATGATATAACTGATAAGGGGCTAACATCTAAAATATATAAATAGCCCATGCAGCTAAACATCAAAAAGCCCAATTTAAAATTGGGAAGAAGATCTGAATAGATGTTTTCCCAAAGAAAACAAACAGATGGCCAAAGGCACGTGAAAATATATTCAATATTGCTAATCACTGGGGAAATTCAAATCAAAACCACAGTGAGTTAACACCTCACACCTATCAGAATGGCTATCATCAAAGAGACCATAGTAACAAATGTTTGAGAGGATGTGAAGAAAGGAGAACCCTTGTACATTGTTGGTGGAAATGTAAATTTGTACAGATTACATGGAAACTTGTATGTAGGTTCCTTAAAAATCTAAAAAGAGAGCTGTGGCTGTGGCATAGTCCGTCATCTGTAGCTCCAATTTGACCCCTAGCCTGGGAACCTCCATATGCCATGGGTGTGACCCTAAAAAGCAAAAGAATAAATGAACAAAAAAAGAACTACCATATGCTCCAGCAATTCCACCTCTGGGTATATATCATGAAGAAAATTAAAACACCATTTTGTAATGATACATGCATCCCAATGTCCATAGTGGTATTATGTAACAATAGACAAGATATGGACACAACCTATGTGTTCAGCAAGAGATGAATGCAAAAAGAAGATGCGGTCTGTGTATATACACAGAATACTACTCAGCTATAAAAAAAATGAAATTTTGCTATTTGCAACAACATGGATGAACTGGGAGGATATTATATTTAGTGAAATAAGTCATACAGAGACAAACACTGTATGTTATCACTTAAATGTGGAATCTAAAAAATAAAACAAATGAGTGAATATAACAAAACAGTAACAGGTGAATAGATAATAGAAAACAAACTAGTAATTATCAGTGAGAACAGGGAAGGGGTAAGGGGCAAAATAAGATAGAGTAAGAGATACAAACTACTATGTATGAAATAAATAAGCTACAAGGATATATTGTACATCACAGATAATATAGCCGACATTTTATAACTACAAATGCTGTATAATCTATTAAAATTTTGAATCACTCTGTTGAACACCTGAGACGAATATGATATTATAAATCAACTATACCTTAGTTTAAAAGTACAAACATCACCACTATCTAGAATATTTTTATCACCAGAAAAGGAAACCCTGTACCCATTAAGTGGTCACTCTCCATTCTCCCTTTCTCTCAGCTTCTGTTAACTATTAATCATTTTCTCTCTCTATGGGTGTTTATATTCTGGGTATTTCATATTAACAGAATCATATGTTTGTGTCTGGCTTTTTTTACTTAACATAATGTATTTGAGGTTCATTATGTTGTACCCTATACTAGTATTTCACTCCTTTTTATGGAGGAATAATACTCCATGGTATGGATATACCACATTTCCTTTATCTATTTTTCAATTAGTAGACATTTTGTTGTTTCTGCTTTTAGGCTGTTGAGAATAGTGCTTATATAAAAATTCATGTACACGTTTTTGTGTGGATATATATTTTCATTTCACTTAGGTATTTTCCCAGCAATGGAATTTCTGGGGCCTGTGGCAACTATGCCTAATCTTTTGAAGAACTACGAGTCTGTTTTCCAAAGCAGCTACATCATTTTGCATTCCCATCAGCAAAGTATAAGGATTTGAGTTGTGCATATTCTTACCAAAACTTATTTCCCATTAAAAAAGAAATTCTAGGAGTTCCCTTCGTGGCTCAGTGGTTAACGAATCCGACTAAGAACCATGAGGTTGCGGGTTCGATCCCTGGCCTTGCTCAGTGGGTTAAGGATCCAGCGTTGCCGTGAGCTGTGGTGAAGGTTGCAGACGCAGCTCGGATCCCGCGTTGCTGTGGCTGTGGCGAAGGCCGGCGGTACAGCTCCTGTTAGACCCCTAGCCTGGGAACCTCCATATGCCACGGGTGCAGCTCCACATAAAGGCAAAAAGACAAAAAATAAAAAAATAAAAAATAAATTCTAGTTTCCCTAGAGGGTATGAAGTGGTATTTCACCGTGGTTGTAATTTGCATGCTCATAATAACTAATTATATTGAGCATTTTTCCTATGTTTACTGACCATTTATCTATGACTTTTTTTGTTTGTTTGTTGGTCTGTCTGGTTTTTGCTTTTTAGGGCCACACCTGTGGCATATGAAGGATCCCAAGCTAGGGTTCAAACGTGAGCTACAACTGCCGGCCTACGCTACAGCCACAGCAACACAGGATCCTTAACCCACTGAGCAAGACCAGGGATTTAACCCGCAACCCCATGGTTACTAGTTGGATTCGTTTCTGCTGCACCACCGTTTTTAATTTTTATGAAGTACAATTCATCTATTTATTCTTTTGTTGCTTATGCTTTTTGATATTGTACCAATAAAAGTATTGACCAATACAAGATCATGAAGATTCGCTTCTATGTTTTCCTGTAGTTTTATATAAATATAGATTTTATTATTTTAGCTTTTATATTTAAATATCTGATCTATTGTAACTTACTTTGTGTATACTGTGTAAGGTAGAGTTCCAAATTCATTCTTTTCCATACAGATATCCAATTATTCCAGATCCATTTATTAAAGAAAGAGTACTCTTCCCATTGAATGGTCTTGGCACTCTTGTTAAAAATCAATAAGATAGGGGTTCTTGTTGTGGCACAGCGGAAACAAATCAGACTAGGAACCATGAGGTTGCAGGTTCGATCCCTGGCCTTGCTCAGTGGGTTAAGGATTTGATGTTGTTGTGGTTGTGGTTGTGGTGTAGGCCGGCAGCTACAGCTCTGATTAGGCCCCTAGCCTGGGAACCTCCATATGAAAAGAACAAAAGACAAAAAAAAAAAAAAAATCAATAAGATACATGCACCTCAATGTTCATTGCAGCAGTATTTAAAATAGCCAAGACATGGAAGCAACCTAAATGTCCATTAACAGAGGAATGGATAAAGAAGATGTGGTACATATACACAATGGAGTATTAGCCATAAAAAAAGAACAAAATAATGCCACTTGCAGCAACATGGGTGGACCTAGAGATTATCATACTAAGTGAAGCAAGTCAAACAGAGAGAGATAAATATCATATGATATCACTTATATGTAGTATCAAATAAAAATAGATACAAAAGAACTTATTTACAAAACAGAAATAGACTCAAAGATTTCCAAATCAAACACTGTTAACAAAAGGGAAAGGTGGGGGGAGGGAGGGATAAATTAGGAGTTTGGGATTAACATATACACACTACTATATGTGAAATAGATAATCAGCAAGGACCTACTGTATAGCACAAGGAAATTACTCAGTATTCTGTAATAACCTATATGAGAAAAGAATCTGAAAGAGAATGGAACAATAATTTTTATCATATTTTTATCTACTTTTCTCTGCCTCATTCACTACAAAAGACACACGTATGTGACCACACATCACAATCTGTGAGGTATGGCAGTCTTCTGATGTTTTGCACGAGTTCAATGTCTAACACAACTACTTGAGAATCTGAGTCCTCTTTTTCTTAAAATATGAAAACAAAAACACTAGATAGTCTTAGTGTCTAGAACTCAGCTGTCACATTAACAGTAACTGAATGGCTTTCCATGAGTCCAGACCAAGAGTTCACAGAACAGTATATGACCCATTGTCACCAGCAAGCACTTAATTAAAATGCAGAAGAAAAACTGAAATACTCTTCTTTCCTGTCCAGCCCTTGACCTTGAAGTCTATCCCCAAGATTTAAACAGCTGTTTTCTTCAAGCTTGCACCAGGTCACAATAGGTCTGTGAGCACGGTATTTCACAGGGCCTTCCAGTTCAAACAGATCCTCTGCTGACACAGCGTATATGGAATGTCTCTTAATGTACGAATCACATGATTTGTTCCCTGGAAGATAAAAGCAAAAGTAAAATCAAATCTATTTTGGAAGGACTGGATGTTTGCCACTTCAGCAGTTTCTGCCAAATATTTCTCCAGGATGATTCTATAATTTTCGCAAATTATATTTTCCAGTATATTAACCCTGACTAGCGGAGAGTCTGCTAGTGACAGAGTAGGCACATAATAAATATTTGTTGAAAATTTTGAAGAAATAAATTCTCAATTGTTCAATAATTTCCTCAATTTCTAAAGTGTTACCCACTCAGGTTTATCTGAGCTGAAAGAAAGGCTCGGGGGAAATTCGTATGCTTGTTATTAGGGAGAATAGGAATAAATAAGTCAAGGTACCTCCTTTGAAGGGGCTTGCCTTCTAACGGGAAATAGAGAGGCTTGACAAATAGGAGAATGAAATAACACTCTAAGGTGCAGATCTTGCTTGAGTATGCAAATGATTAGCTTCAACTGGGACTGTAGGGGCAAGGCTGAACGGAAATTTATATTTGAGCTGTACCTTAGTGAGTGAGTAGCTCTTTGATACTCAAAGCAATGAATGAGACAGGGGAGGTATTTAAATATTGGGGAAATTGAAGGGCAAAGGCAGACTGTCCAGGAGTCTCAGGGCAAGAGTGTATCAGGGACTCGATACACACATGGATCACGGTTTTCTGAAACCACGATAGTTGTTTCATTGTAAATGGAATAAGCATTAGGTGGGAGAAGTTTAAACTTTGTTTATCCATCATAAGAAAATACAGAGCCTGATTCTTTTGAGATATTTATAAAGGTCATGTCAATAGGTAAAAATGAGAATATTCGATTGAACATGGTTGTTCAGATGCTAACAGATTGTGTGACGTTGAGATAGCCACCCAGTCTCACCAGCCCTCAATTTCTTTAAAATAAGATGAAAGGGTTGAACTATAACAATAGGAAAAGTCTTACCCAGCACCCAAGAGAACACACAAACACGTACACAACTTCACCTCCCTTGGTGAGTGACTGACCCCATGAAAAACACTTCTAAGTCTCTCTTTCTATTACAATATGTTACCTTTCCATTTAACCACTGGGCTGTCACCCAGTGCTACTGAACATTCCAGCTAGTTCCAGCTTTCCAGGACTATACGCTTGGGAGCCCTGCACAAAGAGGGCTAGGAGTAGAGACTACGTCACTGTGAGTCTGACCACATCACTGACTGCAGTGAGATAATAGCAGAATCGCTATGGTTCTTGCATATTCTTATCAGCAGGATGAGGATCATTGGCTGTTACACTGCCTAGCATAGGAATTTTTCCTGAATGGAGAGAAAAGCAGATGGAAGCTTGCCAACAAGCATTAAAAAGTCATCAAGTGGAATTCCCTTCGTGGCTCAGTGGTTAACGAATCCAACTAAGAACCGTGAGGTTGCAGGTTCGATCCCCGGCCTCGCTCAGTGGGTTAAGGATCCGGCGTTGCCGTGAGCTGTGGTGAAGGTTGCAGACGCGGCTCGGATCCCGCGTTGCTGTGGCTGTGGCGAAGGCCGGCGGCTACAGCTCCTGTTAGACCCCTAGCCTGGAAACCTCCATATGCCACAGGTGTGGCTCTACATAAAAAGGCAAAAAGACAAAAAAAAAATCATCAAGAGTACTCCCTCTTTGTACAAAGAAGGCATTGACACTGCCTACCTCCCTGAAACTAAAACTGATGTTAGTAGTGCAGGAATGGGGCACTGAGTTCTACTTTTCTACCTGACAAGCGTGTTGACACTTTTGCTGCTTTCCTGAATTATCTTTCATCATTTTAGGACACCCAGGACAATCAGAGCTGCCCCCAGGGAGTTTGTTTCATCATGCTAAGATTTTCGGAAGAGCAATGAAGGTTGCAGTTGCTTTTGGACAGGATTTATCAGTCAACATTAGTTATTGCTTGTTCCTGTTTTCCTCAGAAATTTATATCTAACGGTAGGGAATTTTCAATGCTGAAAATAATTAAATACGTGCAGTGAAAGATGAACCCTGTACCATCCTCAAGCTCTCATACGATGAAATATCTCTTTTTAAGTCACTAGAGGTTTAGGAAGCCTCTCCTTTAAAACATTCTTAACCACTACTGACTGCATAATTACAGTACATATATTCCATGACTAGGGTATACCTAGTATAGTTGATGCCCAAAGACATCATTTTTAACAACTCTTTTAACAACTCTTTTTTCTTTTTTTTTTGCCCCTGCCCTCTACCCCCCACCATTCCCCAAACCACCACATGTAGAAGATCCGGGGCCAGGAATCGAACTCTTGCCACAGCTGTGACAATGCCAGATCCTTAACACACTGCACCACCAAGGGAACGTCCAACAACTCCTTTCTATATGGAAAAATATCCAAAAATAATTATGAAATGAAACAAATAATAAAATAGCCAGAAAAAGAAACATAACCAGTGAATACTTTCTTTCATTAAACTTCATATATAAAATGATGCATTAAAAATATTTGAAAATTAATAATAGAATACAAAATAGAAAAAATACATAGCAACTATTTATGTAAGAATTTTATATCTACTTAAACAGTGAGAACTTTGATCCTTTTTTTTTTTTAATCTTTTGTCTTTTTAGGGCCACACCCACAGTATATGGAGGTTCCCAGACTAAGGATGGAATCGGAGCTGTAGCTGCTGGCCTACTCCACAGCCACAGCAACACCAGATCTGAGCCACGTCTGCAACCTACACCACACAACAACACAGCTCACAGCAACGCCAGATCCTTAACCCACTGAGCAAGGCCAAAGATTGAACCTATGTCCTCATGGATACTAGTCAGGTTTGTTAACCACAGAGCCATGATGGGAACTCCAGAATTTTGATCCTTTAGTTACAGCCTGATATCATAGTTTATGTAATTTTCCAGTAGTTAATAAGTGAATTTTATTAAAACTGAAATTCTATAAAAGATACAATTTAGACAATTACTAAATTTTACCAATAATGTAAAGTTTTATTTTCTTGATTCATTCTTTAATTTTGTTTATTTATTTTTGCTTTTTAGGGCCACACCCATGACATGTGGAAGTTCCCAGGCGAGGGGTCTAGTCGGAATACAGCCGCTGGCCTATGCCACAGCCACAGCAACGGGGGATCAGAGCCAAGTCTGCAACCTACACCATAGCTCACGTTAACGCTGGATCTTAATCCAATGAACAAGGCCAGGTATCAAACCCACATCCTCATGGATCCTAGTCAGGTTCATTAACTGCTGAGCTACAAAGGGAACTCATTATTATTTAATTTAAAAAAAAATATTTTAAAGAGGAAACACATTTCAGTTATAAATATATTAATTAATAAAACATTTCAGGTATAATTTTCAGTTCATATGTGAAAAAAATACAGTTTGTATTCTGCCTTATTGTTTCAAATTTTAAACAAATATTCAAATGGTTGCAAAGAATGAAAAATCATACATTCTGTTTCTTTGTCTCTCTTATCACTGTTATTATTGTTTGTTTAAAATCTGTTTAAATGCAGGAATCCATAGTACCACAAGGGCTGGAGATACAAACTATGCCTGAAGCAAACTCAAGTGATTCTGAACATTATGAATTTACTCTTTTGGTTTTGGCTTGGCCTGTGGCATGCAAAATGTTCTGGGCCAGGGACTGAACCGGGGCCACAACAATACCCCAAGTCCTTAACCATTAGGCCACCAGGAAAGTCCATAGATTTACTCTTAAAATGAACACATGTAACTAAATTTGTCTGCATGCAGAAGCAACTCTCTACCTGGGAAATTCTCTGAGTTAACTTTCATGTAAATGCAATGTTATCAAAGGGGAAGTACTGAAAATGTGCTAATTTGAAACTTATGTATTATTAAAATTCAGGAGTAATCAAAGCAATTATTTAGATCTTAGACCAAAATATTTGGGAGTGGGGAGGATATTTTATTGCTTACATTCTTCAGAATGGCTGGTACCTGGCAGTCATTAAAAGTACACCAACTTCAGAGTTCCCTTTGTGGCTCAGCTTTAAGGAACCCAACTAGTGTCCATGAGGGTGTGGATTAGACCGCCCATCTTGCTCAGTAGGTTAAGGATCTGGAGTTTCTGTGAGCTGTGGTATAGGCTGCAGACTCGGTTCAGATGCCATGTTGCTATGGCTGTGGTGTAGGCCCGGCAGCTGCAGCTCTGATTCACCTCCTAGTCTGGGAACTTCCGTATGCCTCAGGTTCAGGCCTAAAAAGTAAAAAAAAAAAAAAAAAAAAGAAGAAGGAGAAAGAAAAGAAAAGAAAAAAAAAGAAAAGTAGACCAAATTTTGTTTTAAAACTCTATACAATGTACCACTTATCGCCCACGCTCAGGGGTGTGGACGTCCTCTCTTCATCACTGTTTATTAATGTGACAGTTTCTAGTGCAAAGGGGATACAGAAAGACTCACTTGGCTCCTCAGTTTCCCAAAGGATTTTTTTTTTTTCTTATCTTGAACAAGATACAATCTCTCAGAGCTAACAAATCTCCAAGAGGGAGAGGGCCCTTCTGGCTGGGTAATCAGGAAAGGCTTCAGCGAGGACTTTGAATCCCCTCCCGGCCAAACCCCCCCCCAAGTCAAAACTGATCCTCACCCCACCGCCACACTGTAGTTTCATCATCTGCCTAATCACGTGGGCCAGAGTCTGGCTACCATCTTGGTCTCTTATCCCATTCCATCGGTCACCAAGGTAATTCAGCATTCAAAATATCTTTCAAGAGCTCCCATCCTGGCTCAGTGGTTAACGAATCCAACTAAGAACCGTGAGGTTGCGGGTTCGATCCCTGGCCTTGCTCAGTGGGTTAAGGATCCGGCATTGCCGTGAGCTGTGGTGTAGGCTGCAGACGCGGCTCGGATCCCGCGTTGCTGTGGCTGTGACGAAGGCTGGCAGCTACAGCTCCTGTTAGACCCCTAGCCTGGGAACCTCCACATGCTGCGGGTGCGGCCCTAGATAAAGCAAAAAAAACAAAAACAAAATATCTTTCAAATTTGTTTTCACGCTGCTGCCTTAATCTGGGTCTCATTCTACTTCAGGAGGATTATTGTCACAGCTTGCCAACTAGTCTTCCACATAACAAACTTAGCCTTTTTCCTCTCCCCACACCCCGATTCACTCTCCACATACTGTTACAGTTTTTTTGTTTGTTCGTTTTGCCACACTCATGGCATATAGAAGTTCCCAAGCCAGAGACTGAATCTGATTCACAGCTGCGATCTATGCCACAGCTCTAGCAATGCCAGATAGTTAACGCACTGCTCTGGGCCTATAATGAAATCCATGTCTCTGTAGCGACCTGAGCTTCTGCAGAGACCACACCAGATCCTTACCTGGCTACGCCATAGTAGGCACTTAACAGTTTACATTCTTAAAACAAAAATCCAATTGCGAGCATTTTTGCCTAAAACACTTTAGAGTCTTCAGTGCACACAGGAAAATGTCCAGACTTCATCAAATGACATTTAGCCTGTCTTCTTATGCACAACTTAGACCCTCCATGCACTCCAACAACCCACATCCACTTGAAGTTTTCCCCACCAAATGTTCCATGTTATTTTGTGTGACATGCATCGCTCTCTTATAATTAAATATATGTTTATGCATCTGTCTTCCTCTCTGTCTACAGCCTTCTTAATAGGATGGCAAAAAGGAGAGAGCCTTAGAAAATGTATGAAAATGAAAGGCATGATGACTGAGCAGAGAGAGCTTCAGGAAGTGAAAAAATATTCTCCTACTAAACTCTAATACACTCTGTGCACTAAGGACACAGGGCAGACATGGCTGAGCCCTTAGAGAGGTGAAGTAAATGCACTGAGGTGAAGGGTGTATGCACCTCAACGTAGGCTTTAGTGGTTAAGCTGTAACCACAAAAGAAAAACTAAACCTTATAAGTATGCAGTGTGGAAAGGCCTGGTTTATGTCCTTTTGGGGTGATATACAAAATATTTAAAAAGAAACACTCCATGGTCATCCAGATACCCAGATCAGCCAAACACAAAGGCTTGCCAGCCACAAAATAACTGCATGGTCCAATACCTTTCAGAGCTGAAGAGGATGAATGGTTTGTGAAACTTACAAGCTACTTAAAAAAATAAAAAAGACGAAGAAGAAGTTCATGGTTGTAAATCCTAAGTGAAACAAAATTATTTCTTATTTTCAAAGACCATATGCCTTGATTATAATTATTGCCATGAGGTGAACCTCAACTGAATTTTCACTCTTCAGTGAAAAATTCTTATATATACGTTAAAAATTCAAAATAGTTACATTCACTGAAAGAAATGAATGGTTCTAATGAATGTATATTGTCTTGATTTGACCTGAGAGAGCATTAGAGTTAAACATGAATATGTAAAAAATAACTTTTGAGAAACTAAAGTGCTTATGAAAGGCATAATATACAAATATTTTTCTGTGACATGAATCAGGATTCTAGCTTCGATCAGAAGAGACTATGATAGACAAAATACAAACAAAAACTCCAGGCACATGATGGGGAGACCTCAGAAGGAGAGAAGTCTTCTGACTCAGGAGGAAAGAGGCCTTCAGGGGATGCTAACAGTAGGCTCTGCCTTGCTTTAGAGTTTTGGAGGGGTAGAGTGCAGGAAAGCAATGACTACTAATAATGAAAGGAAACAGGTACCTTTTCTCTTTCAAGACTGGTGTGATTTAGGAGTCTCACAAGGCAGTAGCTTGAGCATAGGCAGGGCAAATCCACACACAGCAATAGCAGCTGTCTAATTACACGTCAAAGATCCTGGAAGGACACCTGACAGCCTTAGGGAATCTCATGCACAGCATCAGAAAGGCCAGATGATGTACTTCCCATCACAAGATAGCTGGCATAGACTCAAAATCAGAAATGTGGCGACATGAGATGAGGGTGGGGGAATTCCGTCGCATACAAAAACCACTAATTCAGTGTTGTATTAGGTAATGTTGATTTAACTTATTTTAACTCTGTGGTAAACTCATTCCATAAGTCAGATATTCTCAGAAGAGCCAAGACTATCTGGGGAAATTTGAATGAATGAGGCACACATATGTCATTAAAATCAGAACTTCTTCCTCCTCTTCTTCTTTTTTTTTGGTCTTTTTTTCTTTTTCGGTCCATACCTGCAGCACATGGACGTTCCCAGGCTAGGGGTTGAATCAGAGCTGTAGCCACTGGCCTATGCCACGGCAACTCGAAATCAGAGCTGTGTCTGCAACCTACACTACAGCTCATGGCAACACCAGATCCTCATCTCACTGAGTGGGGCCAAGGGTTGAACATGAGTCCTCATGGATACTAGTTGAGTTCCCTGAGTCACAATGGGAACTCCCAGAACTTCTATTTTAAAGGATGACCATTATTAAAGAAAAATTCTATGGCTTTATTTCAGGTACACAATGAAAACTGACTGAGATTCAGTCCCTATTGTGAGATGAAAAGTTCACACACTTCTGTGTGACAAATAAGATGTAATGTAATATAGATTACAGACACAGAAGTATTAAGAAATAATGGCTTAAGTTTTTTTTTTTTCCTTCTCTGTGGATATTGTCTGATACTGGTCTTTAGACAGGGATAGGCAACTCCTCTTTGTCTAAACACACATACACCACAAACAGACATAAACACACACAACACGGGGTGGGGGAGAGAGAGAGAGGGATAATATAAACATCTTTTAGCAAAAATGGAACTGGAAAGAATGAACTTCACTCCAAAAAATATATTTATGTTATGAATTCATATTTACTCCCCTTACTTAAAAAACAAAGGCCATGAAATGAATAGAAAGAACTTTCACAGTCATCTTCGATTACCATTTTCTCTTTAAAATCTTCTAAAAATAATATGTGAAGCCTTTCTTTAAGCTTTTTTCATATAGCATTTATATGGCATACTTGAAAACATGCCTTCTTGAAATTCTAGGGCTAGAGTGTCTCATGGTATGATACAATTATTTTAGAGGAAAGTTTGAAGACTATCCCAGCAATCCAGTAATACTGAACAGTCTAAGACCTTATCTCTTGGTGTTACCTAGTTTGGAATAATCCTGAAATCATTTTGCCATGAAATAGTCATGCTGGTATTTGCCATAGCTTTGTCTAACAGCAAAGCATACAAAGTACCTGTGCCATTTCCTTTCCTTGGGATATTAAAGAACAGACCAAGCAGAGAGCTCTACTGATCATTGGGTCAGACAGTTGGTCACGTTTGGAAGACCACCTCCAGAATCACTGTTTCATATTCATTGACACTTGCCCACAGTTGCGACATTTCTCACAATATCAAAGGACCATAGACCCATCCTAGGTGCTCCTGACAGGAAGAAAATTGGGATCTGACTAATAGTTTGGGGGTTCTTATTATGTGCTATGCACTTTTATCTATCACACTTACATTGTTTCATTTGATCCTCACGGCAGTTTTACGAGATAGTTACTATTATTTATCTTTAAGTGGGAGAAGCCAAGTATTAGAGAAGCTAAGACACTTACTCAGGATCACCAGCTGGCAGGAGGCAGAACCAGAACCAGGCTTGGCTAACTCCAAAGCACAAGCTGTGATCCAACAGGGTAGTTGTGAAGTGTATGAGAACATGTAGGAAGAGCTATTAGCACTGTGCTTGGTTCACAACAAATAATAATAAATGCTAGGTGTGACTATTTTTTGGCTGGGATGAATTCAGGGAGTTGGCACAGCAGTTCAGTAATCACAGTAATTGTCCAAGGCCACAAGGCCTATGGGTGGCAGAGACAAGACGGGAACGCAGAAGGTCTGCCCCAGTGCCTCTGCTCTGCACAGTTACTTCCAACTGCTTTCAGAAACCAGCAGTGATGTATAATGACTGGTATATTCACCAGAAACATAAATATAATACAGATAGAAAAGCTGTTATGTCCCATAGGAAAACGTCCTTTCATATGAGACGTGAAGTTCTTCAGAATTATACTAACCAGGAAGACAGCCCTGGGTCAAAACTGGGAAGTAAAAAGCCTTTATCTCTGGGTACTTTCTCAAGATTCCACTCAGTGCTTCTTCATTACATTTCTACAGAGTGCCAAAGGTCAGCCTGCAGTTCTATGCTACCAGCCCTGCCTTTGTCTCCCTAGGCCAGAGGACTCACTCCAGTCCTCGAGTTCTGCCTGTCCTGTGAGACGAGGATGAATAATCGGTGGAGAGTTCATTGACAAATACGTAATTATTTCTCTGGAGTAGCAAAAGTTTTTAGCCTCTTCAATAGACCCTAAAGAAAAAGGACTCATTGACAATTTAGGGAATAATTCTGGGCAGGGAAGACTGGTAGAGGTGGGCCTGTCCTTCAGAGATGCTAGGCCCTCCACCTTTGTCACAGGGCAGGAAAAGCCTAGATTATACCTTAGAAACTATGGGTAGTAGCATCCAAGAGAGCTTTTGGCATTTGATAAGAAACCAATGTGAAAATTTCTAAATATCGCCTTCAGTGAGAGAGTGGTTGCATGCAATGCCCAGAGTAACCGTGGACTATGCACCGTTGAAAGGACACAGGGGAAGTCCATTTCTACTTTCCCAGATATTCCTCTCTCCCCTAATGTGTTCTGTTACAGAGACCACACCGAGATTCACTGGCATTTTCAAAGCCCTAGAAGATACTTAACATTATCTATGTGGGCAGAAGCAGACAACTCTCCCCTAGTATATTAATCCTCCTCTTCTAAGAGCACAGAAGAAAAAGAAATGGGACCATCACCACTCAGCTAGAAACTAAACGTCTCAGACTTCATTACAGCCACTTCTAGACAGTAGGTTGTCTGTGATACGTGCAAGTTCCAGGTTCTGCTCCTAGGATAAATGTGACTGTTAGGAAGGAGAGCAAGAGGAATTTGAGATCTCCACCAGCAAAACCTAGTGTTCCCCTATGACTGCCTAGGTGGTCCCTCTACCACTCTCCTGGACTGTGCTCAAAGTGAACCTCAAATCGTACATGTTCAGATTCTGAGCATGCTACTATGACACCTGCGCAGACATGTGCACACCAGTAATTTCTTCCACAGAGATAAGTATGGAAATTGGAGTCTGTAACCATTGACACGTTACCAGAAAGGTGGAAAATATTGAGATTCTTTTAGGTAAGGGGATGAAGAAAATTAGAAAAGTTTCTGATTACAATACATGGACACAGTGTAACCCAAGTCTCATGACTCCTAGACTCCATTCTCATTTCTTGGGAGCTAGGGATGATAGGAAATAATGATGTCAAGAATTATTCATAGGAGTTCCCATCGTGGCACAGCAGAAATGAATCCGACTAGGAGCCATGAGGTTGTGGGTTTCATCCCTGGCCTTGCTCAGTGGGTTAATGATCCATTGTTGCCGTGAGCTGTGGTGTAGGCTGCAGATGGGTCTCAGATCCTGCGTTGCTGTGGCTGTGGCATAAGCCAGCGGCTATAACTCCAATTAGACCCCTAGCCTGGGAATCTCCATATGCAAAAAAAAAAAAAAAAAAAAGAATTATTCATAGAGGAGTTCCTGTCGTGGCTCAACAGTAACAAACCCAACCAGTATCCATGAGGACGTGGGTCTTATCCCTGGCCTCACTCGGTGGGTTGAGGATCCAGTGTTGCCATGAACTGGTCAAAGACACAGCTTGGATCTAGCATTGCTGTGGCTGTGCTATAGGCCGACAACTGTGGCTTTGATTTGACCCCTAGCCTGGGAACTTCCATATGCCTTGGGTGTGGCCCTAAAAAGACAAATAATAATAATAATAATTGTTTATAGACAACTTTTGTCAAACAATAAGATAATCTCCCAATACTACTTTAAGGAAACTCTCAAGCTAATTAAATTTTGGAGTGAAAGGAAAAACAAAAAAAAAAACCCTAAAACATGTGTAGCTAATCTCACACAGCACTTATGATGTATCCGTTTTAAGAATTTTCCAGAATTACTTCACATAATACAACAACTCTATAAGGTCAATATCATTATTGACCCCATTGTTTAGAAGAGGAAAGAGAACCAGAGAGGTTATAGCCACAAAACCAGTAAATGACAGAGATGGGAGCATAATCTAGTAATGGAGAGTCCCTCATCTTACCCAGTCCACCACTGCCTCTCCAAGGAACAAAGCAAAACGTTAATTTCATTTTTAGACCTGACTACAGAGGCCTGGAAATGTTTTTTCTCCCAAAAATTCTGAACTCTAAGTAAAGGTGAATCTCACAAATAATGGAAATTAAGCAGGAAAGTCCCAGTGAAGCAAGATAAACTGTTTGACTTCAACATTACAACAGAGGAAATTTTAATAGTGAGATAGAGGAAGCAATAATTAATTAAATAGCTAAGTGCTAGGAAAGTCATTTGGAGGCTATGATTAACATGGAGGTTAGTCTTCATAACTTAATCCAGGAAATCCTGTAGCTGCAGAATGTATTCTAGGCATTTACGTGGAAGGTAGCCATATATAATGGCAGGCATTTTTGTAATAACAGTGCACAGGTACTTGGCAGAAGGCAGGGCTCTATCTCTGGTATACAATGTGTATATTCCAATAGGAACAAATAAGTAGATACAGAGACATGAGCCTGATAAAGACACTGTGCTACAAAAGCAGAACAAATGAGAGACAGATTGAGAGCACATTATGCTCCAATGTTTCTGCTCTGGCCCAAGGTTATGGCCTGATCAAGGTGGAGAAACGCAGTCTGGGAGGAATGTAGCATATGGATCCACGGACCACACCGAACTGTCACAACAGAGGAGAAAGAGGACACAGGTAAGACCCAAATGGAGACTTGGCTCCAAACACTGTGTCTTCAAAGGAACCAAACTATCAATTGTCCTCTGGTACTAGACCAGATTAGGAAGATTTTTATTTTTTTTTTTTGTCTTTTTGCCTTATCTGGGGCCGCACCCACGGCATATGGAGGTTCCCAGGCTAGGGGTCTAACAGGAGCTGTAGCTGCCGGCCTTTGCCACAGCCACAGCAACGCGGGATCCGAGCCGCGTCTGCAACCTACACCACAGCTCACGGCAACGCCGGATCCTTAACCCACTGAGCAAGGCCAGGGATCAAACTCGCAACCTCATGGTTCCTAGTCAGATTTGTTAACCACTGAGCCACGATGGGAACTCCAGGAAGATTTTTAAATTACAATATTCAGTGATCCCTCAAAGATTTTCTCCTGCCTTTGTTCAGGATCATACATGGTCCCAACTGTAGCCACACATTAACTACAGTGCCCCTGGCTGCTTGAAGGTGGAATCCTTGGTTGATGCTCAACCGAACAAGTGGTCCAGGGCCTCACAGCTGGAGCCGCTTACCAGGGAGGGGACAGATGATTGACAGGGCCATTGCTACCTGCAGCCTAGCTCATGATAACATAATCGATCCATCTGTCCAGGTGTGGGTGCTGACACTTATATTACTTTCATCCAAACAGAAACCACATGCCAGATACAAAAGGACAGAGTTCCTCCTAATTTTTTTGAGAAATGCAAAAATCAAACAAGGTTATAATTTCATTATAAAGAAGGACCTCAAACAGGAAGACTGCAGAGAACATTACCTTTTTACATTTAGAGGCAGCCTCATTCCTGGGAAGAGATACAAAGACCTCACACAGCTTTGAAGTGGACGGGAAAATCTTTAAAAATTATTTTTAAACACTTTGAAACTGTTCCAGTGTAAAGGATTCAGTAATTAAGTAAATCACAGGAAATCCCCAAGATATAGAGGTTAAAATTAATGAGGTTTTAAGGAATAGAGCCATCAGCTCTGTCTGGGAGTACAAACCTCACCAAATATTCTTTATCTCAAACTGCATCATTAATTTAATTCAAGTGATGCTGCCATCCATTAACTGCTATATGAGAAACAAGGCCACTACCTTGTCCAAGGCTTTCCATTTTGTTTCCCAATTTTTTTTTTTTTAGCTTTTTAGGGCTGCACCTGTGGCATATGGAGGTCCCCAGACTAGGGGTCAAATCAGAGCTACAGCTGCCGGCCTATGCCACAGCCACAGCAACAGCAACACCAGATCCGAGCCACACCTGCAAACTACACCACAGCTCACTCAACGCCTGAACCTTAACACACTGAGCAAGGCCAGGGATTGAGCCCACAATCTCATTGTTCCTAGTCAGATTCATTTCTGCTGCACCACAACAGGAACTCCTGCTTATCCATTCTAAATGTAATAGCTTGCATCTCCTAAACCCAAACTCCCAGTCCGTGTCATTCCCTCCCCCTCCCCCTTGGCAACCACAAGTCTGTTCTCCATGTCTGTGAGTCTGTCTCTGTTCTGTAGATAGGTTCATTGTGTCATATTTTAGGTTCCATATATAAGTGATATCATATGGTATTTGTCTTTCTCTTTCTGACTTGCTTCATTTAGTATGAGAAGTTGCTTCCATGTTGCAGCAAATGGCATTGTTTTGTGCTTTTTTACAACTGAGTAGTATTCCATTGTGTATACGGACCACATTTTAATCCATTCATCTGTCAATAGACAGGTTGCTTTCATGTCTTGGCTATTGTGAACAGTGCTGCAGTGAACATAGGGGTTGAATTTTGTGGGGTGTGCTTGATGTAAAGTATATTAGCAAAGATAGCATTAGAAAAGGGAGACCTCCTACATTGTTGGTGGGCATGCAAACTGGTATGACCACTACGGAGAACAATATGAAGCTTCCTTAAAAAAAAACTAAAAAGAGAACTATCATATTTGATTCCTGGGAATTTACCTGAAGAAAACCATAATTCAAAAAAGTACATGCATCCCAATATTCATTGCATCACTATTTACAACAGCCATGACATGGAAGCAACCTAGACATCTGTCGATGGAGGAATGAATAAGGAAGATGTGGTACATATATACAGTGGAATATTACTTGGCCATAAAAAAAGAATGAAATAATGCCATTTGCAGCAACATGGATGGACCTAGAGATTATCATATTAAGTGAAATAAGTCAGACAGAGAAAGACAAATATCATATGCTATCACGTAGATGTGGAACCTTAAAAAAATGATACAAATGAACTAATTTACAAAACAGAGACTCAGAGACTTCAAAAAAAAAACCTATGGTTACCAAAGAGGAAACTGTGGCAGGGAGGGATAAATTAGGAGTTTGAGATAAACATATACACACTACCGTATATAAAATAGATAATCAATGAGGACTTACTGTACAGCACAGGGAACTCTACTCAATATTCTCTAGCAACCTTTATGGGAAAAGAATCTGAAAAAGAATTGACATATGTATATGTATAGCTGAATCACTTTGCTGTACACCTGAAACTAATGCAACATGGTAACCAACCATACTCCAATAAATTTAAAAATTAAAATTAAAAATTTTAAGTACCAGTAATATTTATCAAGATTTTATTAATTTACTTACTATGCCAGGCACTTTACCTGCTGTATTTACAGTCTCCATAATTTACATACAATAATTACTATTCCTATTTTACAAATGAGGAAACCAAGTATAAGAGAGGATAAAGAGTTCCCATTGTGGCTCAGTGGAAACAAATCTGACCAGGATCCATGAGGACTCAGGTCTGATCCCTGGCCTTGCTCAGTGGGTTAAAGATCTGGCATTGCCTTAAGCTATGGTGTAGGCTGAAAACAAGGCTCAGATCCCATGTTGCTGTGGTGTAGGCTGGCAGCTGTAGCTCCATTCCACACCTAGCCTGGGAACCTCCATATGCCATGGGTGCAGCCCTAAAAAGACAAAAAAAAGAAAGGGTAAGAAACTTAACCAAGGTTCACACAGTAAGTGGCAGAGCCAGTCAATGAATGCAATTCTAACACCTAAGTCTGTTCTTGTAAGTACATTGAGAGGAGGAACAGAAGTTGTACTATTCTCCCAGGGTTATACATCACTGAACAATCTTTTACTTCATTTCACAGAGAGTAATTTATATATTCTTCAAATTGGCATTATTTTCGTTCCATAATATTTGACTCCAGTTGTAGCTGTGTGATTGCAGGCACCTTACAGAAAATGAAAAATCCAGTCAGCCATCTAAGCATCCCATCACCATAATGCTAAATACTTACAAAAATAAAAATGCTTAGATGATGGAAAGGGATTTTTATTTTGCACCTGGTTATGTACCATCTTGATAGCATGAAAACAAATTCCAAACCACTCAGTTCCAGAACTGAAGAGATGACATCCTATAGCATTTTAGAGACCGTATTTTTCTGATTTGAAACTGATAAGAGTATGTGTGTTTATGGGGATAATAAAGCAGAATATTTGAAACCAGGAAATCAGAAACTTATGCTAGCATTTTCTTTTTTTTCGCTTTTTAGGGCCACACACCCACGGCATATGGAGGTTCTCAGGCTAGGGGTCCAATCAGAGCTACAGCTGCCGGCCTACACCACAGCCACAGGAACATCAGATCTGAGTGACATCTTCAACCTACACCGCAGCTCATGGCAACGCCAGACCCTTAACCCACTGAGCGAGGCCAGGGATTAAACCCACAACCTCATAGTTCCTGGTCGGATTCATTTCGGCTGCACCATGACAGGAACGCCTATCCTAGCTTTTTACAGCTCTTCTTCCTTTACGAGATGTAGGTAACTGTGACAATGTAAGGATGCAAGAGAATTCATCATCTTTTTTGCCTTCATAAAATTCTTGCAGAAGTGGTCCAACACCATCTATGAAGAATCCAAGCTGTTGTCTAAGTCAAATGACACCCAAGTAGGAAAATTTTTCTTTCAGCATAATAGAAGCAGAGCTGGAATGTGCTGATCTGTTTCTCAGCATTGTCTCATTCAGTATTCTCAAGGCATACACCCCACTGAAGCAAAGTAGCGAGAATTTGTCTAGCCACATTATTCAAGGGTAACATGGAGTCGGATATAACCCCAGTTTTTCAACACCTGACCTACCCAGCTGAGCATCTCAACACTCCTCTAGTCTCACTTTGGAAAGAACAAGCTATTTATTCACCATCAGTATGGCATCTGGTGCACTTTTGCTAGTAGTAGTGATAAATATTTATAACGTCTTCCCAATTCTCTTTTCTTACCATCAGAACATGTTTTTAAGAAAAACAGCCAAGCTGTGATGTCAATACCATGTTCTAGTTTGGTTTATGTTCTATAAAATCTTTAGTGAGCAAATCTGACTGCTTGATCTACCATTATCCATTTGACATAAACACCAAATCCTACTAAGATCAGCAAGGGAAAACATCACCTGCAACATCCCCTGAGAAACATAAGAAGTGTGTGCCTTACCATTGATACTTGAGACGCCTAGATGTGGGATTAGGAAGAGGAACCAAAACAGTTTCCCAGTTCCAGTCATGGCAAGTGACATCTTCATTTCCTCTTCCTATCAGGGGCGCTCCTGTAGAAGGCATTGGGGTTGGCTCAGGTTACCTACTTCAATGACATTTCTAAGATAACTAGAGAAGAGAGAGGTGAGAGAAGACAGTGTGAAGAGCCTGAATAGTTTGTGAAAAAAAAAAAAGAAAAAGAACAGGAAGACTACGTGGTACTTCTGTGGTTATGGCTTCTGGTCAAATTGGCTGTTCGATTTCAAATGCTCTGACCCATAAAGCAGCTCAGTCCACAACTTCTCCTTCCAAGTCACCCTTTTTGCCCCCAAATGAGGTTTTTCTTATTAATGTTCAGTGAAATGAAGAACTGATCTCTAAAGGAATCTGTACTGTTGTAATCTTTAGATTGAGATTTTACCAGGTCAGGAAACTTAACGGTAAAAAATATCTGTCGGGGGTTGTATACACTTTCCCCTTTTTCAAAGCTTGTGATTATGAAACTACTTTTATGTAAGAGATTTGAGATATATTTTTTTCTTCCCAAATATCATGTCATAAGAAGATGAGAATGCTTATTGTCATTAAACCAGTGGAGAAAATGAATGACAGGAAACTCTTCCTCAACAGATGAGGGAAGGGCAGCTGTCTTTAATCTGCAGATAAATATCAATGGCACAAGATCATTGTTAGTATTGGCTACATGTTCTCTCTAAATGATAAAGTTCCGAGTTGAATGATACCTTGAATATCAACTAAAGGAAACTTCCATTTTCAACATTCTTCATGTGGTTATTGTCTGAATTAAACAGAATAGAAAAAATAAAAGAAGAAATACAAAAACTCGAGATCAGATAGGATCAGGACCGTTTTCTCCAAGACCACTTGCAATGATTAGCTTAGCTTCTAATCTAGAAACAAATTAAGCCCACTCACTTGAGATTCCAATGGAAAAATCTAGATTTGTGTCATTGACAGACATTGATTTTATAAGCCTTTCTCAAAGAGGCCTGTGATTTTCTTCCAAGGCCAAATTTTAATGGTTTTAAGTACCTAAGGTTAAAAAATAGTCATCATGTACTCTTTTATTCAAATAGACACTGTGCAGTGGTTGGAGGCACAAAGATGAAAAGTCACTGTTCCTGATTTTAAAGAGCTCAGTTAACAAGCACTGCACTTATCTCACGTCATCCGTTAGTGTTGGAACACAAATATTCTTGCATTTCAACCACTACAGTGTCACACTGAGCAGCTACACATAGCTTTTTAGTACTTCCATTCTGGAGTAAATATCCTGCAAAATATTTATATAATATTTACATAATTTTATTTTCCATGTTCAAGATGGAAAGCAAATGCCCTGTAGCAACTGAGCTAAGACTCTTTTTCCCTTTAAAATGGTCCCAGAAATCAAAATTCATAAACCACAAAGCCAAGATCTCCAGGATATTATCCCAAACCAGACAGAAGTTGTATATATTTCATTTATCACAGCATAAAATTTTCACAACTTACTATTCTAAAGTGTTTTTTTCATATAAAAAGCCCATGCTAATTATATAAAATTTGGTAAACAAAAATATGTTATGTCTAATATATTTTTTTAAAGATGTCTATTTTGTGACTTTTAAAAGCATGACTGGGCCTTTATCCCACCAAAGCCGTAGTCCTTAGAGCTGCACTGTAGACAGAACCCTCCTTCAGAACCTGACTGATGTCTTCATTCTGGTAAAGAATTGAAAGAAGTTGGGAGTTCCCTTCGTGGCTCAGTGGTTAACGAATCCGACTAAGAACCATGAGGTTGCAGGTTCGATCCCTGGCCTTGCTCAGTGGGTTAAGGATCCGGCATTGCCGTGAGCTGTGGTGTAGGCTGCAGACGCGGCTCGGATCCCGCGTTGCTGTGGCTGTGGCAAAGGACAGCAGCTACAGCTACTGTTAGACCCCTAGCCTGGGAACCTCCATATGCCGCAAGTGCGGCTCTAGATAAAGGCAAAAAGACCAAAAAAAAGAATTGAAAGAAGTCTGGCTCAGAAGTTTGTTAGCTCAAGCCAATTTTGCTTTAAATCTATACTTCATCTAGTAATTAAGCTTCTCTCTAGACCCTATTCTGTTAAAAATCATGTACTATTTGATTAGAGAATTATTTTTTTACTTAAATGTGCAAATTTAAAGGATTTACTACATCTTAAGAAGTAGTTGCATTGTATCTTAGAAAGAATTTTTAAAATGTGACTATCTCCAATTTTATGGTGAAAGACGGAAGCAAAATAGAATTTGGAATCTTCAAAATCATTTTGCAGACATCTTTGGAGCTACTCAGGGGGGCAAATTCTTCAATTCACTTACAGATGCAGTTGCTTTCATGAATCATGACGCTTTACTTTCTCCAACATTCTTAACCCAGGGCAATAAGAGAAACAGCAATTGCAGAATAAGATTCAGGGTCCTAAAGAGATCTTGCCATTGACTTTAGATAACATCAATCCAGACGGATGAATCTTTGATTCTAAATTTTCTTAAGACTCCAAACCTCATAGCATAGCTTCTACTAGAAATGTAGTCCAGTGTTTAAAACCATTTCCATCCTTCTACTTGACATGTGCTCTTCATCAATGATCGAAATGTCTATATATGACTGTATTTTAGAGCCAGCCTGGGCACTTTTTATAAATCAATTGGAATTCTTGGATCCCATCCATGTATATCGTATGAGCATCTCATAGAATTGAGGCCAAATATTCATATTTTAAAGAACCCACTTTTTTTTTTCTTTTTAGTGTGTACTCGCGGCATATAGAGGTTGCCAGGCAAGGGGTCAAATCGGAGCTACACCCAAGGCATATGGAGGTTCCCAGGCTAGGGGTCTAACAGGAGCTGTAGCCGCCGGCCTTCGCCACAGCCACAGCAACGCAGGATCTGAGCCGCGTCTGCAAACTACACCACAGCTCACGGCAACGCCGGATCCTTAACCCACTGAGCAAGGCCAGGGATCGAACCTGCAACCTCATGGTTCCTAGTCAGATTCGTTTCTGCTGCACCACGACGGGAACTCCTAAAGAATCCCTGTTTTAAAGGATGAAGATTTGGAAACCAGTTATGTGAATCCCTGTTTTAACGGATGAAGATTTGGAAACCAGTTATGTGAATTTTGGGGAGGCATGGGCTTTTGAGTCACAAAAGACTTCATGTTAGACCTTTGCCACTTGCGAGCTGTAGCTTCTTCTTATATTTCCTAGATTCTTAGAGTCCGTAGTAGACGCAGATGCCCCTTCAAGGACAGATCTGCTCTTAGCTGTTGGGAATGCAGTCAGCAGATAGCATCCAGATGTCTATTCCTTCAGGGTCTGCCCAGCTGAGGCTCATGTTGTCCAAGGTCATACTTTCGCATGACAACTTGCATGCAGTGTTGAAACAAGGAAAGCGTATATAGGGCTGGCCTCGTTACTTCACAGAGGATGCTAGTAATAATATCTATCTTTTATGAGGTAATATATACAAAGTGATCAATAGATTGCATCTGTAATTGTTTCTGAACCAAAGATGGGCTTTCATTTGGACACAGTGGATACCAGGAAAGCCTGTATTAATAAAACAAAAGATAATGATGGTGGAACAAGTTGAAAATGTTTATTTGCTGGTGGCAATCATTGTTGCATAGAGGTTGAGGCTCAAAAGTGTCAAAGTTTTGATTAGCGGATAAATGCAATAGATTAGAGGAAGTCTGAATTCCAAGAAATTTCACAATTAAAATCAGCTTCACAGAGAGACCTCAGAAGTAAAGGACAGAGAGAATTCGAGGCCTGAGAACAAGTGATCTAAAAAAGGGTCTAGCCATTGGAACTGTCCCTCAGGGAAAGAGCTGCAACCCTCCAGAAGACTGGAAGTGGTCAAAGAAGTCCTGTAGTTGCAGCAAGACTGGAGGGTTGGACAAGGCAGGGACCGCTTACCGAAACTGGGATACAGAAAAGGATCACAGTCTGGTACCACATCTGAGAGGGGCAAGGATACTGGCTTGATATTGAGCTCCTTCCCTTATTATCATTATTATTATTATTATTATTATTATTATTATTATTATTATTATTTTGTCTCCACCCATGGCATGAAGAAGTTCCCAGGCCAGGGACTGAACCCACACCACAAGCAGTGATCCAAGCCATAGCAGTGACAATGCCAGATCCTTAACTCACTGAGCCACCAGGAAACTCCCGCTTGGCTCTTTAATATGTCCATTTTGGTGAGAGGATCAGTTTCATACTGTGATGTGCATAGGGTTGATCCTAAAAGAGGGTGTAAAATACCCTTGGCTACAAAAGTTAGAAGACTGAAGATGCTTTGAGGAAAAAAATTCTTTCCATAAAAAAATGTATATATAAACAATACCCAAGAACACCCTTCTCCCCTTACTTCCCTATTGACAGACTTGAAATGTATTATGCTTCTGTCATTTACTAGATGTGTGTCCTTAAACCAGTTACTTAACTTTGAATCCCATTATTTCCTCTGTAAAGGAGGAATAATCACACTTACTTAAAAGCTTGTTTTGAGTTTTCAATAAGAGACAAAAATAGTAATGTATGTTTTAAATTAACAGACATGAAACCACTTACCATAGCACCTGGCACAAAATTAGGATTTTGATAAATGTATTTCCTTTCTTTCCTCCCACTCAGACAGAAAAGTACAGAGCGCCTATGTCTTGCTTATTTGTATCTTTGAAGCAGGGGCAGGGAGAGGGCTGACTTCTCTTATACCCTGGGCACAGGTGTGTACTATGTTTGTATATGCTTATACTTTTGTGCCATTGTGTGGGTTTATCTCATTGCTTTCCTCGTGAAGCCAGTTTATGGATGCATCATTACTTTGCAAACTGTTTTATCTTTCACCTTTGTGGATGTGTCCTTGCTTTGATGTGCCTGTAGCTTCAGATCTCAACAAAATGTTAAGGTCTGAAGCCATGAGTTTGTTCTTCTAGGAGGGACTGGGGGGGTTATCTGGGGAAAAAAGGGTGGTATATTTTGTGGATTTACAACTGCAAAGGGTATAATTATCCACAAGTTCCAGGTTCTACATACACGCTGAAACTTATCACTCTGTTTGTGCCATGAGGCTATGCTTCCTAGCCAGTGACTGAGCACAACAGAAATACCAAGGCCGGTCCATTTCTGAGAGATACAGCTCTCCTCTGATGACCTGCTTTAGCTTAAGCAGCTCCCTTAGAGCTGCGCCAAAGCTTCCCTGCAGCACGTGCTGTCACCCTGAATCACATTTGCTTTGTGGTCTAATAGTTCTTCCTGGCATTTTTTTTTTCATAGGCATTTCCCCTAATCTAATCCTTGCATTTTCATCCTGCTTTGGAGCTGGCATTTTGGAAAACCCGGTCTAACATATTAATTTTGAGTAGTTATGGCAATGTCAAATATGCAACTTTTTATTGTGTTTTACTGTACCCCTTGTTCAATGGGTAATAGTCTCCCTAGGGGGACTCTATTTTGTAGAAGGTAGGAAAGCATGAAAGCTAGTTAGTAGAAACTGCAGTGTTAAATTACTGTTTGGAAGAAACTGTGAAGGTCAGCCAATCAATGGGAAAAATAGTTTTAAAAACAAGACATAGAAAGCTGGCAGAACTTTGAACTATAAAAGTGAGCTAAGAGCACAGCGGGAATCAGATCAAATAAAAAGAAGGGCTTTTTCAGAGCCGCCCTGCACATGTTCCACTCACACTTGTCTTAGAAGTAGAAACATCTCCTTCTTTACATGGCTTTAGGAGAAAAAGGACATGCAAATGAAGTAAGTAGTAATTCAAAACAAAAGAAAATAGAGTTAGCTTTATTTTGGAGTAAGTTCAAAGAAAGAATTTGGGAGAAGTTTGTCCTGGAAAAAAAAAAAAAAAATATATATATATATATACACACACACGCACACATATCTGGCAGCTTATATATGTATGTATATATATGTATATGGATATATGTTTATACACACACACACACACACGCACGCATACATATATCCAGCAGCTTCCTGGAGACCCCTTTGCCGGTCATTTCAGTTGCTCAGTAATGAAGGAGTTCCCTTTGTGGCTCAGCTGTTAACGACTAGGAGCCATAAGCTCTGCTCAGTGGGTTTAGGATCCAGTGTTGCCGTGAGCTGTGACGTAGACCTCAGATGCGGCTTGGATCCCATGTTGCTATAGCTGTGGTATAGGCTAGCAGCTGTAGCTCCAACTTGACCCTTAGCCTGGGATCTTCCATATGCTATAAGTGTGGTCCTAAAAATGCAAAAAAAGAAAAAAAAAATAAATGAAGAGATCCTTAAATGAGAGAAGGGACCAGAAGGCCAGGGGAGCAGGGAGTACTTACTTGCGGGCACAGGGCAGCAACTAGTTGCCATTCACCAACTGGTTCAGAAGTGCAAGATTTCATATTTAACGTCTGGTAGAGCCATGCCAATGGTAACTGATTGAATTTGGGTCTCCTTTATCCCTTTAATGCTGACTGGAGTCAGTGTTAATACACTCAAATATAACTACATATCTAACTTTCTTAATTCCAATAACTACATATCTAAATATTGATTTGAAAGGAAACTCAGAGACAAGGTCCCTGGGAGGCATGTTCTCCTAACCTTTGAGCATATTTTTAGTTGCTGCTCAGCTACTTTGTAGGATCACTCTTCCTACCTGTACCATAGATATTTCCCCAAGTGATTTAGGAAAAAAATACTCTCCAGTAGGGTATGTTTAAATAGCTAAAGAATATTCTATCTTAGATTTCTAGATTCCATTACTAAGAAAGAAGGGCCAAAGCTTTCTCTACCATATCCACCACTTTGCTCACCTAAATATATATGTTTTTGTTTTTTGGTCTTTTTAGGGCCATACCCGCAAGCATAGGGAAGTTCCCAGGCTAGGAGTCGAATCAGAGCTGCAGCTGCTGGCCGATTCCACAGTCACAGCAATATCAGATTCGAGCCGCCTCTGTGATCTACACCACAGCTCAGGCAATGCCGGATACTGAACCCACTGAGTGGGGGCCAGGGATCGATCCCATGTCCTCACGGATACTAGCCATATTTGCTAATGCTGAGCCACAACGGGAACTCCGCCTAAACATTTATGAAGAACACACACCCCTCTCCAAAGGGACAACACCATATCTCCCCTCAGTAGCTTGTCCACACTCAAGATATGTGGAGGACACACATTCTCCCCATCAGATTTGTATGTAGCTTTTCACAGTTCCATGTCCTATGAACTAAAGATAAGTCATTTGCTCCCAATATTTCCATGAGAGTGTTTCCTTAGAAATTTCATAAGCATTTTTGGAGTTCCCACTGTGGTGCAACGAGATCAGCAGTGTCTCTGGAGTGCTGGGACGTAAGTTTTATCCCCAGCCCAGCACAGTGGGTTAAGGATCTGATGGTGCTGCAGCTGCCGCCTAGATCACAGGGGTGGCTCAGATTCAATCCCTGGCTTGGGAACTCTATATGCCATAGGGCGGCCAAAAAAGAAAAAAAAATCATAAGCATATAGGATTGTTGAGTGAGTGTTCCTCGCAATAATAAAACATAACATAAAGCAGACCCAGGTTTAGAACAACTGGTCTTCCCAAATGAAGAAGGAATATAGCATTCATAGTTTAAATTATTATATGACAACAATCAATTCTAGTTGGATAACATTTGGTCCATTTTGATAAAAATAATGAGTTTCTACATATCTTTTCTAGACCATGGTATATCAATGCTCCATATTACTTCAAGACAGAAGCAGAATTGTACATATGATTTCTTTTCAGCCTTTAGGAAAAGGGTGGACGCACAGAGACCATTTTTACACAGAAAAGTGTATAAAGGAAATGCGGGTAGTTATTGATAAGAGTGAGGATGTCAGGCAACAGTGGACAATTTCCTAAATTTGTGTTTCTGGTTTCCCCAGTCTTTGCCCTCTGGAAGGCTCTTCCTAGATTTTTGAAGATTAAGTTCCTTAGGAAGTAGACTCTGAGACTGGGATGAGCAAGCAGGAAATTTATTAATACTCTAGGGATCATTGAATGTTGGGGCAGAGACAAGAACAGAATTAAGCAGAGCCAGGCACCAGTCTGTGACACAGTACCAGCAAGGCTTCAGCCAAACATGGGGACGTCTTAAACTGGGTTGGCCCCTTCGAGTAGTTTTCAGTTTGTCTAGAAGGACTGGGCCTTTATGGACTGGCACTGACAAGTCATTGGAGGTAGGCTGTCTCCAGGAAAGGCAGGGTGTCCCTTAGTGAGGTACTCTTCAGCAACTTCCCAGGTAAGACTGAGAGCTGAGAACTCTCCCAGCAGCTGAAGAATTAGGTCCTTCAGGAGTAAAGGGAATCTGGAGAGAGCATCACATCACAGTCTCGGCTATAATCACCCTTTTTCCTTTACAGCCACAGCTGGCTGGGAGTGGGTGGTAACTGGAAAGGGACTTCGGGAATGCACAGCGTCATCCTTCTACTTCCTGTTTATGCAAGTTGGGGTCCAGGTAGAGCGCTGGTATCCAGTAGTTACAGGCTATTAAAAGCTAGTCTTAGCGGTCCCTCAAACATCTAGTAGGATTTCTGTTATTAAAATTCCACCTCTGATTCATAGTCCCTGGTGACCACGGAGGCCCTAGGAGTCACTTCTGGAGACTCACAACACAGAGCTTCACTCTAAGTACTAAAGAACCACACAAGGAGCATATCCCAAAAAAGGCGGGGGTCAGGGGGGAAGGCAGGGAGTTTCAGGCTTCTATCTACTTTCCAAGGCCCCTATATCTCTGCACCATGGAAATAATAAAAATGTATGACATATAAAAAACTCCTTTCTTCAATCCAAATTTGAAGAACTTAAACAAGTACCAACACCAGTCTCTCACCAAGCCCACGCAAGTTGGTTCTGTTTTAGGTTGGCTTTTCTCAGAAGCACATTCCAATTCAAAACTTGAATGTAAGCAGTTTGTTTGGAGGTCTTTCCAACACAGTATGGGAGCCAGAAACTTAGGAATGGGAAAGAAGTAAATAAGAGATTTGTCCGCTAGAAAATCACTACCACAGATAAGGCACTTGATCCCCACCTCCAAAATCTCTGAGAGCCAACACAAAACATATGCCTCAGTGTCACCCCACTCAAGGACTGAGGAAGCTGCTGTATTTAACCATTTTATTGATTTCCTATTGCTCCAATAATAAACTGTCACAAACACAGGGGCTTAACACAATTTATTGTCTTACAGTTCTGGAGGTCAATAGTTTAAAATATGCCACACTGGGCTAAAATCAAGGTGATGGCAGGGCATCTGGAAACTTGAGGCGAAAATCCATTTCCTTGCCTTTTCAGCTTCTAGGGCCACTGGCATTCCTTGCCTGGTATCTCCTTCCTCCACCTTCAAAGCTAGCAGAATAGCATCTTCCAATTTCCCTGAGACTGTGACTTCCTTCTTCCATTTTTAAGGACTCATGTGATATGACTGGGCCCGCTTAAATAATCCCCAACAATCTTCCATCTCAAGATCATTAATTTAGTCTCATCCGCAGAATAACTTCTGCAATGTTAGGTAACATATTCATAGGTTTGGGGATTAGGATGTGGACGTCTTTGGGCCATTTTTTTGTCTATCATATACGTTGACTCTCATTGGTTGTTACGTAAGCGCTGCTCTCAAGAGGGGCACTGGCACTTGTAGCCTGCTGCTCAGGTAAATGAAGCAGGCTCTGGTGGCCAGGGAAAGCCCTTACACAAAGTAAGTGCAAGTGCCGGCAACTGGATGTTGGGCAGGTGCACCAAGGTGGTGGGAATGGAAAGTGCTGGTGGGCCTTGGACACCATCTGCTACAGCTCCTGTTGAATATAAGTCAATAGTGGAAAACACAGGCAGCCCTTTCCTTAGTTTTGTTTTTGTTTTAAGAGAGGAAGGAAGGAAGGGAGGGCGTGAGAGGGGATAGAAATCACAGGCTAGCTTTGTAAAAATATTGTTTGTACGTAAAGAAAAGTTCACGTAAAGGTAGAGGAGGGATATGGAGTTCAAAAATCAAGCCACAATAGTTTTGAACTCTGTAAAAGGGAAAAAAAACAAAAACCAGATAATAGAGCTTTCTGCAGTTAGAAAAGCCTCCCTGAATCATTCCTCCTTCTTAAAACTTTGGAAGAACTAATTAAAAAATAGGAAAGTACTGAGGTCAAATCCCATACAAAGTCATTATAGGAAAACAGAATATCTTCCCAACCAGCAACAAAATCTAGAAAGGCATGTTCACGGAACAGATTTAAAAAGAGCTAAAAGAAAGTAAATTAACACCAGACATGAAAGAACAGCATAATTTAGATCAGAAAATCTCAAAATGAGGTGACAATTCAGAAAAGAATTAGAAATAAAAGAAACTTATTCTAGAAACAAAGACTAAACAAGGAAGACCGCAGGGGTGAGTGAGCACAACAGAATAGTGTAGATAGTGTCTTAATAAGATAGAAGGTGAACATTAAACAAATATTTATTTATTTATGTATTTATTTTTGCTGTTTTTTCTTTTTTCTTTCTTTTTTTTTTTGGTGGTCATGGGGTACGCACCTGCAGCATATGGAAGTTCCCAAGCTAGGGGTTGAATCAGAGCTGTAGCTGCTGGCCTGTGCCATAGCCATAGCAACTCCAGATCCTTAACCCACTGAGGGAGGCCAGGGATCAAACCTGCATCCTCATGGTTACTAGTCAGGTTCATAACCTGCTGAGCCACAATGGGAACTCCCTACATGAGCTTTTTGGGTTTTTTGGGGGGCCGCCTTTTTAGGGCCGCACCCATGGCATATGGAGGTTCCCAAGCTAGAGGCTGAATCAGAGCTGTAGCTGCTGGCCTGTGCCACAGTCACAGACAACACTAGATCCAAGCTGCAACCTACACCACAGCTCACGGCAGTGTTGGATCTTTAACCTGCTAAGCAAGGCCAGGGGTTGAACCTGCGTCCTCCTGGATACTAGTCAGATTTGTTTCCGCTTAGCAATGACAGGAACTCCTAGACAAGTTTTTAAATTCAGAATAAATGAATAGGCAAAAAGGATTTGAGAGAAAATAACAGCATTGAAAGTAGGCCAAGAAAAGATCCACTATACTATACAGTTAATATAAATCTCTGGTGAAGAAAAATCAAGCAAAAGAAAAAACTCCAAAAAACAACTTGACAAATTTCCCGAAATAAAACATATTGTTATTCTAAGGCTACTGAGGCAGTTAGTGTAAGAACTTGGGCTGTGATTTATTCTTTGATATGGTCATTAATTACCACCTGTAACTTCAGGCTTCCAGGGAATAACATCTCCACTGGCCTCGTTTACCACAGGGAGTATATCTGTTTTACTTCCAGATGGACATTAATCTCTAACTCACTCCTCAAATGATAGAAAAGGAATGAGAGGAATGGCAACTCCCAGTGACTCCCAGTCTAGGGAAAAGAAGAACAAAGAAACCATAGAACTTACAGGGCGTATCCACCTCTAAGAACCCTTCTGTCAAGGATTGATATAGGTAAACTGGGCAAGGCCAATAGGTAGAAGAACTGATAGCAGGATCCCACACTGGTATTCCTGTCTTTAAGAAATAAAAACGTCCATTGAACAAAAGAAAGTGGAACTCTTCCCCACCCCACCCCCCAGTGTCTGTGCTGGGAGCTATTTGCTTTCCTATAATACTTTTTGCTTGCTTGCTGCCTGCGTGTGTTCTCAAAGTTCATTCTTCGGCTATGTGAACAAGAACCCAGATTCTGGTAACATCCTTCCGGTGACACTACTCCACGTGTAATATGGGATTAAGTAAATAAGTATAGGATAATCTAAATCTTCCAATTCCTGTATGTATGAGAATATGAGTCTCTGTGACAAGAAGGAAATACAAGTGCAATATAGAAGTCTAAGACTTTGTAACATTTCCAATTTTTTTTTCTTCTTAGGGCCACACCTGCAGCATATGGAAATTCCCAGGCCAGGAGTCGAATAGAAGCTGCACCTGCTGGCCACAGCCACCGCTACAGCCACGTTGAATCCCAGCTGCATCTGTGACCTACGCAGCAGCTTGTGGCAGTGCCAGATCCTTAACCCACCAAATGAGGCCAGGGATTGAACCTGCGTCCTCACGGACATCATGTCAGGTTCTTACCCTAATGAGCCACAATGGGAACTCCTCCACTTTTAATTGGAAGTATTATACACACACACACACACACACACACACACAATAAGCACAGAGCTAGAAGATAGGGAAAGAAAAAGAAAAAAGAAAGAAGAAAGGAAAGGAAAGGAAGGAAGGAAGGCAGAAAGAAAGAAAGAGGAAAGGAAGGAGGGAGGAAGGGAAGGAAAATGGAAGAAGGAAGAAAGAGAGGGAGGGAGGGAGGGGAGACATTTCCAGGCTCTATCCACTGAAGATGCCTAGAAACAATGACCAGCCCAGTGATCATGAGTGTTTCTAACACCTGAATTGTGGCCTTAACATAATACTTCCCACGGGGGGGAGGGGGGGAACAGCAACCAAAAACCACGGTCTCTTGGAGAAACAGTTGACTCAGGATCTGGGCAAGAAATGTACAAAATAAACCTGCAGCATTTTGTCAGAAAAAAGCAAGGAAGCTATGAAAAATTACTAGGGTTATATAAAAGGATTCAGAGCCAACTTCAAGTGGCTCCCATTGGACAAAGATGGGACAAATAAGCATATACGTGGATATCTGCAACTGACTAAAATTAATGAAATGTGAGGAGAGGGGTTAGCAGGAAGGGCCTAGAGAGTGTGCCCATCTCAGCAACGCCGAGAGGGAAAGCCTAATGTCAGTTCTAGGGTTTTGTTATCCTCATTAGACTGAGCCCAGTGATTACTGAATTATGAATTATGACTGTTTTCAGAAATGATTCTAGGACAATTCTAGAAAGATCAGAACAGCCATGAACTGCAGGAAAACTTTACCTAAAGTAACGGTAGATTACTGCTACTCAATGAAGTTTGAAAGATAGAAATGTATTTGTTTTTCCTTTTTATGGCTACACTTGCTACATATGGAAGTTCCCAAGCCAGGGGTTGAATCACAGCTGCAGCTGCAGAGCTACACCTCAACCACAGCAACACTGGATCCTTAAGCCACTGAACAAGGCTGGGGATCAAACTGGCAACCTCATGGACACTATATCCAGTTCTTAACCCAATGAGTGACAACTCCAAAAACAAAGTTATGTTTTGATATAACCCACGTGCCATGTTTATTCAATATATGAGTTATATGCATAAAATATGACGAACCCTGTCCCCATGTAGCATATGGTCTAGCAAAGATTTTACATGTGTACAAATAACTATAATGCAAAATAGTATGAAATAAGTGTTAAAATGGATGTAAAATCAAACTTCTATAGTTCAGGGGACAGAAGCATCATGTCTGACAATGCTGAGAGAAGAGTAAGAACTTAGCTGGACTTTAAAGAGCAAGTGGCATTTAGTGGGCAGAGATGAGGGAGGACATGCTATGCTGAGGAAATAATTTTAACAAAGTGTAGCGAATGTCTTAAAATGCAATAAGAAATTTCATTCGTCTGGAAGCTGAAGGTATGTAATGGAGGAGTGAGAGGCAAGCCTGGAAAAGTGGATCGGGATCAGGGAACTGAATGGGTCTTTATCATGAGTAAAGGTTTGGAATGTATCTTATAATAGAGAGTCACTGAAGGATTTTTAAATGGGAGCACAGTCTACCAACTAAAAGAGCATTTTAAGGTGCCTGAAGCGTATGTTAAAAGGAAGGACCTGTGGAAGTAGAGGCCAGCAAGGAGGCCATGGCAATCATTAAAGAATGGAACTGCCATGGTGACAGAGGAGGTGAAAAGAGAGAGGTGCCAGAAATATTGTGAAGGAAAAATCAAAATGGACTTTTGCGGAATGACAATGAAAGATTAGGCAGGGCATTGAGAAACTGGAAGGGAATAGGGGTAACCAAGGGTCTGAGCATGAATGACTGGAAAGAGCTTTGATTGGGCTGGGGAGGAGAGAGCTTTGTGCTTTATAAACTTGAAGGAAGTTGACTGGGAGGAGGAGGGCAATGGAAATGAGACTGGAGAGTTTGGGGAGATAGGTCTATAAATATGACTCTGAGAGAGTAAATGAGAACTCATGGGCGTTTAGACAAAGAAAAGAAGGGCATCAGTGCTGAGCCCTTGGGAGAGACTGACATGTGGTGTGAGCAGGAGGAATGGCTGGAGAGAGGATGGAGCAGGGTGGAGATGGTGCCAGTCTCCCGGTGCTGAGGCTGCCCCCAGACGGTCAGTCAACCCGACCGCTCCACCAGCTACTGTTTGAGAGAGGGCACCTCTTAGAGCAGTACTTTACAACCTCACTGGGGCAAAAGATCGGTTTTCTTCTTTCCAAATTGTTGTCATCAATACTTTGGTAAAGTCAATAGAATTACTAAAAAAAGGATCAAGTGCTCGGATGCTGTGGCAATGTAAGATTGCTGTAAAAATTTTCTGTACACTCGCCCTCAACTTCTGTACTTACATTGTGATAAATATAAACACCAACACACCCGAGTGGCACTAAAAGGAACTGACATGGAGGTGGGATACTACCCCAGGTTCTGTCATTAGCTCTCCGTGTAGGCAAGCCTTTGACTCTCACTGTGCTTACCTTCCCTTGTTTGTAAAGTAAGAGAATTCAATTTGTCTCAAGTCTAGATTGTATGGTGCTAAAATATTAGTTGACACTGAAAAGGCCTGACTGAATTATCTTTCTGCCCATACTCACTTCCTTGCCCAAGTGAGAAAGGTTTTCTTCTCCTGGGAGCCCTCTTCCCCACCTTTCCAATATTTTGAAGTCTACTGTGGTGTTGAGGCTGCAAGGCTAGTCAGGAAAAAGCAGGCCTCTGGGGAGCCAGATTTTCTGCAAAACAATTCTGAGCTAATCTCTAATTATCTCTAATTGTGCCACATATAAACCATAGGAAATTTGAAATAAAACATTACTCTGAGCGACAGACCCCAGGTTACACAACAGGATCCGTGACTCACGAGCTCAGGATTCCAGCACCTACCAGCCCAGATCTGCATGTGTGCATTTCCACATCTGCCAGCTGACCTGAGGTAATCAATGGCATTTGTCATAGCCTGTTCATCTTATATGCTCCATGTGCCAAACACAGTGCTAGGCGTACAGAAGATGTCCAATATTTCTTTCTCAAGTGAATAAGTGAATGAAGACTCATTCCAGGCTGACATTACTAAGTTTTTCTTTATTCAGTGTCCCCCTAGCACCGTGAAGAAATCAACTCATTCACTATAGGCATTGCGATTCTTACCTCTAGAAAATGTTTAGATTAAATTGTGTCCCCACACTCCCTCGCCTTCCAAATTCATGTGTCAAAGCCCTAACATCCACTAGGACGATGCTTGGAGATGGGACCTAGAAGGAGGCAATAAAGGTTAAGTGAAGCTATAAGAATGAGGCCTTAGTCTGATAGGACTAGTGTCCTTATAAGAAGAGGAAGAAGTTTCTCTCTCCCACTGTTTCTGCACACCACGGAGGAAAGGCCTTGTGTGACACAGTGAGTAGGCGGCTATCTACAAGCCAAAAAGAGTCTTTACCAGAGGCAGGATTTGCCAGCATCTTGATCATGAGTTGAGGGAAATTCAGTTTCTGTTGTTTAAGCCACCCACTCTGTGATATTTTTGTTATGCCAGCTCCAGCAGATAATGTAATGCTATCCCAGATTTTTCTCATGCAAACATCAGAAAAAAGTGACTGGGGACTGTACACTTGAAACTAACACAACATTGTAAATTAACTATACTTTAAGAGAAAAAAAAAGAAAGCAACTCCACAAGTCCAAATATTGTGAAAAAAATAACCATTCCTCTGAATCTATTCCAAGACTAATAAAGGTTCCAGTAAGATGGTTAAAAAAGTGATTGAGTGTCCCCCACATAGAAAGCCTCCAACTTCCCTTTACCACAAGCTGAGGGATCAGAGGATCATGCTTTGAGTCTTTATATTTCATGCCTAGAATCATTAACACAGGCATAATCCACCTCTTAGGAACAAAGCTATTCTTCTACACCGTTAGGCAATCACCAATTCAATTTCTTTAATTAATTAATTTATTTATGTTTATTTTTTAGGGCCACAGCATATGGAGGGTCCCAGGCTAGGGATCGAATCAGAGCTGTAGCTGCTGGGCTACACCACAGCCACAGCAAAGCGGGATCCTTAACTCACTGAGCTAAGGCCAGGGATCAGACATGTGTCCTCATGGATGCTAGTCTGATTCGTTAACTGCTGATCCACAACGGGAACTCCTTTCTTATCCTTCTTGCAGTCAAAGACACCTTTGAAAAGTGATAAACGTGTTTCATCACCTGAACTTTCCAAGATGATGAAAATGTTCCATAATCTGCATTATTTGATATGGTAGTTACTTAGCCAGAGACTGTTAAGCTTTTGAAATGTAGTGCAACTAAGGAACTGAATTTCTAATTTAATTTAAATTTAAATAGTCACAGAGTTCCCGTCGTGGATCAGTGGTTAACAAATCCGGCTAGGAACCATGAGGTGGTGGGTTCGATCCCTGGCCTTGCTAAGTGGGTTAAGGATCCGGTGTTGCCGTGAGCTGTGGTGTCGGTTGCAGACGCGGCGTTGCTGTGGCTGTGGTGAAGGCAGGCAGCTACAGCTCCTGTTAGACCCCTAGCCTGGGAACTTCCATATGCCGCGGGTGCGACCCTAGATAAGGCAAAAAGACAAAAAAAAATCACACATGGCTAGTGGCTAAAAAAGGAACATATATACTTACACTCAAAATTTTATAAACTAGGGAGTTCCCACCGAGGTGCAGCGGAAACGAATCTGACTAATATCTATGAGGATTCAGGTTCAATCCCTGGCCTTGCTCAGTGAGTTGGGAAACCAGCGTTGCTGTGAGCTGTGGTGTAGTTTGCAGACGTGGCTGGGATCCCGCGTTGCTGTGGCTATGGTGTAGGCTGTGGCTGTGGTGTAGGCTGTGACTGTGGTGTAGGCTGTGGCTGTGGTGTAGGCAGGCAGCTATAGCTCTGATTTGACCCCTAGCCTGGGATATGCCCCATATGCCTCGGGCATGGCCCTAAAAAGCAAAAAAAAAAAAAAAAAAAAAAAAGGAAAATTTTGCAAACCAATGTAGGGGGTCCAATAATAGATATTAATGGCAATATCTACCCACGTCAGGGAACCTATATTACAAACAAAGACCTATGCAAGGATGAACTTTTTTTCAATGTAGAGTTGATGCGTGGATAGCAATTACAAATGTACAGAGCAGATAAGATGCCCAATTTGTATAGTCTCAAAAATAGTCAACTATTAACTGCTCACTAGGTTAATATACACATTCTGCCCAACCACTCTGGCTAATGAAAGATGTCTATGCACTCCTTCTATATCTATCTTGATTCCTGTGCCTTTGGGGAAAACAGAAGAGGTAGTTCAAAAAGCATGACTTTCAGAATCTAATAAATCTAGGCGCAAATTCCAGCTCCCTCTATTTTAATCGGAATACATGAATAAAAAAAAACTACCAAATCTCAGTGGTTTAGCACAAGTTTATTTCTCATTTTTAAGTGTCTGCTAAGAGGGCAACACTCCTTCAGTGGTGACCCAACGATTCAGGTTTTTTCTATTCATAATTTTATCATCTGAGTATGAGGGGAAGGGAGAGGCTGAAGAATTGTGCAGAGACTTTTCACTGTTACACCTCATATCTCATCGATAAGAACTATTACTCAGCCCCACTTAACTGCAGCAGAGATAGATGGGAAGCAAACTTCACGTCCAGGAAGGAAAAACATTAAACTAAATGTTTATGAACACAAAGCATTGTCTTTCGCTACAATCTAGTTAAACTTTCTTACCTCATTTGAAAAGTGGAGATAATTACACCTATATTATAGGGTTTCTCAAAAAATGAAAATGAATATAGACATGTAGGTTTCACTGTACATGCTTTTTTGTACACAATGGGGACATAGGGACGGTGAGTTCTTTTTCTCCACTAGAAAAGTGATTGTGCAGCAAACTTGCCATAACACAACAGACTCATGGAGAAGCAGGTCACAGTACATCTCAAAGTAGCATAAATCTGATCTAACTTCTCTTGTTTTTTAACTTTTTTTCTTCCACTGGGTCACCAACAACATCTTATCTTTATGCAATTTTTTTTTTCTTTATAGGGCCACACCTGCAGCCTATGGAAGTTCCCAGGCTAGGAGTCAAATTGGAGCTGCAGGCCTATGCCACAGCCACTGCGACATGGGATCCGAGCAGCGTCTGCAACACCACAGCTCATGGCAATGCCAGATCCTTAACCTACTGAGTGAGGCCAGGGATCAAACCTGCATCCTCATGGATCCTAGTCAGGCTTGTTAACCGCTGAGCCACGAAGGGAACTCCCTACCTTTACGTAATTTTTAAGATAGGGCTTTCGTTGCTATTATTAGTATGCGTGGGTAACTAGCCATAGTTTCCTATTACTGCTAATAATTAGTAACCATACAGAGAAAGCTTTAACATAAAATTGTAATAAAGTCAGAATTCTAAAAGATGAAAGTCGCAGATAAAAAGTGCTTTTTTCCTCTCTTTCCTCTGTTCATAATACTACATAGCCTGAAAGACATATTTGCTAGGTACTTGCAATTGTTAATAGACAGATCTGAATAACATTATCGATCACTTTGGGCTAAACTGATTTTAATAGAATACTATATCTTGCAACTGTAGAATGTATATTTTTTTCAAGGGTGTGTAGTGTGTTCTCTAAGGCAGACCAAATGCTGGGATACAAAAAGTCTCAATTTAAAATGACTAAAATCATACAGAATATGTGCTTTGACAATTTAACTGAATTAGAAATCAATAATAAGATATTTAGAAAAACTCTAAGTTGGAAATTAAACAATAGATTTTCAATAGTCTATGGGTCAAAGAAAAAAATCATAAGCAAAATTACAAACTATTTAGAATAAAATGATAATGAAAATATAATATATCAAAGTTTATAAATGCAGCTACCACAGTGCTGAAAGGAAAATTTATAGATTTAAGTGCTTATTTTAGAAAAGACAAAAGGTCAAAATTTAAAGTTTAAATTAAAATTAAAGTTTAAAAGTTTAAAGCTTAAAAAACTAACAAAAGAAGAGCAAAGCAAACCCCAAAGTACTAGAAAGAAGAAAGTAATGAAGAGAAGAAAAACATGAAATAAAGCAAGCAAACAACAGGGAAAGTTATCCAAGTCAAAAAGTAAGTTCTTTGAAAAGATCAAAGAAATTTATAGAGTTCAAGCTAGAAAGAACATAAATTTCCAATATAAGAAATAAAAAAGAAGTTATCCCCACAGATCCCATATACACTAAAAATATATAAGTAAAATATAATGAGTAACTTTATACACATCTGACATCTTAAATGAATGCACAAATTCTTTGAAAAAATACCACTAACAAACAGACACAAAATGAAACAGAAAATCTGAAAAGGCCTATATATATTAAAGAAATTATATCTGTTACCAAAGTCTACTCAGAAAGACTACAGACCCAGATGATTGGACTAGTGTATCTTATCTTATACGTAAGGGAAGAAAATCTTATATAAACCTTACATAAATCTTATCAGTTCATAGCAGAGAATGGATTTTTTCCCACCTGGTTTTATGAGGTCACTAAGCCCAGAATATCAAAACCTGAGAAAAACATAATTAAATATAGAGAAAAAGAGAGAGAAAGAAAGGTGTGGGGAGAGAAAAGAAAAAGAAGAGAAGGGAAGGGAAAAATTACAGGCCAATATACTTCAAGGACATAGGACATAAAATGTAAAATATACACAAAATATTAGCAAATCAAATTCAGGTATATATAAAAAATGGATAATACATTACCACCAAATAGTGTGTATTAAGGTTAGTTTAACATTCAAAAATCAATGCAATGTAATCGGACTTCCCATCGTGGCTCAGTGGTTAACAAGCCCAACTAGTATCCATGACGATGTGGGTTCCATCCCTGGCCTCACTTAGTAGGTTAAGGATCTGGTGTTGCCATAGGCTGTGGTGTTGGTCACATATAAGGCTTGGATCCCAAGTTGCTGCAGCTATGGTGTAGGCCAAGGGCTAGAGCTCTGATTCGACCACTAGCCTGGGAACCTCCATATGCTGTGGGTACAGCCCTAAAAAGACCAAAAAAAAAAAAAATGTAATTCACGTGCACACAGGAAAAATATATATGATAATTTCAACAGATAAAAATAAAGCATTTAACAAAATTCAACATTTAGTTATGATTTTAAAATTAAGTTTTTTTAATAGAAGTCAAACTCTACTTGGAGTATACATTTTTTTAATTTTCAGAGGCAAATATTATATGACACCACTTATATGTGGAATCTAAGAGACACAAATGAACTTATTTACAAAACAGAACAGACCCACAGACTTCAAAAACAAACTTACGGTTACCAAGAGTGGAAAGGTGAGGGGACGAGGGGTGAATCAGGCGTTTGGAATTGGCATATACACTACTATATATGAAATGGATGGTCAGTGGGGACTTGCTGAATACCACAGTGAATTCTACTCAGTATTCTTTGATAACCATATGGGGAAAGAATATGAAAAAGGATGGATGTGTATATGTGTATAACTGAATGACTTTGTTGTACCACAGAAATTAATACAGCATTGTAAATTAACTATATTTCAAAATTTTTTAATAAAAAAATGAAAAAACCTAAATAGATAAAATTCTGTTCATGGGTATACAATATAAAAGGATGCCAACTGTCTACAAGAACACAAAGTGTTGGAGTGGGAAGAGTAAAGGAAATGAGTTTTGTATAAAATTCAAGTATTTTTTATCAATTTAAAATAGAAAGCTATAGCTACAAGACATAATATGCAAGCATTAAGCTAACCAAAAGAAAACTTATAATAGAAGCACAAAAGATAAAGTGAAAAAAGCAAAATAAATCACTATAGGAAAATTACGAAATAACAAAGGAAGAGAGAAAGAGAGGCAAAAAGGGACAAAACAACTGAAAAGCAACAAAAAACAAGACAGCAACGTTAAGTCATAACTTGTTAATAATTTAACAAACTATTAAACTAACAAATCAAAAGGCACAAAATAGCCAAATGAATTAAAAAACCAAGATCCATCAATACACTGTCTTATGAGACTTGCTTTTGAACTGAAGATGCACATAGGCTGAAAACAAAGAAATGGAAAGATATTCCATACAGATAACCAAAAGAAAGCAGGGGCAGCTATATGCATATCAGACAAAATATACCTTCAGCCTAAAACTGTCTTTAGAGAAAAAGAAAGTCATTATAAATTATAATAATAAGTCAACTGGAACCAATGCAACTGGAAGATATAACGATTATAAATACAAAGCATCAGAGTATCTAAATATGAAGCAAATACTGACAGATCCGAAGTAGAAACTTACAGCAATAAAATAATTGTAGGGGACTTCAATATCCTACTTATAATAACGAATAGCAGAAAATCAATAAACAGTTGACCTGAACACTACAGATCAAATGAAAATTCATATACAGAACTTTCCACATAACAGCAAAAGAATACATGCCCTCTCAAGTTCATTTGGAACACACTCCCCAGGAGAGATCACATTAGGTCATAAAACAAGTCAACACATTTAAGACGACTGAAACCACATGGAATGAAACTAGGTCAGTATGGCAAGAAAACAGGAAAACTAAAAATATGCAGAAATTAAACTACATACTCAAATAACTATTGGGTCAAAGAGCAAATCAGAAGAACAATTTAAAAGTACCACCAGACGAAAATGAAAACATACAATGCCCAAAACTATGGGATGAAGGAAAAGCAATAAGAAGGAATCTTATGATAAATAGCTTCATTGAAAAGAAAGAACACAATAAACAACATAACTTTAGCCCTGAAAGAACTGGAAAAGGAAAACCTAAGTCCAAATTCAGCAAAAGGAAGGAAGTAACAAAGATGAGAGCAGAAAAAAAAAAGTAGAGACCAAAAGACTGTAGCAAAGTTCAAAGAAACTCTAGCTAGACTAAGAAATAGAGATGACACAAAATTAGCAATAAAAGACATTACAATGGCTAACACATAATTACTAAGGATCAAGGGAAACTACTATGAATTATTATGTGCCAACAAATTGGATAAACCAGAGGATGGATGAATTAGTAGACATACACAACCTACTCAGACTGAATCATGAAGAAACAGAAAATCTGAACAGACCAATAATAAGTAAGGAGATGGTGAATCAATAATCAAATCTCCCAACAAAGAAAAATACATGATTGTCTTCACCAGTGAATTCTACCAAGCATTTAAATAAAAATTCATACCAATCCTTTTCAAAGTCTTTTAAAAAATTAAAGAAGGAACACTTCCAAACTCATTTCACAAGGCAATATCCTGGTATCAGCAATATCGTGATATCAAAATTGGATAAGAACATTATAAGAATATTATAGTGCAATATCTTTGATGAACACAGATTCAAAAATCCTCAACAAAATATCAGTCAAGCACTTTCAACAACACATTAAAGGAATCACATACCATGGTCAAGTGGGATTTATTCCTGGGACGCAAGAATACTTCAACATATGCAAATCACTAATATTATATCACATTAACAAAATGAAGGGTAAAAATCATATGACTATCTCATTAGTTGCAGAAAAAGCATCTGATGAAATTCAGCATCCTTTCATGATAAAAATTCTCAACTAATTAGGTACAGATGGAATGTACCTCAACATAATAAAGGCCATATATATGTGATAAGCCCACAGCTAACATCATACTCAATGGCAAAAAGCTGACAGTTGCAGTTCCCATCGTGTCTCAGCAAAGGCAAATCTGACTAGTGATGGCTGTTATGAAAAAGACTAGAGATAACAAATGATGGTGAGGAAATAGAAAAAAGGAAATCCACGTACACTGTTGGTAGGAATGTAAATTGATACAGCCACTATGGAAAACAGTGTGAAGGTACTTCAAGAAATTAAATAGGACTACATGATCCAGCAATCCCATTTCTGGGTATATGTAGCCAAGAAAAGTAAAATCATTATTTCAAGGGGATATCTGTACTCCCATGTTTGCCGCAGTATTATTCAATAGCCAAAATTCTCAAACAACCCACACTTCCTTCGAAAGAAGTAAGGATAAAGAAAATATAGTGTATATATACACTGGAATGTTATTTAGCCTTTTAAAAAAGTAGGAAACCTGTCATTTGAGACAACATGAATTAATCAGGAGAGCATTACAGCAAGCAAAATATTTCAGGCAGATAGAAGACAAATACCCCACATTATCACTTAAATGTGGAATCTTAAAAAAAGTCAAGCTCAAAGAAATAAAGAACAGAAAGAGTGGTTGCCAGGTGCCAGGAGAAAAGGTGAGAGGTTGGTGAAAGGTTATACATACTTTGAATGATGAATAAGGAATCAGGATCTAAGTATATCATGGTGACTACAGTTGGTAACACCGTATTGTACAACTGAAACAGTAAGAAAATAAATCTTTAATATTCTCATCAAAAAAAAGTAAATAATGACGTGATAGATATGTTGTTCATTTGTTAGAATCACTTACAAATTATTCATATATCAAATCATCACACCTCACTTTAAATAAATACATTATCATTTGGCCAATTATACTTCAATAAAACCAAAAAAAAAAAGTAGTCCACTCTCATTTTTAAAAAGGGAAGATGGCAGGGAAGATGTCAGGAGATTGAAACTGCAAATAAATACTTGGTAAATTAGGGGACTTACTGCTCAATAAATGAAGGGGTGAGGATCTCAGTCATAAAAGAGTTTCACCAGTACCATCTACCCCCTTCCCTTATTAAAATAAAATACCAAGAAAATGAGAGACAATTTTTATAACACTGGCCATCTCCAGAATGCTTAAATTCTTAATCATGTGCTATTCCACTGCCCCCTGCTGGACATGATCATTGTGACCTCAAAACTAAACACTCTAGAGTGGTAACAACTGCAATCATTATCGTCATTCTAGCATAGGCATAATAACCGTGCTAAGTGCTTTACATGCATCATCTCCTTCAACCCTTCTAACAACTCTATGGCTAGAAAAGTCTATCCTCACTTTGTAGGTGAGGAACCTGGAGGTTCAGAGTCAAGTAAACCAAGGTCACACAACTAAAGGGACCTCAGAATTAAATACTGTCTCTAGAGCCAGCTCTTAGCTACTTCCTGTTCCCTAAATATATAAACTTTCCGAACAGTACTAGAACTAGTACTGGAACAGTACTGAGATACATCTGTTTCTCAGATGATACATTATCATCTGAGACTTGTTGATTCACTATAAACAATGGAATCACAAAAATGACTTTTATCTTAAAAAGCACCAAATAAGTATCTTCCTCTAATTTTTCCCTCTTGAGAAGCTCTAAAATTTATCAACCAGGAAAAAGTTACTCAACTAAGAGGAAGAGAGAGTGTTTCTCAGGGTTTCTCAAAGCATGATCAATGAATCAGTCTCCTGCATTACAATCATGAGTTTCTGGCTGATTATACAGACTCCCAGACAGTAGGATGTGTCAGGGAAGTAGGACAGGACTTGTTGCTGAGACATGATATACATGCTATCAGTGGGGTAGGAGTGGACAGAAAGAAGATTGACTCCTAGGATTTTTGGCTCAGCAACTGAGTGGATGGTAGTGCTGTGAACTGAGAGAGACGGGGAAGACTGGAAGAAGTGAATGGGTTTTTACTGTCAGCAGTTCAACTGCTGTTTGTCAGTGCATATAAAATCAGGAGTTTTGGTTTAGACATGTTATGTTTGAGATGCCAGACAGGATAACAAAAAGGAAAGAAAGAAAGAAAGGAAAGAAGGAAGGAAGGAAGGAAGGAAGGAAGGAAGGAAGGAAGGAAGGAAGGAAGGAAGAAGAAAATAGAGGAAACTACAATGGAAATAACTGAGACTTTTAAAATTTAGAACTTATGCTATTTCCCGTCTATCTATTATGCATTTAATTGCTGTACAGCACCTGGAATCCCTACCAAAGATAAATGCCCAGATTGCTTCCAACTCCTGTCACACACACACACAAAAAACCAGCAATGAGCATCCTCCTATATGTTCTCCATCCATCTCTCTCTCTCTCTCTCTCTCTCTCTCTCTCTATATATATATATACATATATATATACATATATATATCCCTGTCCCCAGTTCCTGACACACAGGGATCCTAAAATCCTTAAACATTCCTAAATGGTAAGAACATCTTTTGTTCTGGGTGGGCACTTGGACGGGGCTGGTAACCAGAAACTCCCAGCCATGACCAGAAGCTTAGGATTTTCAGTTTTTCATCCTCATCTCCCAGAGAGGGGAGAGGAGCTAGAAACAGAGTTAATAATCAATAATACCCTTGTGAAGAAGCCTCCATAAAATCCCAATAGACAGTGTTTGGAGAGCCTTCAGGTTGGAGAACACAACCCAGTTCCACACTGACAGAAGCTCCTGCACTGAGAGACCTCCCCAGACTTCACCTTTCGCTTAGTTGTTTACCTATATCCTCTTATCATATCCTGTAACAAGCTAGTAAATGTCAAGTGTTCCCTTGAGTTCTGTGAGCCACTCTAGCAAAATTACTGAATCTGAGAAGACATGCTTAACTGGACCAGGTACTGCCCAATTCCTCTCTAAAAATGGCTGTACCACAAAGGAAATCATTGACAAAACAAAAAGACAACATGCTGAATCGGAGAAAATATTGGCATATCATGTGGCCAATAAGGGGTTAATATCCAACATACAAAAACAGCCCACACAATTCAACATCAAAAAACAGCTACAACAAACCTGATTAAAAGACAGACAGAACAGACATTTTTGAGGAAATGTGGATGGCCAACAGGCACATGAAAAGATGTTCATTATCGCTAATCATCAAGACTACAAGATATCAGCTCACATCTCTCAGAATGGCTATCATCAAAAGAAACACAACGAACGTTAGCAAGGATGTAGAGAAAAGGGAACTCTCCTACACTGTTAATAGGTATGTAAACTGGTGCACCCACTGTGGAAAACAGTATGGAGATTTGTCAAATTAAAATTAGAAATACCATATGACCTAACAATTTCACTCCTGGTTATAACAGCCAAAGAAAATAAGAACAATAATTCAAAAGGATGTATGTACCCCAATATTCACAGCACCATTATCTACAATAGCCAAGATATGGAAGCAACCAAGTGTCCATCAACATATGAATAAAGAAGATATGGTATATGTAAACAATGGAATACTACTCAGCCATAAAAAAGAATGAAATTTTGTCATTTGCAACAACACAGATGGACCTGGAAGGTCTTACACTTAGTGAAATAAGTCAAACAGAGAAAGATAAATACTGTACATGTCACCACTTATATGCGGAATTTAAAAAATAAGAAAAAAATGAGTACAACAAAACAGAAAGAGATTCACAGATATGGAGAACAGACTAGTAGTTTACCAGTTGGGAGAGGGAAGTGGGGAGGGGCAAATTAGGGATAGGGGATTAAGAGGCACAGACTACCATGTAGGAAATAAATAAGCTACATGGATATGCTGTATAGCTCAAGGAATATGGACAATATATTATCACCTTAACTGGAGTAGATCTATAAAAATACTGAATCACTACATGGTACACCTGAAACTAATATTGAAAATCAACTATACTTCAATTTTTAAAAAGAGGAAAGAAAAAAATTTTAAATGTGCAAACAGCTCAAAAAATTCTGTAGTTTACTTAATGGTATTGTATTAACGTTAATTTCTTAGTTTTGATGAACATCTAATGGTTATGTAAGGTATTAACATTAGAGGAAGTAGAGGAAGAGTGTATAGGACTTGCAATTTTTCCATAAATTTAAAATTACTTCAAAATAAAAAATTAGAAAACAAAAAAGGGATATAGCTATTATTATTTGGTAGTAGTTATGAAAATCGACGTTTAAAAATGCCACAAAGTTAATATAAGAAACTAGATGCAGACTCGCAAGATTGCCATGCAAATCTGAATCCCAATTCTAAATTCATCAAAACAATCTCATTTTTCATCAAACCAACCCATTTTTCCTAATGAGTGCTAAAAACCTGAGCTGACATAAACACACTTATACCATTAACATATCCACTTTGATGTTATTAGGGATCCATATAAAGATTTCCAAAAAAGATCTGAAACTAAAAAGGGCTGACCTACAAAATCATTTATGCCACCTAGTGGTGACTGAGATAAATATGACAGCTGACTGAAAGAAAAAGCTTGAAGCGATCTGTATTTATGATAAATAAGCCTTAACTGAGAGAAAAAAGGTGACAATGCGATATCTAGTATTACATATTATTTAGATTAAAGGTATTCAAAAATAGGATATTTCAGTAAGATCAGTTTGGAAGATCAATTTAAATTAAGCCAGGAGAGTAGCTTGCTGGTTACATGAACAAGCAGCATATCTGAAATGACACTCTTGTTTCCAGCCCCATATTATACATACCGAACACTACCTTAATTATATCAAATCATTATTTTCATTACGAAGATTTCCTTGAAACACAAAAATTTAGCCACAATTGGAAAAGAGGGAAAAATAAAACAGGCACTGAAAGTAAGGAGAGTATTCTTGAATGATGAGGAATAAAAAAATAAACCAAAAAAATAAGGTTCCTTAGAGGCAGGGTTAACCACTCCCATTATATGCAGGATGGAAAAAACAAGGATGCGGAGAGAATGCAAAAAGAGTTTTCAAAGGGCCTGGGTTCTACTCCTGGGCTCTCAGTGTGTGTCCCTTTCTGAACTCCCAGACCCAGATCTATAAACTGGTGTGATACAATAAAAGCACCCCCTATAAGTTCTAATATTCTATCAGGCAATCACCAGAGGAGAAATATTACTGGTTCCTTAATAAAAAATAACTTCTGTGGTATCAACTTAATAGAACAATCCAGAAACAAAACAAGTAATAGCACTTAACATATTTCCTGGCACACAAGTACTTCATCAGTATTACTATTAGCAGATAGGAGACTTAGGGAGATGAGTCAGAGAGGGAAAACAAAAGGGACAAAGAAAAAGAGAAAGAAGGGAGACTGAGTCCAGCATGAAGTATTTCCTAGTTCTAGTTCTCACACTACTACACATTTAAATAATTCCCTCATAAATGTGAACCATAAATACTCTTATCATGTATGAGACACTTCTGCACTTAAAGAATTATTACTTAAGGAAAATGCTATTATCACCTTTTGATAAGAACCAAGAAAAATGGTCTCTTTACACTCATTTTTATTAAACAAATAAGGCTGGTAGTGGAACTTTTTTATTTAATGCATAAACATGTAAGTCTATTAGAGAAATTGTACATACTGGTGAATATGGTCAATGGTCACATCTATGGGTTAATTCTTTACAAATCAGAACCAATAATTAGGATAGATTCTATGCTCTCTTCATTACATTGTGAAGTGTCTTGTGTAGTCATATTCTATTGTTGGAATGACAGCTTGTACAAATTTCAAGAAAATTAGGAGATACCTAAAGAACTTTAGCTAAGGAAAACAGATTGGTAAATAGTTCCATGACTTAAGCTAACACTGTAATTATCAATTTTATTAAGCAATAACTCCTCAGGAAAAAATACAGAAAATCTTAAATCAAGTATATTAAAAATTTCAAACATACAAGTTTGTATTTGTTCGACACAAGGCTCTCTACAACTTTAAGAATGCCTGATCCATTCCCATTTAGTATCTGCATGTAAAACTTCTTTTTTTATTGTCTTTTTGTCTTTTTAGGGTCGTACCTACAGCACATGGAAGTACCCACGATAGGGGTCCAATCAGAGCTGCAGCTGCCACAGCCACAGCCACAGCCACACGGGATCCTAGCTGAGTCTGCAACCTACACCACAGCTCACAACAACACCAGATCCTTAACCCACCAAGCAAGGCCAGGGACTGAACCTGCATCCTCATCGATGCTAGTCAGATTTGTTTCCACTGAGCCACAAGGGGAACTCCTGTAAAACTTAATAAGTTATTAGCTTCCAGATTTTAATATAAAAATAAGGACAAGGTTGTACATGTTTAATGAGTGGGAAATGGTCTTTTTCCTGCCTTATAAGTTTACTAGAGAATGTTAGAAAATGAGATAGCACAAAGAATATAAAAACACTGATGGAAAAGAGCAAAAATAAATAAAAACATCCATAAAGACTGGTTCTAGGTTAATATATGTACCTGCCATAGAATCTCCTATATTGGACTGTCTTTAATAAATTCCTAAATTTTTTTCTATGTTCCACTGCACTTGGAAACAACTTTTTTTGTTTTTTTTTTTTAGAGCTGCACCCATGGCAATATGGAGGTTCCCAGGCTAGGGGTCAAATTGGAGCTATAGCTGCGGGCCTACACCACAGCCACAACAATGCAGGATCCAAGCTGCATCTGTGACCTACACCACAGCTCACGGGAATGCCAGATCCTTAACACACTAAGGGAGGCCAGGGAGTGAACCACAACCTCATGGTTCCTAGTCAGACTCATTTCTGCTGTGTGCCATGATGGGAACTCCTAAGAGCTTAAGTTTTACTGGGGGGATTGATATACAGAGTATTCCAAGTTGCTACCTAGCTTCCATAACAGAGATGAATGCTCAGATCATGCATAATAGGATTTTAGGAGTAAATCTGGTTGGACCAAAAGTTTTTGGTTTGTCTCAATAGCAAATTAGCCCAATGTTTCTCTGAGGGATGCCATTCTATCAGCAATGCTTAGGTCATCTGTAGTTCTAAGACAGTGGTGAGCTCCCAGTTTACATCTAACACTGAGTAGCATGAACCACCAAGTCAAATATCAATCTAGCATCAAATTAACTCAAGCTATTTGGTATTTAAATCATTAACTTTGACTGCTTTTGATGAATATATGCTATGGGTACATATACTTCAGGATCCAGTAGTTCGCTTCATACCCTCTTGTCAATCCCAAAGAACTAAAGGGAGGCTCTTAGCTGGAGAAAAACGAAAATAGATTTCATGTGCTTTACCTTTTAAATTAACCTATTTGTTTAATTTTAATTCTCTGCTTCAGAGAGAACTCAGACCTACACAATCCAACTTTACTATTACCTGATGGGAAAAAAGTACATTTTTGATAATATGTTAAATTAGAAATATACTTAAGGAAAAGACACTCATGTGTTATCCTCTAAATTCACAGGTTACTCAACCTTCATCAATAGGTTAAGCCCATTGAGTTTCTTTTCCAGTAAGAGCTAACTGTTTTGTAATCATATACTTCAGCCACTGCCTCTTCAACAAACGAAAGCATTTGGCAAGCAGCTACCTAGAAGCACATACTGCTCTGAGGTTCTGTAACAAGGCAGAGCTAACCAGTGCACACAGGCACATGTAGTAATCAACTGAACAAGACCACAACTATCATAATGTAACATTTTCTAAATAAATTAAAGACTCCCACTAAGATTTCCAGATATGAGGCACTAAAATAAGTTATACGTACTGTGCCATTAAGTTCACACTAAGTTTCCCAAAAGGGGGGAAAAAAATCTCAGAAGTCAATTTGCTACTATTGCATACACAGGTAAGGATACATATGGACACCGAGTTCTCCCCCGCCTTCTGCAACAGTCTCAATAATCTTCTTCATCACCTCTGCATGCCTAAAAGCAAAAGAACAAATCATATTAGAATCGGTCAATTAGACCAAAACAGGAAAATCAAGTCTTTGTGTGTGAAAAAAATCTACCTGTCAGTTAATTTTAATAGAGAACAGGAACTGTAAAATATTCTCCTCCCTACTTGTCAACAAGCCAGATTGTTGAGTCATGTAAACAGTTTTATTGGGGGAGAGGGTAATTTTAAAAAGCTAGGGCAGCCACAAATGAACACAATAGGACTAGGTAGCTTTTCCATAACAGGGGTGGCGGGGGGTGGGAGTAGGGCAAAAAATCAGAGAAAGGGAAATCATACCAGGGCATAATTGCAAAGCAAGGGATGTCTGCTCTGAGAAACACCAAGAATCAGACCATACAAATTCAAAAAAGCTACACGGTACTAACAGTCAGTCAAGAAACACACACACACACACACACACACACACACACACACACACACACACAAAAAGAGATATTTACAATGCTGTGATTTTGACTGTTTAAATAGCCAGCTGAGAAAAAGCCAAAAGTGAGTTAAAGAAAAGCTAGTTGGTTAGAGTTAATATTTTTTCTTCATCCTAATGCATATTGTCAAAATTATCTGATTCTATGTAGAAATACTTTTTTGGCTTTTCAGTATAAAGAAAGATATTTATCTTAAGTGTTCCATAAATCTTTTCATGGCCAACTGGTATCTCCCCCATTCTTCAGAAAAGCGTGATGTCTCTTTTCCTCACTGAGCAAAGCTTACCTCATAAAGAGACCTGCTTCACTTTGATAAGTTCTGTTCTAGAATCTCAAACCGTAAGAGGCACCAACAAAATAACTCTCAAAAAATAAAACCTTTTAGATTAAATAATTCGAAACTAAAACTAGTGACCCTTGAATTACTTTTCACAGTTAACAATATTAAAAACTCTTGACATAAAGTAAACTTGAAAAATGAACTAATAAGCTTTCTATCTAACTGAGCAATGGAATATTTGAGTTTTCATCTGAAAAATATTGTTACCAGAATTTTTCAATGATATATAGAAGTTACCCATTAGAAATAACTAAATGTAAGATATCGGAATGTAACTTTTTTTTTTTTTAAGAAAAATTCTAGGAGTTCCTTTCGTGGCTCAGTTTTAACAAACCTGATCAGCATCCATGAGGATGTAGGTTCGATCCCTGGCTTCACTCAATGGGTTAAGGATCTAGCATTGCCATGAGCTGTGATGCAGGTCACAGATGCGGCTCAGATTCAGCATTGCTGTGGTTGCGGCATAGGCCAGTGGCTACAGCTCCGATTTGACCCCTAGCCTGGGAACTTCCATATGCCGTGACTGACCCTAAAGAACCAAACAAAAAAACAAAAAAACAAAAAACGAAAAAAGGCCAAAAAAAGGGAAAAATTCTGAACAGATTACGTACATCAGCTTTACGTATTGGGCCCTGTGAAAACACACTGATACAAAGAAAATCTCAAATTATAAAATGCAGTTATTTGGTAGGACTAAAAACTTCTTAACTGAAAATAAAGGAGAGGAGAAACTCTGTATACATCTCCCTTCACTAATCAACAAAAGGAGATACACAGGTTACCTAGAAAGAGCACAACTTTTTGTGTTTGTTTTTTTAGGGCTACAACTTCAGTATATGGAAGTTCCCAAGCTAGGCATCAAATTGGAGCTGTAGCTACCTGCCTAGGCCATAGTCCCAGGAATGCCAGATCCGAGCTGCATCTGTAACCAATGCCACAGCCTACAGCAATACCGGATACTTTAACTCCCTGAGTCAAGTCAGGGACTGAACCCACATCCTCATGGATAGTAGCCAGGTTTATTATTGCTGAGCCACAACAGGAACTCCCAAATTTAACTTTATATTCCACGGTCACAGAAAGCTATATCACAACACAGCCAACCAATGTCTAAATGATTAGAATTTTTTAATCTAAAAGGGATCGTCCAAACTATTCTTGGAGCTAATAACAGAAGTAAAATCATCACAAAGATCTATACTTATAACTAAAGATACTCAAAGAACACCAAAATATTCTTAATGCACTTAAACTTATAAAATAAGTTGGTAAGTTTTTTCTTCTTTACATTTCTAAGGAAAACAAAAGAAACTTTTATTAAATAATTTTTTTCTGTTTGGGCAATATATTTACATAGACTCCCAAATAATAAATCCATGAAGTATACACACACCTGCATGGGTGAACTGAACACATAGGGGGTGGTGGAAGGTGAGGGTGATTTTCAATGGTCACTGTTTTCTTCACATGATCCTGACTGATGTCTTCATACATGTGCTCAACTGTTAAAGGCTGCCGTTGCTGAAACCATAAAACATGCTTTGAAATTACTGTTTAAAAACTTTAAGGCCTAAACTTCAGTGTTTACAACATATTCATGCCCTGCCCCCCCTTTCTTGTGATTTAGAATTCTAGACTATTTAAAACCACCAGGTTATTTTGGAGAAAATTTATACCAAGTAAGGGGAAGAAGAGTGAGTCTGTCCATCAAGGCTATGTGACATCAGCCACCATCTAATGCAGAAAAAAAATCCCACAAAAAGGGAGGTTCGTGGCTATCAAAACATTCTATAACTTCGTAATATCTTTTAGGCCTATTTTGTTTTATTTTCTTCTTTTCCATTTATAGTCATTGGAATGACATGTTAAACAAGTTAATTTTACTTCAGTTATCCTTTAATTCAATTAAATGAATAGGTAAAAAATGGTTTTAAGGAAAAAAAACACACACATGCAACATGATCATTCTGTAAATGCTTATATATATCCAAGAGATATAATCGCAGACAAAATACAACTTCACTTTCCCTCACATTTGAAGGGATAAGCTCAGAGATCAAGAAGTAAATTTATGACAGATTATTTCTATTTAATTCTTTGTAGTGCTGTTGTCACATGGAATAATTCAGTTTCTTCAAAATAAGATTCAAAGTCAACATTAATCATAAAATTGTAAAACAAATAATTTCAAAAATTTAAAAGAAAGGAATATATACCCATGGACCTAAAGACAAAGATTTAACTTAAAATATTTACATTAAAATAAGTTTTTCTTTATTTTTACCTCATCATAGCCAAACAACCATAGTCGTGGTGTCTGGTAATATTTATCATAAGTGATGTAAAGGTCATAAGTTCTGGTTTGCAAAATAGCATCTTCACCTCCAGCATCAGTTTTAGCTTTACAAGCTTCTACTATTTTCCTTGTATCTAGGGTAGCCTGGCAATGTGGAGAAAAATTTACAACCATTAAAATCACTAGGAATGTGATATTTCAGAAAATCTGTTTTTCCCAACCCAAGTATTTTTTTTCAAAAGCAGATATAACGAAATTCAGAACTAAAATGCTATATGGTATAACCAATGTACACATATAAAAATTTATTTGCTAGATCAAGATATTATTAAAAACACTAATTCAAGTTCATTCATTAAAAATAACTAAATAAAACTCAATTTACAAACCTCATCTGTTTCCAACAATCCACTCTCTTCATATTCTGTTATAAAAAGCAACAAAAAATTAATCACGTTCAAAATACTTTTTACTAAACCAAATTCACATTATTCAGAGTATCACTCAAATCCTGGGTTTGCTTTTGTTTCTGACTACACATATTGAATAAATATTAAGGATGTAATGCTATACTTCCAAAGCAGCAGACTTTACCTAGAGTCAGAGAAAGTCAGCACACTTAAGGCTTGGTCTGTGCAATAGTCTATTAAAAATACCAGTTGGCATAATAATACTGTAAAGTCCTCAGAGACTCCACAGTGTGCACGAGGCTATTATATAATTGCATAAGACATACCTGTTAAAGTCATCACTGACTTTCACTTTGATGAATCCAGTGGTAAATTCCCAGTTTTCATCTCAATGACCTCTCAGGAACATCTGGCATGTTTTATTCCCTCCCTGCTGGAACATTCTTTCCAGTATGATACTACATCTTTTTGGCGCTCCTCCCACCCCACTAGCTTCTTCTTCACTATCTCCTATGTTGCTTCCTCTTCATCATCTATAATAACCAAGACCTTAGTTACTGGACCCTGTCTCTTCTCTATCCACAACTACTTCCTCAATGCTTTCATTTAGTCCCGATGGCTTTAAATGCTGATGACTATCAAATTTATTCCCTGACTGCAGACCTGGACACCTGATTGTTTACTTATGGCTCCAATAATGGGTAGCACAAACAGCACATATCAAAAACTGAGCTCCTGGAGTTCCCGTTGTGGCTCAGTGGTTAATGAATCTGATTAGGAACCATGAGGTTGTGGGTTTGATCCCTGGCCTTGCTCAGTGGGTTAAGGATCCGGCGTTGTCGTGAGCTGTGGTGTAGGCTGCAGACGCGGCTCGGATCCCGCGTTGCTGTGGCTGTGGCGTAGGCCGGCGGCTACAGCTCTAATGAGACCCCTAGCCAGGGAACCTCCATATACCGTGAGTGTGGCCCTAGAAAAGGCAGAAACACACCAAAAAAACAAACAAACAAACAAAAAAGAAACAACAAAAAAAAACTGAGCTCCTGACTCCCTCTCCAAAGCTACTCAGTCCTACATATTTTTTCTACATCTTAATTAATGACATCTTTCCAGACGCTCAGACATAAAATCTTGGAATCACACTTGACTACCATGTGTCTCTCATGTCACATCCAAACCAGCAGCAGCAAATCCTTTTAGCCCTACCCTCAAAATATGTCCAGAATTTTGCAGTTTCTCATCACTTCCAATCACCAAGCAAGCCCATGCCACAGTCATTTCTTGCCTAGACTGTCAAAATAGCCACCTAAATGTCCCTATCCCTTTCAGTCTATTCTCAACACTGCAGTCACAGTTAGTTATCCTGTTAAAATGTTAAATCTCATCTTCAGTTGTTTCTCTACCTAGAAATACCCTCCAATGGCTTCTTGTCTCACTCTGTGATAAAGCCAGGGCCCTTCACAATCTGGTCCCCGGGTTACCACTCTGACTCCATGCCTTATTACGATCCCCTCCCCTCTGGACATAGGAGCCTCGTTGCAGTATTTTATACAAGCCACACATGCTCCCACCTCGGGACCTCTGCACCCTTTCTCAGATATCCAAATAGTTTGCTCACTCGTTACCTGCCAGGCTTTACTCAAAAGGCATGTTCTCAGTGAGGCTTTTCTTGACCAGCCTATTTAAAAATCGTAAGACTCATCCTATCACAAAACTCCCTATCCCCTTCTGATTTTATTTTTCTCTCTAGCCCTTTATAGCCGCCTAAGACAGTATATGTTTTGCTCATCTACTGTTTTTGTGTCCCCAAATCAAATATTAGCTCCATGAGATCATGTCTACTGCCTTATCTCTAGCACCAAATATAGTACTTAATACATACTGTACTGCTCTATAAATATTTGTCGAATAAATGAATGAAAATTAACTCTTATGTTAGATACCAAGGACATTGTTCTTTAAGCAAAATTTCATACATGACAATTCTTTAACTCTATCCAAGGAGAATGTAACAAACACACGAAAAGGCTGCAGATAGTCAAGGCAGCCCCACAGCTTGTACTCTAAAAACAATACTTTATTCATAAGGTTCCCCACACTTCAACTTGGACAACTGCATTCTATTCAGACACAGATAGACTCCAAAAAAGTATCTGTGCAAGAAAGTGGTTCTGACAATTACGAGACATCCAGCTGGAAGCGAAACTAAACAAGTAGATAATGAAGTTCAGGAGATCTGGATCAGAGGTTTAGACATGGAAGTCCTGAGCACAGACAGGATATATGAGGTTGCTGTGAGCAAATTTGGTTGCAAGTAACTCATGTGGATTTCTTCAAAGCATGGGAGTTTACAATGGAAATAAGGATAAGACTCTCATTACAATTCAGGAACAGATACATAGAAACTCAGAAGTCATGTGGGAAACACGGCTTCATGGAAACTCAGAGGTCATGTGGGAAACAAAGCTGAACTGTACTTTTGAGTCAAGGTTACTCCGGATATTTGGCGATGCTGTCACCTCCTCATCAGCAAGTACCACCTGCCATTATATGGTGCTTCAGCTCTTACTGTCATTACTTTCTACTTCTTGCTATAAGAGTGTCTATATCCCTATAAATTCTATGAATTTGGGAGATTTAGAACCTTTCAGCCTACAAAATACCTGCCCTCTGTCTTTTTTTCATATTCTCGTCCTTTTCCAACTGCTAACTCTCTGTATAAACATAATATTTATATTTAAACTCTCATAGAGAATCTAATGCAATTTATGCCATTTCTTCCTGTCACACATCATTCTGTGGCAGATCAAAGTACGCAATTACAGAAGCCATAAGGGTAGACACAAATCTACCTGGGAGTGTAGACAGTGAGCAGGAAAAAGTGAAACTCCATGAAATAGTAACATTTAACAGCTGAACAGCTGGACAGAGTAAAAGAACCCCAGAAGACGACTTAGAAGAAACAATCAAAGAAGGAAAATCAAAGAGGAAAACCTAATGTCATAAAAACCACAGGGGAAAAAAAGGAGGAAAAGGTTAACAGAATCAAATAAATAATGCAGAGCAGATAAACATAATAAAGTCAGATTGGATTTAACTGAAAGGCTGTCCTGGTGACAGCGACTTCTTCATCTAATTTTAAATATCTGAGGTTTCACCTGTATTAAAGATTATCATGCTAGTGAAATATGAAGCTCTGAATATGAATACCTTTTTTTTTTTTAGGACCACATCTGTGGCATATGGAAGTTACCAGGCAAGGGGTCGAATGGGAGCTACAGCTGCCAGCCTATACCACAGCCAGAGCAACCTGGGATCCGAGTCGCGTCTGTGACTTACATCACAGTTCACGGCAACGCTGGATCCCCAACTCAGTGAGTGAAGCCAGGGATCAAACCCGCGAACTCGTGGATACTAGTCTGATTCACTTCCACTGCACCACAACAGAAACTCCCTAGCCATATACTTTTAGATCTGCATTACTATGCTCTGTTAGGTAGAGTGGGTTTCAGTCTCTTGTAACAATGATTCACTAATGGAGTGATTCTCAGCTGCAACTCTCAGTGATTTCAGGGAGCAGTGAGGGGATTCTGTGTGGTTCAAAAGGCCTCATTAAGAACTACTATCAGGAAGTTCCCTTGTGGCGCAGCAGGTTAAGGATCTGATGATCCCACAGCTGTGCCTGTGTGTTCAATTCCTGGCCCAGGAACTTCCACATGTTGTGGCACTGACAAAAAAAAAAAAAAAAAAGAGAGAGGAGAATCATTATTCTGAGCGCAACTTTTAAAATTTAGAACTCAGTGAAATAGAATCCTTAATCCACATGAATTATATATATTCTAAAATCAATATTTTATCGTGATTAAAGAAAATGTGGAACACAAATACCTTCCATATCTGCAGCTTCTCCTTCATCTTCCTCTTCCTCCTCTTCACATAATGCTGAACAGTCTTGGAGTTTTATACTGTCCTGTGAAACAAATTATATTCAAAGTCGCTTAAATATGTTCAAATACTGAGGAGCCACATGCCAGCACAGTGCTAACCACTGTAAAAATAAGAGTGATAAGATATTTCCTATGCTCAAGAAAACCCTACTTCAGATGACAAGTCCATACCAATCATTAAGTGATATGCTAAGTGCTGTGGCTGAAAAAAATATAAAGCATATCACAGAAGCACCAAGAGTCATCTAAAAATAGTTGCCAGTTGCACTTTCAACAAAACAATATTTTTAGTTAACCAATTCATTAGTATTAGAAAATCAGTTAAAAGTTAATTCATATACTTAATTTAAAGGAAAAAGGATATATTTATATATCACAACACATTATAAGTTAAATTTATTATTATAAATCAAATATTATTATATTCCCTAATGTGTTAACATCCTGGCTGAATTAAGCAATTACAGTTACTACAATACAGAAGACTTCAGTTCAATTTCTTAGCTATATTTGTACCAGAATGAAATAATGTTAACCAAAGACCTGCCTAACATAATATATAATTATCATTTTCACCAAATTAATATTCTAAAAATTTGAAGTCAATGTAGGTCAAAAAGAACTGGACATTCAGTTTCACCTAAATTACAATTTTAGTTAGGGATAATTTTATTTGCCACCAGAAACTTAAATTGTATGCAACATTATTACATAAAGAAAAATTGTCAGCATCTGGATAATTTTCAGATGCACCAACATGTAACAAAATGATCATTAAGGGAAGTTTTAATCATGTTCATGATGTTTACACTTGATATAGTAGAATACAGTAGAAGTCATCAACAAAGATTAATACTTGAAGTATTCTAAGCACTAAATTACAAAAATTCATGTAAATTCTATATTAAATGGGAAATGACAGGAAGATATATTCCAGGAAGATATATACAGGTTTTCTAAGTATTCTACCTTTAGTAGGACATAAGGATGTTAAGTGGGAAATCAAGTACCATAGTAACCATTACTGAATTTATTAAAAATCCTTGAAAAAATTACCATAAATCTATCAAAGGAATGCTATCCACACTCCTCTGTCATTTATCATTCCCAAAGTCTGAAGTATACACACTAATGGCTGGAGTAAACAAGAACTTCTGAAGCAACAAAGCCATTTATGTTATTTTGCCTTAGTTACTCAAACCCTCCAAAAAAGTAGAACTTCAAAAGGATGAGAACCAAAAGGATGAATTCTCAGGCTAACGAACTGAACTTTAATCCCTAGCAAGCATAAAATAAAATTGTACACTGGAAAAACAATGACAACAACAAGTTGTTTTGCTTTCTAACACCTTCTGTTATGCCCCAATAACAAATTCCAAAAGAGCCAAATGACAAAAACACACAAAGAACAGTATCTTAAACTTGGAACTGTTGTAGTTGAATGATTCATAAAGACAAGAGGAACACCTGACTGTTAACAAAACAGTTAAGAAAATGGGGAAGGCATTTTATACTATTTTTTCGTATCATTTCAAACAACTATATAAAAATATGAAGACAACTTTAATTATTCTTTCTATAGAAATGAAAAACTAATATAACACAGACAGTCTAAATTAATTGAAAACTTTCAAGCAGAAAAATTCAACCCAATGATATATTTTTACTCTCCTCCCAAATAAACTGTACAAAAAAACTCAACTGACTTAGCTTCCACTCATTCAAAATGTCACAATCGGAGTTCCCTTGTGGAACAGTGGGTTAAGGATTTGGCATTGTCGCTGCTGTGGTGTGGGTTTGATTACTGGCCCAGGAACCTCTGCATGCCACAGGCACAGCCAAAAAAAAAAAAAAAAGATAAACTAAAACTACAGTTTCCTTTAAATTTTCAAAAAGAAAAAGAAAGCCAAAAACAAACGAAACAAAAAAAACCCAAGAAACTCCTCAAACTAGCAGTAAATTATTAAGAAACTACAGAAGAAATGAATTAAGACAATGTTTAAACTACAAATTTTAAACAATATACCATCAGCATTTACTAATCAGCAAATAAATAAATCCCCTCAAAAAACCTCCACTTACAGAATGTTTGGTACTTAAAAATAAAAAATAAAAAGCCATTTCTTTTAAACTGGCCTAGAAATCTTCTCAATTAGTAAGAATGTATAGTTTTTAACCAGTAACAATCTCAAAAAATGTTTTTCCTAACCATTTGACAGATTAAGGAAAAGAGAAAGCATTGGGAAACAGCAGAGTTTTGGTATGGTGATACTGAAAAATGAGAGGGAATAAAATAGCTGGATTTAAAACAGCTTCATAATAAATAGAATGATATGAGTAATCTTACAATATATATATATATACACACACACACACATATATATACACACACACATATACATATGCAAATAACAAGGTCACTGAATTTTGAACTATAACTAACCAGTACCTTGCTTTCCAGTGTAATCTCCTTAACTGCTTCAGTTATTCCTGAAATACCTGTTTAAAATTCAGCAGAAAATAATAATTAGGTTGCAAACGTCCTCTATTTGATCCTGATTTGAGCAATATAAAAACACAAGTTCTCTGAAATGAGGAGGCAATGTCAGCAGCACTTTTATAAATGAACTCTAATAGGAATAAATAATCCCAAAGGCATCTTTCAAATTAAAAACAAAATGTTAAATACCAATTTAATAATTTTTCCATGAATTATCCTACTCTATTATTCCTCATCTACTATTCTTCACTTATTTACTTTCCTTTGTGAGTCTACTAAAATAAACATTCTCAGAAACTGAACAGATTAAGAGATTATAGGAGTCATATTTACATTTAAACTTGCACTGAAATTTTGTCAACAAGATACTGGTTATATTAAATATGCTATTTCCTTCAGAAATCTGGGATATCCAGATAAGTAACATCACATTTATTCAGACTTTCTATTTTAATGTTTCCACATCTTATATGACCACAAATACTACTCTGTTAGGTAGTTAGGGTAATAATTTCTCCCTATAAAGAAATGAAATCTCCAGAAAAAGACAGTAACTTGCTTAAGTTCCACAAACAGTTACTAAGAACCCAGGATTCAAACCCACACCTGCTGATTTTTTGGTTCAATGCTCTGTCCACTGTACCTCATTAAGCAGCTACTTGCATCAATAAAGGTGGCATTAAGCAGATGGTAGCACATACATCAGTTAAATAATATTTCTAATTCAAAATATCCATCAATGTTCTCAATTAGCTCAACAAAGATGGGAAATATTAAAGAAAAAACTCTAAATACAAAATATGTTTTGCTCCTCTTTTTAATCTTCTAAAGCTTTGATATATCTGTTCAATATATTCAAACTAAAGAATGAATCACTTTCATAAATGGAAAATGTCACAACCCACAGCTCTAGCATAAAGCTTTTACTTCGTAGAAGTTTTTCTAGAAATTATTTTATAATAGTAAAACCAAAATATTCACATAATGAACTGGTATTACAAAATGATTTATTGAATTTACCACATAGAATAAAGAAAATAAACCTCTTTAACTGTATAAATATAATGTGGTAGTAAATCAGACTCTCCTAAAAGTAGAACATTCCAGCAAAGGAAAGGAAAGCTCAAATGATTCTAATGAAGGTAATACTCTCAAGGGTTGTGATGATTCATTTTTTATGTCAACTTGGGTAGGTTACTGTGTCCAGATGTTTGATCACACACCAGTCTAGATATTGCTATGAAGGTATTTTTTAGCCGTGCTTAACATTTAAATCAGTACACAGTAAAACAGATCACCCTCCATAATGTGGGTTAGCCTCATTCAATCAGTCGAAGGCCTTAAGAGAAAAAGAAGTGCTCAAGAAGAAGAATTAATTTTGCCTCCAGACTGCCCTCAGACTCCAGTTGCAGCAATCAAGCCTTCCCTGAGTCTTCAGGCGGCTGGCCAGCCTGCCCTATACATTTCAGAACTGCTAGCTCCCTCAATCACATAAGCCAATTCTTCAAAATAAACCTATCTATAGCTATATCCATGGTTTTTCTGGAGACCCATGACTACTACTAGGGCTAACAGAAATAAAAGAAACCTGAAAGAAGAAAAGCGGGGATAAAGCAAAGGGAACCCTGAAAGAAGAAAAGCGGGGATAAAGCAAAGGGAACTAAGGTGAATAAGAACTAGGCACCCTGGCCTTGTCAGTTGGAAGCACTGCTTAATCCAATCAGAATATAGTTTAAAATTCTAAGGATATCTCTCATAAAGATTACTTAGTATTTATTATGTACACCAAATTAACTGACATATAATACTATGTTGTTTCCACATAAGAAAATGATATTATTTATCTCCTGTAAGTTAAGCATTTCTTTAGAATTTCTGTAATAGATTTCTATCAATCCAATCATACTGACAACTACTTATCTCTGTGATTAATGCCTTTGTAAAAATGCATCTGGATTTTGGGATAGGGATTATGAAACACAATACAACTTGACAATAGAGAAACTTATTAATTTGACATCAAAAACAGTGCTATAACCCATGCTTTAGCCAATCAACAATTTCCTACAGATGTGCTACCCATATCTTCCAGTTATGTGAAGACTAACACAGAGCAGCTGCAAGATAATGGAAAGATCAGGGTGGGGCTGAAGGGGAGCCGTCTAACAGCACTACTCAGTGGGGGAAAAGGATGATATCTGAAATTATTTTAAGAAGTCATTCAATCTGTTATTTTCTCTGGGCATTGATATAACAACTCTCAACTCATTAAAGAACAAAAGTTTCAAATCAAGGAGCTCAAGTCCTGCATCTGTTTCAAAATCATCATAAGAAAACAGATGGCAGTATCCTTTACTCAGAGTAAAGGAGAAACTGACTTAACAAGGTACATTTTTCCTTGGCAGATTACTTAGCCCTCTGACCACTGCCATGAGTCTCAACAGAGGGCAGCAATTTTGCCCCTCAGAGTATTTGGCAATGTCTAGAGGCATTTCTAGTTGTCACAACTGGGATAATGTTATTGGTATCTAGTGGGCAGAGCACAAAGATACTGTCAAACATTCTGCAATGCACAACTATCCAGCTATGACAACTATCCAGCCCAAAATGTTAATAGCACTAAGTTTGAGACCTCCTACTTTCCAGGAGTTAGAGGAAGAAAACTTGTTTTTAGTATTCTAGATTTAAACTTAGAACATATTTTCTTTATTAAAACTAAGTCATAAATGGTAGTTAGCTAAAGCAGCATATAACAATATGCATTTACACAGTTACATAAACAGTCTGGCAAAGTAAGTTTTAATGACTTTGACTGAAAATATCATATTCAGTTTCAACAACATGTGCAAACATATTCTTATGAAAGGTTTAAATTTAATTATTTAATAAAAATGTAGTGAACTTCTATATCAGATATTATGATAGATATTAAGATTCAACAATGAATCTCTACCTTCATGAAGCCTACAGTCCTTACAATGCTTTTAGTTAATCATTCGACAAACTACCAAATATTTTTAAATGCCATGTCTCTGAGTAAAATAAGCATGAAAACAGCATGGTTCCTGTCCTGAAACCTAAAAGTTTGTCATTGAGTGATGGGACAACATGTACATCATAAAGAATTCTAAAGCAAAGCAGTATGCATACTCTGCATTTCTGATTGGCTTGCTTGCTTTATTTAGAAGTAAAGAAAACAATATGAATATTTTCAAATTGCTACTAAAGTAGTGCTACAGGAATTTTGCACACTCCAGGGGCATTCTTTTCTTTTTTTCCAGTTTGTCCTCCTGCTTCTTTTCAGATAAAAGTTTACTGGAACAAAACTATGCTTCCTTTGGAGTTCCCTTCGTGGCTCAGTGGTTAACGAATCCGACTAAGAACCGTGAGGTTGCAGATTGGATCCCTGGCCTTGCTCAGTGGGTTAAGGATCCGCCGTTGCCGTGAGCTGTGGTGTAGGTCGCAGATGTGGCTCGGATCCCGCGTTGCTGTGGCTGTGGCGAAGGCTGGCAGCTACAGCTCCTGTTAGACCCTCCTGGGAACCTCCATATGCCGCGGTTGCGGCCCTAGATAAGGCAAAAAGACAAAAAAAAAAGCTATGCTTCCTTTTTTTTCTCTCTTTTTTTTAACCAAGGCTGTCACAAAAGATTGCAAAAGAATTTAAACAATTTAAACTAAATATATGCCATTCTATTCTCCTCTTACCTGTGTTATGGTAAGTATCTACCCATCCCCCATCACCATCATCTTCTTCAATGATAGCTTCCAATTCATCTGAATATTCCATCTGTTTGCACCGCTTGTAGCATGGCACTATAAAAAAAAATGGCAAGGCCAGTTACTAGCACACAATCTGCTTCCTACAAATCCATTAGGGAAAAAAAAAAAGAAAGTTTATTCCATAAAATATATTTCTACAACGAAAATATTAGATGAGTATTACATTTTCCTTCTAATAAAAGTAGTTAAGAGTTACATTCAGGCCACAGACACATAAGTATTTGACCCCACTCATCTTTCCCTAAATAGCTTTGTCAGAAGACTCCCACTCCACTGTGAGCATTCTCAGTATTCTTTACCCTGATGATCTGTGAAAAGAACAGCAAGGCTGAAGCCAGAGATGACATTGTTCAACCTCAGGCTAATGAATAATAATATATCATCTTAATGGCTTTACTCTCAAGACATGGAGTCACCACCTGTCATACTCAGAGGTGGTAGAGGTGACTCTCTGGCTTCCAATACTAAAGTGACTCTCAATATGAATTTCATAATTATATTTAAGCTCTAGCTATTAATGATGGATAAATCAATGTAAAATTCACTAACCTGCTAAACTACTCTCTTATACAATAGTGGTGCCAAGTTTTTCATATAGCAAATACATCAATTAACAGGCATTATTCATGAGCCTAAAACTGAACAATTATAAAGCAAATACATAATAATGTGGGGTTAACAAAATGCTATTAATCTCTTGATTTTTTTCAAACAAGCAAGATACAAATGATTTAATCAAAACATATACTGGCGAGTTCCCGTCGTGGCTCAGTGGTTAACGAATCCGACTAGGAACCATGAGGTTGCCGGTTCGATCCCTGGCCTCGCTCAGTGGGTTAAGGATCCAGCGTTGCCATGAGCTGTGGTGTAGGTTGCAGACGCGGCTTGGATCCCGTGTTGCTGTGGCTGTGGCGAAGGCCAGCAGCTACAGCTGTGATTAGACCCCTAGCCTAGGAACCTCCATATGCTGCGGGTGCGGCCCTAGAATAGGCAAAAAGACAAAAAAAAAAAACATACTGAAGGAAATAAAAAAACGATGTTTTGTACATATGTTTTCCTTTCCTATAATGAATAAATTAGAACAGAAATCAATGTATTTGCTATGTGACTGGATAGGGACTATAAAAATTTTTAATGTTTTCAAACTGGCTTCATAAATAACTTCATTACTGTCATAAATACCTGTTTCAGAAACACTTTTATGCCTACAGGCAATCTTTCCCTGACACAATGGGTAATAGAATGTCAAGCTTTCAGGATTTTAGATATCAAAGGTAGTAACAATCACATTTATCTATGAAAAATTTAAGTCTAAAGAAAATTAAAATTAAATTGGTAAAAGAATTATGATGATGCAGGCAGCTTAAAAATCCAATGAGAAGTCCAATTTTGCTTAGGGCCCTTTTCCTTCATTTCTTAAAACTAAATTCTTGGCAAAAATATCAAAAAGGAAGGAGATAAAAATCAAGTATGGCAAAAAATCAAGTATGGCAAAAAATACTCTAGCAATAGGAGCTTCATTAAAACTCCAAATTTCTAAGAGAAACTGTAAGTACAGCTTTAAGCACAAATTCAGATCAGTAAGTGCTAAGGTTTTTTTTTTTTAAATATAACTCTGCAAAATTTACTAATATATACAACGTAATTCTTACCATTTTTGGTGACCAAAAATTGTTTGCCTGTTGGTAAGTATGCCTTCACTTTCAATTCTTCCCCTGTAGCCCTTTAAAAAGAGTACAACACACCAAAACACATAAAAATATTTTAAGAGGCAAAGACAAGAGATATCACACATTAATCTACGAACTACATAATCCAAACCCCTCAGAAAACTATTTTAGGACTGTTTGGGAAGGATGCTATTAAGTGATATATGTCAGGCCACTGAAGAGCATAGCAATCTTAAAAGCAAAATGTACCAAGGGGTGCAGACAAACCAAAAAATTTGCATTACATATTACACAAAAAAGTAGAATAACAAAGAACTGTATTATGCAACTATTATGTTTCCTTCTAAACAAAAAGAATCTCATTCAGATTTTTAATCTTAAAGTATTTCTCATCTTAAAACCAAGTGTAGGCAGAAAAATAGCTGCATGACATTACATAACAAAGTAGGTGGTTGATAAGATCCATGTTCCTACCACTGCGTTAAAATTGCAACTAAGAGTTAAAAGATGCTTTGAATCACAAGATAATAATGCTAAGAATAATGATCAAAAACAAACAAAAAATCTTTTTACTGAGTGCTTATTAAGTACAGGGCTTAGAACTCTAACATGCATTATTTTCATATAATCCTCAGAAACCTAAGAAGTGAGGGATAAGAACAGTCCCATTTTACAAGTAAGTAAACAGAAGCTTAAAGAAGTCAGGTTACACAACTACAAAGCCAGAAGGTGCGCGAGCCAGGATCAAGCCAAGTGACTCCAGGGCTCCTGCTCTCAAGAACTACTTCCTCTGGGGGTCAGAGCCAGCGGTAACATCTCTAATTTGGGGGGCTGCTCTGGAATACCTTGCTAAGAAACATGCTCAAAAGTTCTTCTGTGGGTCACCTACTGAAACTGGTTAGAGCTGGGGTGGCATGTAATATCAGTCACAAATATAAATGAGCATAAATCTGGAGTTCTGCTGCCTTCTCCAACTTCAGTCTAAAGTTCAAACCAAAGATTTGAGCATAAGATAAAGCCAGGAAATGCCCTAATACAATTTGGCAGCTTTCTAGGATTCTTAAACCATTCTCAATTATCAAATTCAAGAACGTCATGGTAATGCCTGAAGTCCAAGGGGAGATGATATAATACATGATGGCACCTGTTGCCATGAGCTTACGGGACAGAAATGGACTTAAAATAATGATTCCTTTGGCCCCAACCAAGGCCAGAAGTATGGATGTCGGAGTGTGGTATAACAATTTCTAAGTTACAAAATTATTTCAACCATAATTCATAAAGTGGAACTATATATATTACTTCCTCATACAAGAAAATCCTGTCTGTATATTCTAACCCTTATAACAATACTCTAAATCCTATAACTAATTAGGCAATTAAGGGCTAAAACAAATCTGAATAAAGAAAATGTATGTCTATCATGTGTATTGATGAAAATCCTACAAAATTTCTACAAAATGACTATTATTTTAATTTTATATAGCTATTTGACTTGAAATATTATAAATTACAGACCAGAACCTAGGTCAATATTATTTTTAAAACTTGTGTGTGGCGAGTCTATTTCAGAGAGATTTCTATGATATGAACACAACTGAAAATATAGAACAGAAATACACATAGGAAAGACAAGGACAGAAAAAATAAATGAACCTGACATTTTAGCCTTTCTTGTACATAGAAAAAAATGTTCTACAAGGTAAACAGCAATTGATAAAAAGCAGTAGGAACTATTTTGCATGTGTTAAATTAAAAAATTAAGAGTGATAGTGAGTTCCTGTCATGGTGCAGCGGAAACGAATTCAACTAGGAACCATGAGGTTGCAGGTTCAATCCCTGACCTCACTCAGTGGATTAAGGATCTGGCGTTGCCATGAGCTGTGGTGTAGGTCACAGATGCAGTTCAGATCCTGTGTTGCTACAGCTGGGGCTGGCAGTTGTAGCTCCAATTTGACCCCTAGCCTGGGAACCTCCATATGCCACAGATGTGGCCCTAAAAAGCAAAAAAAAATTAAGAGTGATAGGCCACAAATGAAAGAGAGTTCCAACTGTGATTTTTAAATCGTTTAATTTAAGCTCTTTATTAAGGAAAACACTATCAGAATCTTGTTAATTCTAGAACCTCTGCCCCCAAATCAAAACTGTACCACTCAATTACAACTGAAAAAGTGTCACTCATATCCAAACAAGATAATTCCTAACAATTCTAGCCAAATTATTATTATTATTATTATTATTATTATTATTATTATTATTTTGTCTTTTTAGGGTTGCACCCACGGCATATGGAATTTCCCAGGCTAGGGGTACAATTGGAGCTATAGCTGCCAGCCTACGCCAGGGCCACAGCAACACTGGATCCGAGCCATGTCTGTGACCTATACCACAGCTCACGGCAACACCAGATCCTTAACCCACTGAGTGAAGCCAGGGATCAAACCTGCATCCTCATGAATGCTAGTAGGGTTCATTAACGGCTGAGCCATGATGGGAACTCCCAATTCTAGCCTAATTAAAATAGTCTGCCAGTATTGGGATCAATTTTTTGGTTACTGTCAGGTGGTTTTACCATAAGTACTGAAAGTAATGAAACAATTTGTTTTAAAACATTCTGTTATTATTTAATATTTTAAAAAAATGTTATGAGAACTGCCAAATTGCTTCAATTTCTTTATAACTAAAAGGAAAACTTAACAAGGAAGATAAAAATTGGAAAACTCTGTTATAGGTGGATTTCCAATTAAGACCTTATTCGGTATTATGATTCTCTCTTTTGAGCTAATTTGTAAAAAATGGAGAGACTTTTGAATCTTAGAGAAGGTCTTACAGTTAAAGAACCCCAAGACTGCAAAATTCTGCATTTATCAATGTCATAAAAAAATTAAAAACTTTTTAATTAAAAAAAAAATAGCTGATCAGAGTTCCCTTCGTGGCTCAGTGGTTAACGAATCCGACTAAGAACCATGAGGTTGCGGGTTCAATCCCTGGCCTTGCTCAGTGGGTTAAGGATCCAGCGTTGCCATGAGCTGTGGTGAAGGTTGCAGACGCAGCTCGGATCCTGCGTTGCTGTGGCTGTGGCGAAGGCCGGCAGCTACAGCTCCTGTTAGACCCCTAGTCTGGGAACCTCCATATGCCGCGGGTGTGGCTCTACATAAAACGCAAAAAGACAAAAAAAAAAAAGAAGAAGCTAATCAAATGAAAATTATTTTTTAAAGATCTACCACAGGACAGACCTAGACACTCTAAAGAAAGGGAATATTGGCAAATGAAGGAAGATAATTATCTCAAAATGTCCATCTTCTGTGCTAATAGAGCAAAACAAAACAGATATAATGCCCGCTTTTTCTTCATTGATTTTACTTTGAGTATCATTGGGGTACTGTTTAATAGAAAAATCTACTACAAAAGGGTTAAACTGGTCATCCTAATTTTCATGCACCAATCTGTTCTGCAAACTCAAAATTACTTACCATTGCCATGTTGGACAGTGGTGGACTAAGTGATCTCCAGCTGCCACAAACTAGTCAAGATTTAGAAGGAATATGAAAAAAGAAAAATCGAATATCACTGAATGTAAAGTGGCAAAACACCAAAGGGATCATCTTATGTAACCCTGATACTCAACAGTCAATTAAAATGCAAACAGTATCAACTTGCTCTACCAGTCTGAAAATTAATTTTGGATATTATTAAAACTATAAATTTTTAACACCCATAAAAATTCAAATTAATTCTGAAAGAAAAATATCAAATGCTTAAGTTTTTATTCAATTTTAATCATTGGATTAAATAACGGCAGAGGCACAGAATATCATGAAACGAATAAAGGTAACACAACAGAATTCAAAAATACCAAAAACCATATTATGGATGAATAAAATGTAGAGAGACTCCTGCTAATGGGTGAAAACTCAATGAAGACCTTTAAAAAACTACTACCTAGGAGTTCCCGTTGTGGCTCAGTGGTTAACGAATCCGACTAGGAACCACGAGGTTACAGGTTCGAACCCTGACCTTGCTAAGTGGGTTAAGGATCTGGCATTGCCGTGAGCTGTGGCGTAGGTTGCAGACGCAGCTCCGATCCCGCGTTGCTGTGGCTGTGGCAGCTACAGCTCCTGTTAGACCCCTAGCCTGGGAACCTCCATATGCCGTGGGTGTGGCCCTAGATAAGACAAAAAAAAAAAAAAAAACTACTAAATGAATACAGGTCTATGTTGTAAGAATAGTTTATTACATCATACTACACAGGCTTTCATTTTTTAAAAAAATTTAACATCTAATTTTGAAAGTTTTTTCACACTATTAAAGGAATTACTAACAAAAGTTAGAAATGTAGCTCCAAACAGTGGGGTAAAAGAAGCTTTTGGGCTGAACTGGAAAACACAACAAAAAAATTAAGAAACTGAATCCTCTAACAAATCTTGGACTTTCTGGGCAGGCTGAACACTGTACAAGTTTTTGTTTTTCCTCAGAAATGAGAAACAGACTCAGAAAGAAGTAGTTTAACCTTCTGAGAATTTCCATTATACATGAACATGAACTGATCTTATCGCAAGACAGAAATCCTTAATTCTAAAGAGTAGAAAATGAAAGTCTGTTAAGAACTGCAGTGTCCCAACACAAGCAATAATAGTACATACTTCCCCAGTTACTTCTATTTCACAACAGCTCCAACTTAAAATCATACATTGTTCACAAGCTTATTACATAGCAAAAAACTACATTATTCTTAATCTTCTAAAATCTTTCATTGAAAGGTTGAGAAAATACATCTACATATAATATTCTATTTTAATTTGAGAGAGTAAAACTCTATAAAATATTAACTTATTTTAAGACGACAGATTAACAAGATAAGATTTGGCAGTGTACTCCCAACAGTAACTTTACAAAATGTTTCTGTTCTTAAAAATTTGGGGAGTTCCGCAGTGGCTCAGTGGGTTAAGGATCCAGTGTTGTCTCTGTGATAGCACAAGTTTGATTTCTGGCCTGGTGCAATGGATTAAGGATCCAGCATTACCACAGCTGTTGTGTAGGTCGTAGCTGTGGCTTGGCCAAAAAAAGAACAAAAAAGTTAAAAATTCTTTAGTGATATTGCCTTGAGGTCACAACACTATACTTTATTTGTTTTGTTTTGCTCTTTTTAGGGCCACACCTGCAGCATATGGAAGTTCCTGGGCTAGGCATCCAGTTGGACTACAGCTGCTGGCCTATGCCACAACCATAGCAACAACAGATTTGAGCTGCACCTGCCACCTACGCTACAGTTTGTGGCAATGCCAGATCCTTAACTCAGGATCTGACTGAGGCCAGGATTGAACTTGCATCCTCACGAACACTATGCTGGGTTCTTAACCTGCTGAACTACAACAAAACTCCCAAACTCTACATTTTATTCCATAGCACTTCTGGTGGTATCTATTAAAAAAATAACAAAAACACTGGAAGATAAGGAAAACTAAAAAAGAACATGGAATTGCTCTGATATTTAGTATTACGTACATATCCGCTCTCATTAGCCGTGGCCATTATTACTACTGTTTCCTATGTTCAAATGAAAAATTCAAATTTGTAAATTCTCAATATTTCTTACAGTAGCTTTCTCTTAGTGATTAAAATATTGGATAATACTGAATAACTAACTAGACAGAATCAATATTAACATTTTGATAAGCAATTATTCAAGCTGCCTCTTTCAGTACTAGTCTACTTCTTCAAGTTGAACACATGCTGAATATTAAAGTATTTTCAGTCAGATAGTACCATATTAGATAACACTTGTCCCTCTTTTAAACACAATACTTTCACATCTCGATGAAAACAAAAGAAAGCTACAGGCTGACAGCAAGAAGCCCAGAAACAGTAAGAAAAAAAAAAATGAATGGGTCAACTCAGTATAGCATTTATCCAAAGCAAATTACGTATTCCAATTTTCTTCCTTTAGACTCATTCTAACTAATCTTGTAATTGTGCTCTATCTCAATCCACTATTACATGGTTGGTACCCAGAAGTGCTACAGCAGAACTTGATTGCCTTGCATTTGTTTAAAAAGGGGAAAATTCATAAAGAGCTTAATGATACAATTAAGGGTAACAGTTATTCATTGTACGATTAGTAGCTGTTTTAAAACAGCTTAATTCTATCCAACGATCACAGACTTGCATCTCTTAACTCCATTTATCTGTTTACCAATTAGTCATCTTTACATAGAGGAGATAAAGCCAAAGAGTACAAGAAAAACAGCACACTTGCATCTCTGCTCTGTATTTTAGATACTTAGTTTCAAGAGTCATGTCTAAGTTATACCTGATAAGAACATTAATGATATCCTTAAGATCAAAACTTAGTTTTATTTGGCATTCAAGGTATTAAACATGGAGCCTAAGTTAAACTGGGTCCTTTAGAGAATGTCGAGTCATAACCCCTCATTTTATAGATGAGAAAACATGAGGCCTAGCTTAACTGATTTGCCTCAGTCAGAAGAGGAGAAATTAGAGAAATAGGTCTAGGAGGTATGTCTTCTAGGTTTTGTCCATACCACCATGTGTCTTCAGTAAAAATAAAGACAACTTTACATGCAACTGGCAGTTCAGCACACCATTCTTTGAACTTAAAAGGATTTGAGACTGAAGAGATCCCATCAAAATTGAAAACTGAGAGATCAGTTAATTCTCTGGCTTGAGGCCTTGGAGTTTACAGCCAGATCATACAACATAGCTGACTTCAAAATGTTTCTTTCAAAACAATGAGTAAAGTTCCACTGCCAATGAAGATACTTTTAGTGAGAGTTAGAGATGAAGCTTGAGTAAATTATTTGCCATTCATTACGACTAAAACATAAGTCTGATGCAACCATAATTATTCATAAAACTGGAGTCTAAAAGTACTTTTAGACCAGAATTTACTTCTCTAAAGACAAAATAAATTACCTAAAGGTTGAACACTTTTCTTATATAGATTTGGTGAACAATATAAAATGATTCCTCAAAATTCTATGCTAAAAATTCAATAAAGCACAACTGGCCTATAACACAGTCATTAGTTTCAGCATTAAGCAGATTCATCATTATTTGGTTAGTGGAAAAAGTGAAAGAATGGTTAAAAAATTAGTGTTAAGTATGTAGCAATAAAACATTTAAGCTGAATACTGACAGAAAACTTAATAACCACACGTTGAGCCAAAGTTTCCAAATGGAAAGTCATGAAAACTCATGTTCAGGGTAGATAAAGGCAAGACACAGCAAACACCAGAGAGTCCACTAAATAGCTCAATATAATACGAATATGAGTATAGGATAAGTAGCTATAGGAATCTTCTTCATTTCCTCTCCCATCCTCATTTCTAACAAAAGAGGAACTACAGGAAAATGAGAAATGGCAAACTGAGAGGGAAGTTACATTTTCTTCTATGGGAAGTAGAAATCCATACAAAATTGCTAATATAGTCAACAGAATCTTATTTTATTCAAATCAAAATTAAAGATGTCGGAGTTCCCTTTGTGGCTCAGTGGTTAATGAATCCGACTAAGAACCATGAGATCGCGGGTTCGATCCCTGGCCTTGCTCAGTGGGTTAAGGATCCGGCGTTGCCATGAGCTGTGGTGAAGGTTGCAGACGTGGCTCGGATCCTGCGTTGCTGTGGCTGTGGCGAAGGCCGGCAGCTACAGCTCCTGTTAGACCCCTAGCCTGGGAACCTCCATATGCCATGGGTGCAGCTCTACATAAAGGCAGAAAGACAAAGAAAAAAAAAAAATTAAAGATGTTTTCTTATAAAGCAAAAAAACCACCCAGTTTTATTAACTGTAAAACAGCTGTATAATATCTTCAATACTCACCTCTTCTGGGGTGATAACACCAGTTTCCTTAAATTTTGATTCCTAAAGAGAGCAAAGGCATAATAGTGTCACACTACCTCACTTTAAATTAAAACATATTTGTGGGCAACTATTTGCCTTGCACCATGTAGGCAACCAGAACACATGCAGAAAAGAAGACTCTCTCACCAGCACCTGACCTCAAGGATTATACAAGTATAACAGAGGAAAATGGACATGAAAGTAATTACAGTACACTTTGATCAGTGCTACATTAGAGCAAAGCTCTTTGGAAAAACATTAAAAGGTTTATACAAACATTAAATTTTAAAATAATTTTGTGAAATGACCAAATATCATTATTTTACAGAATAATAACATCTTAAAGATGTCTGAATAATATTAGACACCAAACCTAGACACCATAAATCATTTAATACTTTCCCATTATTCACATCTCCACCAAAGTATTACACATATTTTCTCCTCTAAAGCAAGGATGTTATTACCAAATTTTTCTAAAGTTTAAGATATATGTAAGATTTTTATGTAGAAATGTATAAAACTGAAAAAATTCATTTAGGAACATTATTCATTTGACAAATGTTTACCAAACAACAACTATAACTATGTGCCAAGCACTGTTTGAGGTAATAGGGACATAGAGTGAATAAAATGGACCAAACTCATCTTCGTCCTCATAAAAAGTTTAAAGTCTAGGAGAAGGAGAAAAGCCAAATGGTAATGAACACCACGCATAAAAGTGAGGCAGACAGGAAACTGGGCAGGGGTGGAGGGAGAGAAATGGCTACTTAAAACAGGATGGCAAGAAAACAAAGAATTCACTGATAAGTGACTACAGACTGGAAAGAAATCAGCCACAAGGCTGTCTGGGGAAGAGCATTTCAGGCAGAGGGAAGAGCTAATGCAACACCCAAGGCAAGAGAGTGGTTGACAGATAACATGGAAGTGAGCAAGGGCTTTTGCTTAAAAGCCAGTAGTAGGTCCAAACCATGATTTTTCTTAATTTTTACTTGCTGGGAGAAATCATTAGTTTTTTTCTCTTGCTTCCCCATGTCTAGTAGGAAACTGCAAGGATTCTCTCTGAAAATCAACAATTTGCACAGGGAAGAGTGTTATTAATTCTGCTTTCCTTATTAGAAATACATACTACCAAGCTAACACATCCTTGCAGTTTGGTGAACAATAGAATGATTTCTCAAAACAGAAGTCTATAACTTCAATAAAATACAACTGTCCAATAAAACAGCAGTTTTATATTTAATCTGGGAGGTCTTTTTCTCTTGCTCCACTCTCTCTGAAACTAAAAAGCTAACAACGGTTTATGATTTAAATGCTGTTTGTCTAGGTAGACATGTTTCTGAAAAGATGATATATAATATGCAAAAGAATCATTTGATTCAAATGTCAAAATTTCAAAGCTGACTGAATAATCTTAATTTAGATGGGTTTCACAGTAAACAAATATAAGCATAGCAATACTGGAATTCTCATAATTTTTTTTAACGGCCCAAAAAGGTATTTTAAAGTCACTCTTAGAAATATAAAAAGAAGGTAGAGGACTAACATTTCCCTCTGTCATGGAAAGGGAGCAAAGTAAAATTGTTCACTATTCCTCTCAGCACAGCAGAGTAACTTCTTGAATAAAGAGGAAAAACCATTTTCAAGGATATTTCATCCTCACACCAATATGTGTAAAATTTTAATTGAAAGCTTAAAAAAGAAAAAAAACACTAAGAAATCACTATTCATTTACTATCACTGCTTGATTTTCAGAGAGGAAAAATAAAGTTACAATAACAAAAAACTTATCCTAAAAGAGTTATAAAAGAGACAGGTGGGGGGTGGAAATGTTCTAAAATTAGGTTGTGATGATGGCTATACAACTATAAAAATATCAAAATTCACTGAATTAAAACTGGGGTTTTTTTGGGTTTTTTTTTTTTTTTTTTTTGCTTGTTAGGGCTGCACCCAAGGCATATGGAGGTTCTAGACTAGGGGTCTAATCGAAGCTACAGCTGCCAGCCTATGCCAAAGCCACAGCAAGGCCAGATCCGAGCCGCGTCTGTGACCTACACCACAGCTCATGGCAACGCTGGATCCTTAACCCACTGAGCAAGGCCAGGGATTGAACCTGCAACCTCATGGTTCCTAGTCGGATTCGTTTCCGCTGCTCCACAACGGGAACTCCTAAAACATTTTTTAAGAGTTATAAAAGAAAAACTTGAATGCACTTCTAGAAATGCATCTTTGAAAGTAAAACCAGTCATTCCTGTGATAACTAATGTGTCACAATTTTTATTGTAAAATGTTTAAAAATGTAAAAAAAAAAAGTATCTAGAAGGGTCAGGCTACTCATTATTATCACTTACGTCCAAGATGAATAATGAATAATTTCAGTTATTTTAAAAACTTGGAAAGGGAGGTTTTGTCTGTTAGCTGGGTTCAATGGTATTGAAAGAAACAATGTTGCAAATTTCACCTTGTTCCTCTGAAATCTAGTAACTTGGGACCTCAGTCACAACTTACTATTTCAAACTCCTAATTAAAAAAAAGACTTACTGTGAACTTTGAAAGAAAAAGTGACATCTCATTTTAATACCAAACTGTGATTTCATTTTCGAAGAAAAGCAAAATCTTCATTTAAGAAGTTCCAAAGACTTCCGATACTAGGATTTAACGTCCTCAAAAATCACTTATCTACAGAACACCATCCAACCTGACTGTACCAAGAGACAGAGAGTCGGTTCAAACTACCCAAGAGCCGGAAACACCCACAGAACAGCTAAGTAAGACCGCAGGTAGGGGCTGCACCTTTTCCCGCGTACCACTACTAGAGCTTTCCTACACCTTTCCCCACCAGAGAACCAGGTGACTCCCAGGGCGCCCGGCCCGCGGTCCCTGCAAAGCCAACCATGCGGCTGATTGCCACATAACAAGCCCACTTACCTTGAGGACCGGGGTCAGGTACTCAGCTACTTCCAGTGCCTTTCCCTTCACCGTGTTAATCACATTCTGCATCCTGGGGCCGGAGTAGCGGCCGGCCCCGCGACGGTGTGGAAAGGACAGCCAAGACTGGGATCGGGAGTCAGAAAAAGTCCCCGCCGCCGCCTACTGGCCTCGGCACCCGAGGGCACGGGACGCGACGGGACGGACGGGACGAGGGGGAGGGGGAGGGGCAGCCGGCGGGGCGAGCGAGGGCAGGGCGCGAACTCCTCGCGCCCCAGGAAGCGCGCGGTGGGCCGGGCCCAGCTGTCACCTGGCCGCAACGGAGAGCAGCTAGGCCGACTTAGATGGAGAAGCGGGCGCACGCGCAGCCTGGCCTTCTCGCGAGCTGTCTTCTCCGCCTAGCTTCACTCGCGCCCCTTCCGGCTTCTCCTTCCTCCTCTCTTGCCGTAGCTCCGCCGCCACCTGGGCCTCACGTGACACAGGACTCTCCCGACACGTGACGCGAGAAAGGCTGCGCTTGGGGCGGGATCGGGGTGCTTCTCCCCTCCCTCCGGAAGCGTAACATTGAGCGCGCCTGCGCAATGGGCGCTGGATCCGCTTTTTTTTTTTTTTTTTTTACCGTCGGGTCGTTATTGTGCTTTTTGTTCCAGAATAGGAAGGTTGCGTGCAGAGGCTTATTCGTCTTTCTTTTCCACCCATACCTTCCCTGCCTATGTGCCCTAAAAGCTGCTGCTGTTGCAGAGCCAGACAGTTACTGCCTCAGCTCTAGGATGCACGCTTTTCCACTAGAAGCTCTTCGAAGGGACCAAGGTAACCGCCCCCCCCCCGACCGGGGGAGGGGAGGCAAAGGCAACATGAGTGCGCGTGCGTTTGAGGGGAGGGCGCGCCAGACTACGTTCCTCCTGCGCTTGTGTGACAGGCGTTCCTAAATCATGGAGGGAAACCTGCCCTTCGGAGTGGGGGGGTGCATTTTTGGCTTTGGTATGCTTGGGCACACTAGTCTGTGGGTCTTGGTACTTCCAGCCCATCTCTCACCAGTACCCCCCGGCTCTGCGATCCCTTAAACTGGCATGCTTTGGGCAAGGTAATTATTCGACCTAGAGTTTAGTGCCTTCCAACGTCTCAAAAAAGGGCCTTGGAGTCATTGATTTCTAAGTTCTCCTCTACTTCCAACACTGGTTGGAAATTAAAGTAACAGCAGTGTTTCACATATTTCCATTTTGGTCATTATTTAACGCATCAGTCCCAGCAGGTTCTTTTTTTTACTCCTATGGAAAAGCTGCTACTAAGGAGAAAAATACAAATCTGAAATTATCGTTTAGACCACAGTTGCTCGTAAGAGTGAAAGTTAAAAGAATTGCTTCTCTGCAAAATTCTGCAGTCCCAAACTTGTCCTTTTGGCAACACTTCTAATCTGACCCCTGCCTTTTCTGTCTCTAGAGTTCCCCCTCCTATCAAATTTTGACTGTTTCATTTCCTTTCGTATAGTTTCTCTTGTACACCTCAACTTTTTTGGTTTTGATATAGACATCTAAAAATTTCATTTTATGTTCTTCACAATCAGTGGTATGTACATTAAGCTTAATTGGCTGTCATTGTTGCTCATGAAGGTGTTCTTCTCTTTAAGGCAGTTAAAAAACATTGAAATGGAAAGCAAGTGTTGTGGTCATCCAGTGTTACGCTCCTTGTCAACAATGTATACATTCCTGCTAGGGGCCATATTCATTGCTTTAAGCTCAAGTCGCATCCTGCTTGTAAAATATTCAGCCAATGAAGGTAAGTTAAGACTTGGATTGTGCATGGAACTCTTACATTTAATCACCTGTTATCTATCTTTCTTGTCTTTGGGTTTTGTGTATAAAATGGGGATTATATCCTTAAAAGTACTCTGCTTCATGTGAGTAATAAAACATGTTTCAGTTTGGTTCTTTAACCTTTCATTCCTTGGCAAGAAAAAATTTTCATGCTGAGTGAAATTTGGATCGGGCAAGTACAGATTCAGACCCTTTGCAGAATGGATCATAACACCTGACTGTTCAATCAACAGGTGTTTCTGGCCCTATAGCAACATGTATTATAACTTATCTTCAAATATGAGATATATTTGTTGATCTGGCATTTGTAAGGTACTATTTTCATTACATTATCAACGGAACAGTATAGGTTATTAGCTTTGGTAAATACATACTCAAGAAATCTTGTTCTTAACAGAAGAATTTGTATTTAAACAGTTTTATTCCATAAAACCGTAATGAAAACCTCTCACTAGTTATTGAGGACATGTAAAGTTGGATACTGTGACTGTTAATGGTCGGCTTGAGGAGTCAGATATGTATATAAGTCTCTTTTTTGGTTGACATTTCTCTGCCAGGCACTAAGCTAAATATGAGTAGCAGGGTTCAAAGTGTGTAAGATAGACCTTATTCTCAAGGATTCACAGTTCATTAGGAGAAAAATATATGTTAATGGATCATTAAAATACAGTATAATAAGTTTAATTCTATACCAAAGATGCAGAGATCGTTCAGAGTAGAAAGTGGTGTATATTCTGACTGGGAGAGCATGATGTGGGCCGCAGAGAGGTCAGGGAACACTTCCTTGATAAGATAACAGTTGATCTACAAGAAGACAAGGTGGGCAGGGGTATTCAAAACAGAAGCAACAGCCTGTAAAAAAATGAACAGATGTATTAAAAAGTCGACTGAAGTTCCCACTGTGGTGCAGTCGGTTAAAGGATCCAGTGTTCCCGTGGCTGCAACATAGTTTGCAGCTGTAGCTCAGGTACAGTCCCTGGCCTGGGAACTTCATATGCCTCGGGTGTGGCCATAAAAAATTGTTTTCTAAAATTGAAAACAAAGCAGCTTGGATTGTGCGAGTATGTAGTTCAGAATTACTGAGCAGAAAGTTTTAGGGACTTGGAGGAGGTGGGGGAAGGAGTGCTTGGCCAGAGAGGGAAGCGATGATCAGATAGTTAAGGACCTCATAGGCCATGCTAAGGGTCTGGGACTTTTTTCTTTAGGCCCTAGAGTATGTAGGACAAGGAATACTTGGAATGTAAGTGGGAGGGTTAAATGAGGAAGACTGTCATGGTAGCTGAATGGACACTGGACTAAGGAGGAAGAGAAATAGGCAGCTAGGGGGTTATTGCAAATCCAAGCCACAGATGATGAAAACTAACCGAGGCTTTGAAGTAGGAACAGAGAAGAGAGGCTAGGTTCAGGAAATATTTTACACAGAGAATGACAGGACTTAGGGAATATATTGAAAGTGGAGATTAAGGGAACTGAAGTATGGGATAGCTCAGAGGGTTCTGATTTGGAGAAATCAGTTTCTCCAAACTGGTGATGTTCTCAGCTGAGACGGAGACTAAAGAAGAGCTGGTGGGACAGACTTCAGGGAGATCAGACAGTTTTAACTTCGCATCTTTCATGAAGCTGTGTCCTATTCATTGCAATATCCTGCTGTGTCTAGCACTTCACACACTTCACACATGTGAAGAAAATGCCAGTTAAGTGAATAAATAGGAGATAGTTATTCATATGGCTATGTTTAGTGAGCATTAAATGTTCCAGAATACAGATTTGGAAACATTAAATTGGCATTTAAAACCCAAGGAGCAGAGAGCTCATTCAGGGTAAGCATGCAGAATGAGAAGATAAGAATGAGCCAAGGACAGAACTCCAAGGAATGTCAACATGTAACAGGTGTGCTAACACTCAGAGGGATGTTGAGAAGAAATTAGATGAGAGAACTAAATGTACATGATTTGTAGAAGGGAATTGTAACATCACAATAAGATAAAAATTAAAACCGGCCCCTTGGAATTAGAAACTAGGAGATCTTTGGTAATCTCAGGGTTTAGGTAGTTTGAGTACAGTGGTGGGATCAGAAACCAGATTGCTTGGGCGCAAGACCTGAGTGGAAAGTGGGTAAAATGAAGATAATGAATGTTGACACCGTTTGATGGAGATAAGGAGGAAGTACGGTAGCTGGAGCGGTAAGATCTTACATTTTGTTTTTCAGTTGGGAAAGTTTTGAGCATATTTATAGGCTGAGAGGAGGAAGGCAGTTAGTAGAAATATAAAGGAGATACACTGAAGCCAGAGGAAATGCGTATTGGAGCAAAACCTCTGAAGAGAAGGGAAGGTTTTAAAGGGGAGAATGAGTGGATAATGGGGCCATGGCTCCTCCTTCTGGGGCTGAAGGGAAACCAGCAAGGATGTATGTAATATAGATAAGGTTGTGAGTACTGGCCCGAAAAGAGTGGAGGAAGGTCACACATGATGCTGTGACATTGTGTGGTATCAACCATGAGAGAAATGCAAGGGGGAAAAATGATGAAAAGCAACAGTGGGTTAAAGAGCAACAAGAGTCTGAAAGTTGTCATCTGAAGCCCGTCCCCCACCCCACCGCCCCTGTTTTTGTATGTTCATTCATGTGTCTCATGCTAGAGAGTAATGTCAAATATGATTGGAGGATAAGGGAGTATGATTTCAGTCTAGTTTTGAGCTCAGAAAAGGGAGGAGGAGATGTTTTTAATTAGGCTTTGAATAAATAGATGGAGAAAGTTTAACAGGCAACTAAGTACCTACCAAGTGCAGAACGCTATTAACTCCCAGGCCTAGGAAGGTGACTAACATCATGCCCATCTTGTAAGTATCCTTACATTTTTAAGGATAAGACATACAATATGAATAATCGTAATACAGTGTTATGAGTGCTGTTGTAAAGGTTTACAAGTAGTGTTACCCCAAAACTGGGTTCACTTCTTGGTAAGTATTGAGCCAAAAGATAGGAGAAGGAAGGATTTATTATCACTTGCAAAAAGTAAAGAGAACACCAGGGATCTTTACCAAAACAGTGTCTCTCCGAACAGCAAAACTGGGGAAGTTTTAAGCCGAGGGTACATGCATATTCATGAAGGGGTTTGGGCGATCAAGAGAGTCCAAGCTTTAGGTGAAGTCAGGAGGGTCAGAAAAGGTCAACACCATCAACCCTTAGGTTCCAAGTGATCTGGTGGTTGATCTGGTAGCTGCAGGCTCATCTTTACTAGCAAGACAGAATTGGGAGACTTTACAACTGATATATTATCTTTGCTGCTGTCATTTCTCTTGCTTAATAACAGTCTGCATTCTTTTGTTCCTGTAAGATCCTTATTTACCAGGACCCATTCAAGGGCAGGTATTGTAGTCAGGCTTAGACCACAAGATGACTTAGACCCAAAATTGGCTTCTCTTCTTCAAGAAAGCCGTGCCTGTTTCTCTTTCTCCAGGGACACCCTACCCGATCTATTACAGTAGTACCTCAGGGTCAGAGATAAATAAAGATTATGTTTTCCCTGAGGTCAGAGAAAACCACAGAAAAGAGTGAGAAAAGGTATTTTGGGGAGAAAGAATGTCTAGCTGGCTTTTTTCCTCTGTACTTGGGCAGTTTTTCATTTGATGACCAAGGGAAACAATCAGATATTTTTGAAAAAATGCATTCCTCAAAATAGTGCCTAAGAAAGTTTATGTTTGTCCTTGGCAAAATTATAAGCAAGTTATTTGTAAGCATTTAGAAAAGATAGAAGTGGAGTCCCCATTGTAACGGAACGGAAATGAACTTGACTAGTATCCACTAAGATGCAGGTTTGATCCCTGGCCTCACTCAGTGGGTTAAGGATCTGGTGTTGCTGTGAGCTGTGGTGTAGGTTACAGATGCAGCTCGGATCCCGCGTTGCTGTGGCTGAGGCCTAGGCTGGCAGCTGTAACTCCAGTTGGACCCCCAAGCCTGGTGATTTGCATATGCTGCGGGTGCGGTCCTAAAAAAAAAGCGGAAGATTGCAGCTAAGATTGCAGTAAGAGCCTCATTTCTTAATTAGATTGGCTTGTAAGTTGGGTAGCTTCCTTATATGTCAGTGGGTTTGGGTATGTCAGCATTTTTGTCTGCCCTAGAGCCCTGGGCCACTTGCCTCAAGCAGCTTCCTTCTATTACCCCAACATGCTATTTGTCACATAGTGCCAAACAAATATTGTTTTCCTTGTCTACCATGAAATGAAACAGATAGAAAAACTGAGTAACAGGTTTCACAGAGTGTACATTGATTTTAGCAAGACAAGTCACACAAGAGGAACTAAGAGCTGGGTAATAATTCAGACATGTAAATTGATAGCTGTTTGATGAGTCAGGCCCTGCATGTTAAATAATGGTCATGGTCTCTAATGCCGTGCCGCAAAGCTTCCTTTGCCTTTTGCCCTAGCCTCCTCAACACATTTATCAACAACTTGAATAAAAGCATGAGAGCTATATTCCTCAGCTTCAAGGATAATGCTGAATGAGGTAGGGATAGCTAACACATGAGGTGAATTAATTTAAAAAATCCAAAAGAGCAAAGCCAGTTGCATGAAGTTTAATACAACCAGTATTAAAATCCAATTTTTAAGTTTAGAAACAGCTCTAAATTATTAATTGTATGTACACATTGTATAGAATGAAATTTGTAATTAAACGTTTTTGTTACATTTCAGAAAACAAATATGATTATCTTCCAACTACTGTGAATGTGTGTTCAGAACTGGTGAAGCTGGTTTTTTGTGTGCTTATATCTTTCTGGGTTATAAAGAAAGGTGAGTCTTGGAGTTCCTGTTGTAGCTCAGTGGTAGCGAACCTGACTGGTATCCATGAGGACCTTGGGTTCCATCCCTGGCCTTGCTCAGTGGGTTAGGGATCCAGTGTTGCTGTGAGCTGTGGTATAGGTCACAGATGGGGCTCAGATCCCACATTGCTGTGACTGTGGTGTAGGCCAGCAGCTGCAGCTTCAATTGGACCCTAAGCCTGGGAACTTCCATATGCCACAGGAGCAGCCCCAAAAAGCAAAAAAAGAAAGAAAGGTGAGTCTTGAAATGCTGCTATATAGTTGTTAAAAATCATGGAATCAAAAAATTTTAGAATGGGAAGGAAACTTTTATATCAGTTAGCCTAGCCTACTAATTTATATATGAAGATTCTAAAGATACAAATATAAGTTAGGGTAACCCATGTTTTTTAGGTGAGGAGCAGACTCGAAGAGAAAGTATTTTGCAGTTCTGGGTAAGAAGGGTCAGAGCCCGGACTCTAACCCACATGTCCCAGCGCCTGTCCAGTGTTCTGCCTTTTGACGTGTTCCTACGATGGGTCACACAGCAAATTAGTTTTTACTCAAATTCAGAACTATCTAAATCGCTGCTGTCTCACTTGATATGTGGTGCACTGCAAAAGTCTCCATTTTCTTTAGGGGAGGCAGCATATGCATCAGAGTCTGACTGTATCCTGGGGCAGTTTATTTTACCTTTCCCAGTTTCATCAGCTATCAAATAAGAATACTACTAATCCTTCATCAGATGTAGCCTAAAGGATGTAGCCTTTTGTGGCTCCTCAAATGTATTAATTCTCCAGTTATTGAACCTTAGCTCGTTCTCCTGTTCTGATCTGCCTTCCCACTTAAGGTAAACATAGAATTTAGAGTATTAAAGGACTTACCCAGGAGGATGTTTTTTCATGCTCAAAGGTTTCAATCTCTGCACAATTTCTAGTTAATGGGATATATTTATTAATCTCATGAAATTTAGGCATTGTATATACGACTTAAATTTAAGTCCTTTTCTGTCTTTTCTCTTTGTTACAGCACTTTAAGTTTTTGGAAACCTAGAGATAGGATAATAATTCATACTAGGATAATTCATACTAGGATGAGAAAAAGTTAATTTTCTCTACTCCCATATATATAAATTTTCACCTAATAGTCCCCTTTCCTGATCCCTCCCACAGCTCCCGGGAGGGAAAAAAAAATCCCAGCACAAATGCTTTCTTTTCTACTTATTTAATTCTTTCAGGATTATGCTCAGAGTGGTAAGAGAAACTGTTAAGTGTATCCTGAGTTGCCGCCTTAAGTGATACATCTATCTCAAGTTAACAGGCGTTAAGGAAATCCGTTGTTGCATGGCACAGTGATGGGTTGAAGAAAGACAGTAATGAAATCCTATATTGTCTTTGGTTTTTCAGGTTAATAGTCACTTTGAAAGCAAGTTCGCTAAACCTTGTTTTAAGAATTGTATCAGAAATCAAATACAATTTACTTTCTCTAAAGATGTGTATTCTCATCGAGATGATATATTTATTTCTATATTTCTTTCTTTAGAAGATCGTCAGAATAGAACCTTAAGATGTGGTTCCTGGAAGAAATTCTTTAATTTCATGAAGTGGTCCATTCCTGCCTTTCTTTATTTCCTGGATAATTTGATTGTCTTCTATGTCCTTTCCTATCTTCAGCCTGTAAGTAATAATGACAAAGAAAACAGCATTGGAAAAACAGGAATGAATCCCAGAATTAACCTTTATCCTTTTTAAATCATTTTTTCCTTGGCATTGTTAGTTTCTTATTGCCTCACTGGCCTTCCTGAGGTTTAACTAGAATCATCTGAGTGCTGACTTACCCATCTGCTTGCCAGCTCTCTCACTGGTAAAGATAACTGTGTTAGGAGTGATCTTGAGCCTGTTGTGGCTCAGTGGTTAATCGAACCCTACTAGTATCCACGAGGATGCAAGTTTGATCCCTGGCCTTGCTCAGTGGGTTGGGGAATAGGCATTTCTGTGAGTTATGGTGTAGGTCACAGATGTGGCTCGGATCCTGCGTTGCTATAGCTAGTGTAGGCCAGTGTCTGTAGCTCCAATTTGACGCCTAGCCTGGGAACCTCCATATGCCGTGGGTACAGCCTTAAAGACAGAAAAAAAAAAAAAAACTATAATAAACAGTGCTGACTGTTCTGTGGGAGGTGCTTCTGACCACTGAGTCTAGAGCCATCTCTCTGTGTAACCTTAACCAAATTAAGCTATTTTCTGAGCTATTCTGTGGGCACCTGCTTCTAATATTAATCTCCACATCCAGGATCTCCAAGCAGACTTCCATGATTAACTCACAAAATTATACACTCGACGTACTGCCCTTTCTTACACTTTTTTAATGTAGTTTATATGTATTCTATTGGTGTGATTTTCTTCTCTGTTAGTCCTGTCATTTAACCAAGTCCTTTAAGGGTAAAGATTATACCCTCCCAATCTAAACGCTGTGAATAATACTACTAGGAATATTTCTCATCTCTCCTGGCATCTTCTGTGTGAAAACTATTAATAAACAGAACTAAAGTTTGATCATCTGCTTTTACCTGTTACTCAGTTTGAATGAGATGTGCACATCTTGCTTGTATGCTTTCATTTTATAAAATAAAGGTGTCTATTACTATTGCTAACAAAGTGTATTTCTTTAAAGAGCAAATTCAGGCAATTTGATTAGAAATAGAATTTCTGTTGGCACTAGTCATGTATTTGAAATGTAGCCAAATCAGTTTGAGAGTTGGATGAAAGGAGGGATCAAGAGGGCTCTGAAGTAGAAAATAGGAGTTTGATTCTTTTGCACAATTTAATAAGTATGTAACCAGGCAAGGCCACCTACTCCAAGTATCAGTTGCCTGTCTATAAAATAGAATAATGTTACCATATTGGCCCAGAGGCAAAGACTTGAGCCTGATCTGGGGGACCACTTGAAGTTCCTTTCAGCTCTATGATCCATTTCATTAGTAAGCGTTCATTCCATCTAATATGTATAAGTATATATTTTTTGTGTTTAATTTGTATGCAGCAGACTAGCTGTAAATGTATATCCCTTTCCTAAATCCCCAGTACCAAAGCAGGATTGCAACTTCCTGTACTTACAAATTCTTCCTTCCTGATTGTGCGCTACCACAGATATTACAAAATAAAGTACTTGGCATATTCTGTGCATTGCTGTGCCCAAGGCTAGTTGGAAAGAATTAAACAGAAATGCATGAAAGTTCTGGGGCAGAGAGCTCTGATACTTCATTTATTCTGTGCTATTGTTTGGAAGGAGTTGACACAGTTCACCAGGCCAGCAGGCTACTTTGTTAGGTACCTTTGCACCTTGGTTACTGTGATTGATCAGAGCCACCACTTCCCCACTTCTGCCTGCCACGTACTTTTCTTTTCTCATCTCCTTTTACTCTTCCCCAAACCAGGGATTGGCAACTGTTTGTCTATGGACAAAATCTTAAAATGGTTGTTTCCATAAAAATTCAGGAGAAAAAGAGCCATGTTGCATTTTTGAAATTTTTGCTAGTTTTTATTGGATTCACTCTTATTTCTTTAACTCAGCTGCATATTAGTCATGTTTGCTGGTTATATGAGATTGTGGATACTCTTTAGGGTTTGGTCAATTTAAACTGACAGCAAGGAGGAAGGCAGGGTGAACTAAAAGAGTAGTATTTGTTTTTTAAAATTATTAATATTGTCAGATCCAGTTAAGGGGGCAGTGATAAATTCCATACTTTCTGGGCCAAAATGTATACATGTTTAGATTAGTATCCTCATGTGAAATGTGACTAAATCCACAAAAACAAACCTTTATAAAAATCTCGCTAACACATTTCTAAGTATTTAGGGAAATATGAATAAATCCAAAGGACTGTCAAATATGAGTTTGTAGTAAATCACTACCAAGCTATTGAGTCACTACAGTTCAACCCAGTAAATGGATTTAATTTCTAGACCACTAAAAATGCTTACAAACCTATACCTCCATTTTCTTAAGAAATAAATGAGCCTTAAAAAGAAAGAAAGAAATGAGCCTAACAATACCTGCCTTCTCTCTACCCACAGAATCAGTGTTAAAAGTCTATAAAGCACTGAGGGCTTGAAAAAGTATGCTTTATAATCATGGTAACCGTTATTTCTGGACCTAAACCTTTCGAGTTCAAGTGTTTTCAGATCTGCCTATTCAGAGTGTTTACACAGGTATACGCTGAATTTCCACACATTTTCAAAGTCTATAGAATAATTTGATCATATGTACATAGGTTTAACAAGCAATAAAAATAGAATTTAATCCTCTAGTGAAGTAGCTGCCCTAATAACCCCTCTGGTTTTTGACCAAAAAGCTTTTTTTGTCAGGTGAACGACTAGGCTGGGAGATTTCTGAGGTCAGTGCTTTGTTTGGATTGTAACTCTATCTTCTTTTTCTTTCTAGGCCATGGCTGTTATCTTCTCAAATTTTAGCATTATAACAACAGCTCTTCTATTCAGGATAGTGCTGAAGTAAGTAACTTGTTATGAAAGCATATATCATATTTTAAAACAGCACAGCCTTGTTTCAGATGATATACCCTCTGAATCCCAAGGCCAGGATTTTCTTGCTAGTTGGCTTTTTGTATTGGGCATGTTGTTTAAACCATCTGGAAAGCAGCCACAGTGTTAGCCTGTCTGAATCCTCTGCAATTTAATGTTTGAAATGTTTTCTCTGAACATCTCAAAAGAAAAAAAAAAAAAGGAAGAGAGATGATTGGGTTTTAATTCTTTTAATTTGTAGTGCCAGATTTTCAACACAGAATTCATTAGCTTGCCTTTTTTTTCGGAAGACTCTCTATATATACTAATAGGGAACCAAGAAGTTTCTAAGGTTAATATATTTGGAGTTTGGAGTGGCAAGTTCTTTTTTAATTCATCTACTTGAGATAAGTACATGATTTAAGCTCTACCTGGCAGAGGATTTGCATAAGGAATCTAGTCAAAATTACAATTAAAGAGGAATGACAAATTTTCAGAATTTCCAAGTGCTATCACTAATCTTTCCTGTCTCCAGGAAGACCTTTGAATAAAATAAACATTTTTAAGTTTAAGTAGACTCAGGTACAAAGCAAAGGCCAGAGTCTCTAAGGTCATACAGGATACAGGTACTTGACTCCAGTTTGTTACTTGATGATGATGATGATAATGATAAAAATAAAATTAACTCTTTGTTGTATTTGTTGTGATCGTTCTTATTTTAATTTTACATTCACTTTCTGTTTTTAATTTGTTTTTCAATGGGCTACATCATAGTGTGTTTTTCATAATTGATGTGTTCAAGAAGGTTGAATGGCTTGGTACATAGGTACTCAGTAATTATTTGCTGAATCCCTTGATGCATTCAGTACGTATTTGAAAGATTTTCTTTTACCCTGAGGAAACATTCAATTTAAGGTTTATTTAAGAGAAGGAAAAAAATGAACATAACATTTCGTCGGGTTTAAATGTTAGAGCCACTAAAATTTGCTTTTGAATCACACTCTTCATTTTATTTATGAGTTGTGGAAATAGTTCAACTAGCAAGTTAAAGAACGCTAATCTAAAGACATTTTAAAGTCTTTAAAATCAACATGAAAATCCCTTTGTAGGATAAAATTTGGCTTCTGAGAAAACGTGAGCAATAATATTTTTATATTCATTGCTATGATAAAATCGGAGATGCATTTCCATAAAGGGAAAACTTGTTGGCTCTGACACCTGATAAAAGGCTCACTAATTTAGTAAGGTTGTGATAGTCTCAAAAACATTGTTTGTTTGTTTGTTTGTTTGTTTTTAAGCAAAAAAAGTTTTCTTGGAGTTCACTGGTGACTCAGCTGGTTAAGGTTCCAGAGTTGTCAATGCTACAGATTTGGGTCACTGCTGTGGAATAGGTTTGAGCTCTGGCCCTGGAACTTCCACATGCCAGAGGCATGGCCTAAAGAAAAAAGATTTTTTTTTCTATGAAATGACAGTTTATGAGTACATATGGTTAGGTTTTATATAATACATACATTTCTGTGTCAAAGTTGTGGTAATTTAAAACCGAATTTACCAAAGAGAAGATAAAAGGTATGTATTGCCTGACTTGAAATTGGCCAGTAGCTGTAGCTATGCTTGTAGCTGGTTGTTTTTCTAGTGACTTCAGAGCTTGAGGGGGCCATGGGTCCAGGTGCAGGGCACTCGGAAGAGCCCTCCAAAGGCTTGGCCCCACAGCTGTGTTTGTCTCTGCTGAAGAGAAAACACCAAGGCCTCCTCAGGGCCTTTCTGCCCTATTTTGACTTAACCCCACAATGACCCCATAAGATAAGTGAAGTCAGCCTGAATCTGCTTGGAGCCCAGAGCCACTAGGCATTTTGCAGCGTTTGGGCAGCTCCCTTCAGCTGTGGAAGAGGGAGACTGAGTTGGACAGGCTGGGGACAGAGCGGCAAACGATGTTACTAGGAACTACAGTTCACATTTTTTTTTCACATACTTTACCTCTTAAAAAGCAGTAATATTCAAAGCAGTAATATTGATTCTAAGATATGTGTTCGCTTTGTTGTGACTATCTCTCTGTTTTTTATCATTGGAAGTGGTTTATATTAAAGAACAATAAAGTCACTCCATTTTTATTATTTTCACAAGCACTAACTTAGTTTCCAGAGTGGGTCGCAATTGGGCTGATTGACAGGTCAGCACCGTAGCTACGCTAAATAGTAGAGCCAAAGTATCATAATAAATCTAATGCTGTCTTTTATGAAAACGTCTTTTAAGTATTATCCGTTATTACATTTTAAAATCAACTTTGTTTCATTTTAATCTTTCTGATGGTGGTGATGTATGTTGTTTGTTTTTCCCCCATTTAATCTACTCTTTGTGAATCATTTGATGATCTTTTGCCATTGGCCATGAAATTTTAACCTAAGAGTAGCAGCTTCAGTTTGATCACAAGTTCTTATTTTGTTTGCTGTAAATAGCTCAATTAGAATATTAAAGCTCTTGGAGTTCCCTTAGTGGCTCAGTGGTTAACAAATCTGACTAAGAACCATGAGGTCGCAGGTTCGATCCCTGGCCTTGCTCAGTGGGTTAAGGATCCAGCGTTGCCACGAGCTGTGGTGTAGATTGCAGACGTGGCTCGGGTCCCGTGTTGCTGTGGCTGTGGCGAAGGCCGGTGGCTACAGCTCCTGTTAGACCCCTAGCCTGGGACTCTCCATATGCTGCGGGTGCGGCTCTAAATAAAGGCAAAAAGACAAAAAAAAAGAATATTAAAGCTCTTGTTTTACACTTGACTTTAGCAGAGCCATCAAATACCTCTCCCAAAGAGACAAAGAATATAAGGCTACACAGGGAGAAAGAAAGTGTCTGATCACTAATGCAGGAATTACTTGGAAGAATTTGAAAGTGGAGAAAGGGAAAGTACCATCCAAATGTCTTGTTCTTAACCCCATGTGAATGTATAGATTTGTTCTTTGAAGAATAGCTACTGATTCAAAGTGGAAACTGATTCAGAGCCCTATTGGTTTGCTTTTAAGTCTTGGCAAAGTTGTATAATCTTGTTTGCTGAGCTTTAGGAGATAATTTCAACTAAGAGAAGCTAGGAACACATTTTGAAACATGACAGTGGAATTTTCTTGCAGTGCAGTGGGTTAATAAGGATCCAGCATTGTCACTACGGTGGCTTTGCTGTGGTGTGGGATTGATCCCTGGCCTGGGAACTTCCACATATGACAGGCATGGCCAAAAAAAAACCCCAAAACATATAATGAGTCTCTTGGAAGTTGTGGTGAGTTTTAGTTACTATCTGAACCAGCACAAAAATAGAAGTGTTACTCAGTAATATAGGCATTTCTCAAAAATTATTAAGTCGCTTGTTATCGTTATAAAAATAATTTCTCAAGATAATATGCCCCATCACTGTCTATGCTAAGGTATTATTTATGGTTTCTTGAGAAACTTAATGTGAGTCTTTGCACTTAATTATTTTCTTGTTCACCAAATAAATATCTGCCACAATTTGGACTTAATTGTTGAGTTACTAGGAAAATTCTAAATGGGGAGTCATTAAAAAATATGTATGTATTTTAGACAGTTTAACTTAAGATATGTAGGTGTCCATTCATCATTCTTTTGATGAAAAGTTAAAGCCTTCCCTTTGGGTACGTGTGAGGTTTGTTGATCAGAGTTCTTTGGTTTCTTTCCTGCTTGAACTTATATTCATTACATATCATCCGTGGTTTCAGTTTCTTTAGAGTGGAGCAAGCCTTAAAAATATTTTAGTAGATCCTTCTAGATGCATAATAATCTAGATTTTTATTATGCATTCCCTAATCTTAAAACTAACTCACCTGTACCTAATTCAAAGGCAGTTTTTTATGTTGTGATTTGCCTTTAATCTTCCCAAAGCATTCAACTTAGTTTTCATAAAAACTCTTTTATTTGTAATTTATGATTTATGTAATCCTTAAAATATGTAATTGCAGTGATGAGGTCACCTGGCAAAAACACGTTTTGGAACAGAAACTCTTTGTAAGCAAACAGTTCACTTGGGAGCAGAGGCCCTCAGGTTCAGCAGCCTTCCAGCCAGAAGCATTCGGCTCTGAGCATCAATCTGATGTTTTCCTGGGCAGTGGAGAGTTCAGTTAAGTGAGTTTCTACTGTTGTATCCACTGAAGTGTGGGGAGCCAGTTCTTCATGCTTATCCAGTCATCAGGTATAAGAGTGCAGATCCTCGGCCCACTTTACAGAATAATCTGTTGTTTTATTTTCTTTGCCAAAAATGTATATTCAGCCTAATCCTTAATAATTTTTACCTTCCCTAGAACATTGTCTTGAATGAGTAATTATTTGCAGTAGGCACCATTTAGCTTGTTGAGGGTTTTACTTCCTTAGATTCTTTTTCCAAACTGGTGGAAAAACGATAGCTGTCAGAATAGAAAACTTCTGAAAAACCATTACCTCATTTGTCTTGATATACAATAGTTGATTATGTAATGATTTTTATAATTTGAGCACCCACCTTCCAACTCTGTTCAGTTTCTGTTCGTTTTGCTTCCCACCACTTCATTAGGACCTCCTGCACCTTCAGAGATGGATGTGATTAGTTGACAGTTTCTGACCTCATGGCACAGGGCTTTGTTGGTCCCATCACTGAGTGCTAGATCTGGTTATTGGAAAGTGTATACTCGAGAAGACATGTGCACAGGGGTGCTGCTTTCTGGGCTGTCTGTGCATTTCCCAATTTCACAGCGTGATGCTCTATGGAACTTTGGTGAAATCAGACACATATCCCTGTATATGCATCCTGGGAACTCAGAACTGTGCTTGAGAGGTGCATTGGTCCAGAAGGTCGTAGAAAACCACGCCTCAGGTCCCTTGCTCTTTCATAAGTATATGACCTTAGGGAAGTCAACTTATCTCTGCGAAGTTTCCTCCCATATGTAGATCAGGAATTGCCTGACCCAGGGTAAATGCTCAACAGATGCTCCAAAGTTCCTATAACTTCTAGTCGTCACCTGCTGCTTTACACTTCTACCTTTGCTTATGTTACTCTCTCTTCTTGGTGTCATCTTCTTTACCAGCCTAACTGATCTTCTGATATTCCCTTTTTTTTTTTTTTTTTTTTTTTTTTTAGGACCCCAGCCCCGGCATATGGAAGTTCCCAGGCCAGGGGTCAAATTGGAGCTATAGCTGCTGGGCTATGCCACAGCCACAGTAACACAGGATCCAAGCCACATCTGCGACCTACGCTGCAGCTCGTGGCAACGCTGGATCCCCGACCCACTGAGCGAGGTCAGGGATCGAACCCGCATCCTCATGGATACTAGTCGGATTCGTTTCCACTGTGCCACAACAGGAACTCCTAGACTAACTGATCTTTAATTGTGAAGGTGTTCCCAGCAGAGCCCTCCCTGCGTGCCCACCTGAGTCAGTATGCTTCTTTCCTTAGTCCATGGACATTCTTGTAGCTTTTGCATAGACTCTTCCCTCTACCTGGATGTACCACCAACTCCCTTTTCACATGGCTAACTGCAGTTTATCTCAGCTTAAGTGTCATTTCTTCTTCAAAGCAAGACCCGACTCCATTTACAGATCACGTGTTCCCTCCTCAGTGTTCCTTGTATCATGTCACACGTTATGTTGTCATCATTTAGTTTCAAGGCTTTCTCCTTATTAAAGTGTAAATTCTTTTGAGACTGGTATCCAAGGCTTCATCTTCCCAGAATGCCCAGCACATAATTGCTGCTTATTAAATGTGTGGTGAACGGAAATGAATCCACAAAACAGAATAATGATATTCACAGTCTTTAAATCTCAAATGTTTGTCATTAGGCAAAATAAAGAAAGACAGCGTGGTTAGAACTTTATACACTGAAGAACCAAAAAATATTTTTTCCTTGTCTTTTCAAAGTAGGTTGTTGTATAATGCTTTATGATCAGGCTGTTGTTTTATAATGCTTTATGATCAGCTAATTTCCTCCTTAAACCATTTCTGGCCATGAATAGCTTTGAAAATTTGACAAAGCTTTGAAGAGTCTCCCGTGAGTGGAGGAAGTTCAGGAATTCACCTGTATGGAGGATCTGGGACCCACTGCAGGGAATAACAGATTTCAGAAACCCATCACATTCTTTCTGGTTCATAGAAGCCAGATTGAGAATCCCTGCTACGTATGACTTAATTTTATCACAGGATAAAATATTATACCAAAGAACTAAGATCAGTTCTCGGGGTAGAAAGGAGGCTTAGTTAAACCTACAGGTTAAAAGGAAACTTAAAATGAGGAGAAATGACTGACCTTAAGGAACAGTTAATTTAAAAATGAATAAAAATAACAAGTTCAAGAAGCAAACATACCAGCCTGTTTCCTTTGAACTTGAACTGTGGGGAATGCTAGCAAAAATCAGGTGTAGTTCATGCAACCAAGTACTCAAGTAATTTGAGTTTTCAGCAGAAACAGTTGATGGGGGGGGGAGAACTAATATTAAAATCTCTTTTTTCATCTCTGGACAGGAGGCATCTAAACTGGATACAGTGGGCTTCCCTTCTGATTCTCTTTCTGTCTATTGTGGCCCTCACTTCCGGGACTAAGACTTCACAACACAACCTGGCGGGGCATGGATTTCATCACGATGCCTTCTTCAGCCCATCCAATTCCTGTCTTCTTTTCAGAAATGAGTGCCCCAGAAAAGACAATTGCACAGCAAAGGAGTGGACTTTTTCTGAAGCTCAGTGGAACACCACAGCTAGGGTTTTCAGTCACATCCGTCTTGGCTTGGGCCATATTCTTATTATAGTCCAGTGTTTTATTTCTTCAATGGCCAATATTTATAATGAAAAGATATTGAAGGAAGGGAACCAGCTCACCGAAAGCATCTTCATACAGAACAGCAAACTCTACTTCTTTGGCATTTTTTTTAATGGACTGACCCTGGGCCTTCAGAGCAGTAACCGTGATCAGATTAAGAACTGTGGGTTTTTTTATGGCCACAATGCATTTTCAGTAGCCCTAATTTTTGTAACCGCAATCCAGGGCCTCTCGGTGGCTTTTATTCTGAAGTTCTTGGATAACATGTTTCATGTCATGATGGCCCAGGTCACCACTGTCATCATCACAACAGTGTCTGTCCTGGTCTTTGACTTCAGGCCCTCCCTGGAGTTTTTCTTAGAAGCCCCATCAGTTCTTCTCTCCATATTTATTTATAATGCCAGCAAGCCTCAAGGTCTGGAATATGCACCCAGGCAAGAAAGAATCCGAGACCTAAGTAGCAGCCTTTGGGAGCGCTCCAGTGGGGTAAGTTTTTGAGGATGCTGCTTTTTGCCTCTTCTTCCCAAATTCAGAGTTTTTGAGGATGCTGCTTTTTGCCTCTTCTTCCCAAATTCAAAGTGTGGTTATACAAAAAAAAGAAATGGGGCGAATTTATCACAGGACATACTGGATCTCTGTGACTTTTAAAAGTGGTTCAACAAACATTTGTTGGACTCCTTATATATAAGGGATCATCATAACGCTGTCAGGGGTTGAGAAAAAGTATAAATCACAGTCTTGAGGGCCTTATGCATTAGTTGTAACATAATATTATAGAGTCACAGAGCCAGGACATGCCTCTCAGGTTATTTGTCCAGTCTTCCTAGTTTTACATGCGAAGAAACAGGCTGAGGGAGGCTAGCTGGGTTATAGATAGCAAGTGAGAGAACTGGTACCAAACTCAAGAGGTCTGACTCTTAGTCTGTTACTTTTTCCACTTCACCAAAGTTGGGGAAATAAGCCTCATTCATGAGAAAAGTTGATCTTCAACATTAGTAAGTCTTGTTAAATATAAGTAGAAAGCCTGGCTGCTCCATTTTCCCAGTTATTCATGAACCAGGATGTGCCAGAAGGGCCAGCCTTGTTCATCTTACTAAGAAGGTAGCTTCCAAAAGGATCTCTGCGTGCAGGAGAAAACTGTTTCCTAGAAAAATATTTAACACAATTATTCTGTATAAGTATTATTCTGCTAGTTGCTTTTAATTGTTTTAGGAAGGTCTACCATATTGGTAGCAAATGGATAATGGTCTTTTGGAGGCTCACGTTAGGAGTTAGGAGTATTTTTAAATAAAACGTGAAGTAGAGTCCTCTGTATAGCTTGAAATTTACAGTTTTCATGAACACACAAAATATGAAGTATTTCACACAGTGAGTATTTTACTCTTTGCTTCTTAGGGTTCATGACCTAACTTTCCTCAGTAATGCCTCCTATAGTGATGATACAACAGATTCTTAAGATGAAAAAATTAGAATACTGGGTCCCAAATGCCCTTATCTCAGCAAGAGAGAGTATAGATTCTTACTTAAGTTCTGTATTCTTTTCCAACAGTCCAGTAACACTGCTTGCCCTACTTTTTAGGTAAAAGAAAACCAATTTAGGTAACAAGGGCCTAGTTTATACTTATTTCTCCAAGCTTTAGTATTTTCCCGTCATTACCAGCAGGGGGCGCTCCTTACTTTGCTCTCGTTAACTTTGAAATCCAAGTACTGAGGTGTATTTTAATTTTTAATGATATCATTACATGGCTAAAAAAATAACTTTCCAATATTTCATTTAACCAGATTATAGTTTAATGAAGTAAAATCCATGACATATTGTAGAGTTTCTCCCTAGCAATCATTAAAAATGCTGCATTTCTAGTTTTAATTAATTACTGATTTCATATTTCCTTTTAGGATGGAGAAGAACTGGAAAGACTTACCAAACCCAAGAGTGACATTGAGTCAGATGAAGATACTTTCTAAGTGGTACCCAAATAGTTGGCAATTCTTACAAACCTTATTTGTACGTTTTCAGCATGTGTGATATTTATCTTTGCATTTTGATAAACCAAGAACCTTTCTAAAGCATAAAACTCTTTGCAGATATCTGACCACTCCCTAAATAATTCCAACCAAAGCTTAGAGTACCCAAAGGCTAAAAATTTCTAAGGAACTGACATAAGAGTAATAGTACAAAGACTGCATTATTGCTCTGGTACTTGGTAGGTCAACAAGTTACGTTCACAGATTATTTTCTTTGTTCCTCCAAGGTTCCAAAAAACTTGTAATAATCATGTTAGCTGTACTCTATAAATATGCAAATAGAGATTAGTTTGCCAGATATTCATAATTATGTAGTTCTGCTCTGCATGCCATAGTCTTCCCTTTTTTATCATCATAAATATCACCTAAGTTGTCCCTTGAATTTTGAGGCCACGGAGATAGTCATTTTGCAATTAAAAAGCAGTGTGACTTCTCAAAAATTTGGTTGAAGGATCTTAATAACTGGCCACAAGACTGATTTGAAAGTAATGTCTGTGCTAAATGTTTTGCCAAAGAAAAACTTTCAACAAAATCTCAAAATTTTAATTTTTAGCAATTCCTACGGAATTTGATTTTTAGATAGAAAAACTATCTTTTGATGTTTTTCTGCACCTTAATAAGCTTTGATTTAGGTGAAAGTTGGTTCCCGTTCACCAATTATTTTTACTTCCCATCATTCAAACCAGCCATGGTAGGTTTTTTTCTCAGTTTGACCACATTACTCTTTTGATTATTCTATTTTGGAGAAATAATAAGCCATTTTAATTAGTTCTTAAATACAACTTATGATTATTATATATCTTTATATCATGTTCTGTTCCTAAAGTTTGAGACACTGGCTTCAGACTCATGCCAGATTGTCAGTATGACTAATGCCGAAGAGTTCCTTTTATTTTTTTCTTTCTTTTTTTCTTTCTTTCTTTTTTTAACCCACTGCACCATAGTGAGGACTCCAAGAGTCATTTTGCAAAGAAATAACTTTTAATGAAATGTGAATAGTGTTACTGTAAAAAGAGGAAGGCCAGTAATAAGTCAAGCACTTTATAGTAACTGTATTTCACACTTAAATTGCATGGTATTTCTTAAGGTATTTTTGCATGCATTCCATTGAGTCTGTGAGGTAGAGAAGTCAGGTGATAGGTTATTTAAACAATTAGAAAACAAAAGTTACTTGCCAAAAGCATACAGCTGGGTGGCAGTAGGACAAGCGTTGGCTTCAGCTAGTAGTGCTGTGTGTTGACAGAGTGCTGCCCTATAACTGTGAGCTTTAAGGTGTCATTTCCATGTAGTTTGTACGTCTCTTCCTTCCCCTAATTTTCATACAGATAAACAAAAGATAACATTATATAATCCACCTGTGATATTCAGAATAATATAAATGGCAAGAATTGGTAGAATTTTATAAATAAAATAATTATTCAGTCTTTATCTTGTGTTGCCACTCTGTCATGTGAGGTAGAATGCAGAGTATTTTTAATTTCAAAACAACTTTTAGAAAAACAAACACCTTTTTTAAAACTTTCTCTTTTAGTAGATCTTGACTTCTGAAGATAGCAGAATTGCTTACTTTATCATAGGCATTCCACCACAGTTATGTGAAATGGGAAGACTGTTTTCTTGTGGCAGTTAATTTTAAAGGCAAATATAATCAGCTGTAGGAAGACCTCATTTTTAAGAAATATAGCATAAAAAAATATTTATCTTATGAAACAGATAAAACTGCAACAATATTACTTGCAAAGGTATTGCCTACAGAATATATTAAATAGCAGATTCTAGTAGTTCATGGAGGTTGATTTTCTCATTTATAGTTACTTTTATCGCCCTCCTTTTCAGGAAAGCATTTTTTTTGCCCAGAGTAACGTTTACGCATGTTAATTTACAAATTATTTAGAGAGAAGGATCTGGAACTAAAATGTGAAGTTCTGATATGGATGTACTGCAGTACATTTGACCTCTCAACACAGGTTTGAACTGCACAGGTCCATTTAAGTACAGATTTTTTTTTTCCAATAAATACATGCAGTACAGTACAACACGATCATCAGTTGGGATCTGGAACTGGAATCTGGAACTGCAGACATGGAGGGCTGGCTACCGCAGCAGGTCCTAAAATCCATCCCCTGTGGATACTAAGGAATTCCTGGACTTTGTGGGTGCCCGTGTTTTATTAGGAGAGTAACTGGAAGGTGTGAGTTCTAGAAACTATATCCTGTCATCTTGGATCAAGGGTTTGACCTGGGGAGAGGAATGATCGTCATGTGGATAAAGAAGTAGACTTCTTCCCTGTCCAAAAGAACCAAATTACCCTGCAAGTTATAGGGTAATGCTCCTAACAAACGATACTTTCCGACAGTCAAGAAGGCCTTCCTGAAGAGTAGGAGAGAGTAGTACTAATTCCCCGTGCCTCAAGTGTTTAAGGGGAGATTTTATCAGCAGGATGTTTTAGAAGAGATTCCATCACTGGCACAGAAGTTGGTCTGAGTGATTAAAGTCCCTTCCTAATTTTAGAGTCTCTTCTCAGCAGTTATGACCTACAACTAATGCACTGAATTTGTTCCTGTCATAGTTTCTGAATAGCCTTTGGTTGGACCACAGGTGTGGCCTGCAGTGACCCGACTCCAGCTCCGTCACTGGTCAAAGGACCAGGCTTCTGTCCAGCAGTGTGCCTGATCCTGAGGGGAAGCAGGATGTGAGGGGACCCAGGATCTCAAATCCTCGGCCTGCTCCGTCCTGCTGCTATAGGTTTTCAAGTTCGAGTGCAGAGGACGCTCTGGGGCAGAGTTAATTTGTTTACAACTCTAAGGCTTTTTTCCTCTAAACCACCATGTGAAAGCCCTGTTTTGCTTGTGTGCTGGGTTAGACTGTGTGGAGTTCCTTTTGCCCTTGTTCAGACCCGGCCTTGACCGGAACAGCCCAGGGCCTCCTTGGCAACTTCTCCTTTTACCCAAGTCCTGGTTTTTCCTGAGAATTCTTAGCATTCTAGTGTGGAGAAGAGGCACAAAAAGTCAAAACGCAAAGGAGGGTTGTTTTCCTTCTCTAAAGCCTAGAGCAGACTTTCAGAAATCAAGTCATATGTATCCTTCCTTTAACGGAAACAAAAAACCTTTCAGATCTCAATGTGGACCTTTTTTCTTCTTTACTGTTATGTAAATGCATACAAATATGGAGAATAAACTTCTTGCTCACAGTTTTCATATGAAAGCCAAATTTACAATTAAAATATCAAGCTATAAAATCAGTCAATTTTCATTTCAGATAGGAGTTTAGTGAGAAGGTGAAATATTGCTCAGATAGAATCACAATAAACTCCCTAACGGTTCTGCAGAACTGTCCTCGCTTGTGATTTTACTTGCTTCAAGCGTCATCCTGTCTCTGCCCAGATAACTGAAACCTGCTGACAATGCTGGTGATGCATTTAATCCTGCTGGGATTTATCACCCCATGTCTAACAATCCTGCACGGATGTGGTGTGGGTCAAGCTGCCAACTCCCATTGGTCGAGACGCCCTGGAAAGATTTCTAAAACGTCAGCTTTGTGTGTTCCCTGAAGCTTTGAAAGAACTCACCAATGAAATTGCCTAGGCGTGGTACTTTTTTGAGAAGTACTTTTTTTTTTCCTACAACATTCTCTATTTCTTCTTAATCCTCTTCTTGGTTCACTCTTGATCGTTTAAAATGTAAATGCTAAAAATTTAACCATCCAGATTTTCAAACGTATTTGCCTAGGAATTTATGAATCATTCTCTTCTTTTAATTTCCTCTTTTACCAGAGTTGTGTTTTCTTTCTCATTTTTAATTTTGTGTATGAATGTGTCTCTATTTTTTAAAATAGGTTAATGAGCATTTTCTAATTAATTTTCACTTTATTAAAGTTTGTGTTCTGTTTTTCTAAAGTTTGTTTTTGATCTATTTTCCACCTGATCTGCTTCAAATGCATTTATTTTCTTGCTTGTTGAAGAGCATGTTTACAGTAGAAGAATTTCTTGGAGTAAGTAGACTTTAGGCCCGTTCAGCAGACTTTAAAATACAGCATTATCATTATTATTATTTTCTAAATCCGTTTTGAGTCAAGGGTAGTGTCATTAAGGATTTTACTCATACTTTTGTTAATTTCTAGTTTTTATATACTTGGTTGAAAAATGAGATCTGTACACTTTCTGTTATCATTTGCATATTTTTATTGAATTTATTATTGTTTGGCCTCTCCTTTGTACAAACACTTTTTTGAGAAAGTTGATGTTGGTTTGGATATTTTGAACCAGTTTGAAAGATTTTTGTCATATTTTAGATTTGTTCAACTTGCATTTCTCGTCTGTTTCATTTCTAATAGTTACTGTTACATATTTTAAAACAGAATTTTATTTATAATTGTTTCATCCTCAAAAATTAAAATATGGTTATTGACTCCTTGCACTGAAAGATGGGGAGATTAGGGTATTACATTTCCTCCCACTCCCAGTTTTTCTTAATAAGCACTGATAACTTTATCCAGGTCTGCTATACTCTATTTCATCTATTTTAAGACTCGTATGTTTTCACATTACCATCTCTGAAACTGGGGTGTTTTAAGCAATGACATGCTAATATAGCTGCTGCCCCCTAGCAGTAAAGATGAAGTTGTCTTTGCTTGCACATGCAGGCATTTGGCATAGCTGGATAAATACAACTTCCTGATGTATCAGTCAACAAACCACTTAAGGACCATTTGAGGGGAAGATAAGAGTCCTAATTGTCTGAAAATCTTTCATCAGTACCTCTGGGTAAGATTAAGAACAGGCCAGCATAAAATTTTACACAATGAATGTCAGTAGCTTAGAAGAAAACCCTGGAGACATCAGAGAAATTCTCTTAAGATGCTTCATCATCATCACATCTCTCAGTGGTGCAGAGAACTGTCTGCCTGGAAAACCTCAGACGTCTATGACGCTGCATCAAAATGTGATTCAAGAGATACAGCCTTGAAATGGGAAGATGTTTTAGAAATGATTTAATTGATTTAACTTATAGTTTCCTTTTTTATGTAATCAGAGAATGCTACCTAATAAAGTCTTTGAAAGCTCTTTAAACAAGATATCAAATGAAAATTCTAAATGATAGAAAAGTAATCTGTTTAGAGTGTGTTTCTCAGTAGGGCCTCAAATAGTGGTGCCTCTTAGATTTGATGCTATCATGAATACAATAAAATTTGGAAGTTCTTTTTAAAATGTTTTCTTTTGCAGATTTTCTTTTAAGAATTAATAGTTTGTCTTTTAGTTTTTAATCCCAATTATCACAGCTAATTAAACTTTATTTGTACATAACTTGCTCATTCATAAATTTTAAATGACAATTCATTTCTCAGCTGGGAGCTGTCTTAAAATAGATTTTTCTCTTCTGAAAGTGTTTTTGGCAGGTACACTACCTGAGGTTTTATTTTTTTTTTTCAGCATCTAATAGCTGTTTACTAAGTGCAAAAATTTTTAGTTGTATTATTGCTCAAAGAGATTTTACATTTTTATTAGTTTATATAGCCATTTAATATAAATGATGACTTGTCCTAAAAAAATTCTTAAGTCACTCGTTTGTTCCATCAGAAATCTCTTTTTTATTATTTAGTGTTGCCAAGAAGTTAAATATTTCCATGCTGTATTATATATGGTGTGTGTGTGTGTGTGTGCAATTTGTTTCCTTTTTGTAGGTAAGCTGTTTTTTAAGACTAGGTGCATGGATGTCTTTTGTATAAATCCTTTCTATAAATTTTCTGTGTACTCATCTTTAAACGAAGTTTAACATTCTCATCAGGCCCAATATTTGTCACAAGATGGTGTAGGTAAAACCTTCCTTACCCATTTACTCTTTATCTACCCTGAATACCATCTTTGAATTTCTGCTAAAGACTAGAAGCTGCTTCAAGAAGATGGAATGGAATCAGGACCACAGCAAATTACAATGAAGAAACTTCTTAGGTGTGTATTTTTCTTCTTGGTTGAAAAGCCTACTTTGAGAGCCAGTTCTATAAAGATAGGGTGATACTGTCTCCTGTTTGTGAGGAGGGGCTATCACTTGTTTTGGTTTGTTCTTCTATTTGAGACTGAGCCCCCTGCTTTGGTAAGAAGTCAGGCTAAGTGAAGTGCTTTGAAAGCAGTACCCGAGCTTGCTCTATAGTTGTGAAATTTGCTACCAGAATTCATATATCATATACTTATATAATAGTTAATATATTCTTATATTTAATGTGTTATATACATTTAACATACTAATAAAATATTTTAATATTTAATACTTTGTAAGCTTCTATATGTAAAATTTACACATGTTGCCCTACTGCAAAGATTTTGCATGTTCTTAGATTTGAAAGGACTCACAGGACTCCGCAGAACACACTCACATAAGACTTTAATTGGAGTGCCTGTCGTGGCTCAGCAGAAACGAATCTGACTAGTATCCATGAGGACACAGGTTCGATCCTTGGCCTTGCTCAGTGGGTTAAGGATCTGGCGTTGCCGTGAGCTGTGGTGTTGGTCACAGATGTGGCTCGGATCCCGCATTGCTGTGGCTGTGGCGTAGGTCAGCAGCTACAGCTCTGACTGGCCCCCTAGCCTGGGAACCTCCATATGCTGCGGGTGTGGCCCTAAAAAGACAAAAAAGAAAGAAAGACTTTTATTTAAGGATGTGGTGCACCAAGAAAAGGAGAGTTAGCTATAAACCAGCTCCATCCTCGATATGTGTAGCTGATCCTTGCTTGGGCAATATGGTCAATTGGTACATTTTACTAAAGGTTCATGCTCTGAGATTAAGGTTATTCCCTAGTTTCAATCTTGATAGAAGTTTTCTTCTATCAGTTCAGTACTTACTGTTCATTTTGGTTTATTTCAGGGAGGGGTAGTGTCTATGAGTGAATGAATATTAGCACCACCATCTTGCCATGAACATCCAGACAACTTCTTAAATCTGGGAGAGGTAAGAAGTTCCCAGGAGGCGCAGCACCTTTACTGTGAGTATGGAAAAGCCATTGACCATGGTGACAGTCATGTGGAGTCTCCAAAAGGTTGAAGGACTATCACCACTTACCTCTCCCTGGTCCCTTTCTCTACCCCTCCCCCCAAGTAAGGACCCATCACTGATTATATATAATATCTTACCATTAACTGTATACATGGCTGTTTTCTATTCATTTGTACTGAAAAATGTCTTCAGTTTTGTATCTCTAATTTATAGCAGAGTACCTAGAAAAATAATATAAATAAATGTTTGAATCATCATATAATTTGAGTATAACCTGCAAATGAGTATCTTGGATTAAGAACTGGAATGACTAGATGGTTCTCTGCCCTCATCAAGGCTTTCAGCTATTCCTGATCAAGTCTTACCAAATTTGGGTATATTCCTGCCTTTGCCTACCCTGTTCTGATTTGGTTTTCTAATGAGTATTCACGACAAGAAGCAAGCCAAAGATAGAAAAGAGCACTAAAAGAGACAAACGGAATGACTGTGAAGTCCACAGGAAGAATTTACTCTCTCTCCAAACTTTTTGAGAAGGAAAGTGAGGCTTGCTTCAGCAGATTAGCAATCTTTCAGAAATGGTTTGCCAAGCTGTTCTCTACTGCCCTCCAAGGATCCTCTTTTGCATTGCAGATGTTCTTGGAAAGGGTGGCACCTTTAGCCTCTCAGTTACACCAAATTGGTTGCAACAGTCTGTGAGCCAGAATGGTTCATGAGAGAGGGGCCTGGGGAAGGAGGAAGGGGCCAGGAGGGAGGAAAGGGATGCTCATGGGAGAGAAGGGAAGCCAAAGAAATTCTTGCGCAGGGTCAGTTTCAGCTGTTTAAGATCACCCACCCTTTTACCCAGCCTCCTTGGCACAAGTATCAACCTAAGATGTGAGCCACAGAGGAAGTTCAACATGTGTCAAATCATGGATTGGGGAATGGAGGACCATTCTTTCACTTTGTAGAAGGAAGTATTTATATTTAACGTCTCTAGAGTCTGCCCAGGGATGGTCCAGTTTTCCAAGCTTCAGATGATGCATGTGGTCCCCAAATTAGGAAATTCGTGTTTAAGCACAAGCATATGCCCTGTTGAAGGGACTCCTGAAATGTTCAGGAAGCTCACAGTCCTTGCCAGCCTGAGTTCCTTGGAAGCTCTAGCCTGGCTGTTAAGGATAATGATGATGAGGGTTTCTAAGTATTAGAGGTGATGACCCCTTTGGATCTCAGCCGCAGCAGTGCACTCTGCTGGGAATAACGCGGTGAAGTTGCTTAATACCTTTTCCCATTCCCATAAAAACTTGGAACTGGATTCTGAACCATGAAGTCTGGAGAATTTAGCATTGATTGGATCATAGGAAATCTCTGAGCTTAGCATTCTACTTCCTAAAGGCCAAGGCAGATTCATAAATGTCACAAAATTAGAGGAAACTTGAATATCTCGTCCCACGTTCTCATTTGGAGATGAGAAACGGTCCCAGAGGTAAAGTGTCTCATCTCAGGTCAGGGCAAGGAGTTTTTCCAACTCCAGTGGAAAAACACTTTTTAAAACACCCAATGAATTCTGTTACAACTGGCCCTTTGCCTCTCACCGCCCTTAGTGTAAGGGCCTGACAATTAGCTTTTTTGATTGTGATGTAAATGTTTAACATTAAGCTTTTGATTATCAAGCCGTCCATTTCAAAGACATCCTTCTGGGATAAACATGTTGCTAGCTACACAGCTACTTAAAGATCCAACAGCCTCATTGAAGTCCCCAGTTGGAAAGCCCTGTGTGAGCTAGATAGCTGGCCACTTGAGTGACCCCACTTTTCCCTTCTTGGGCTTTAATTACCAGTCTTATGTTTTAAATTCATCGATAAAGAGTAAACCTGTGAAACCCTAGCCACCCCACGCTCAACCCCAGTACAGGCAGAACCCCAGGTCCTCACGCTACCTGCACCCTCGTGCTGTGTGTATCCTCCAGGACCTGTGAGTGATAAATACTGGTTTGTTTTGTTTTGTTTTTTTACAAAAGTTCCTAATGGTTGATGACATAAAACTCATATTTTTTATGGCAAGATGAGAAAATTTAAAAATTTTTCTTTGTCAGAGTTCCTGTCGTGGCTCAGTGGCTAACGAATCCGACTAGGAACCATGAGGTTGCAGGTTCGATCCCTGGCCTTGCTCAGTGGGTTAAGGATCCGGCGTTGCCGTGAGCTGTGGTGTAGGTTGCAGATGCAGCTCGGATCCCGCATTGCTGTGGCTGTGGCGAAGGCTGGCAGCTGCTACAGCTCCTGTTAGACCCCTAGCCTGGGAACCTCCGCATGCTGCGCGTGTGGCCCTAGATAAGGCAAAAAAAAAAAAAATTTCTTTGTCGCTTTGGGCCTCCTCCCTCCCCTTTAGTGTGTATTGTGCATCCACATTATCCAAACGTCCTTAGGAGATATCCTTCCTTTTTAATCTTGTAAGAGGCCCACTATGAGCTATGACCCACTGTTCACTTTGTAAGGGTAGATCTGTAAACTGTCAATAATAAGTCATTTGACATAAAAAATCCTTTGTCTCAAAAATTTATATAAACCGTGCCTTGACCCTCTAACCAGCAAAACAGTCCTCAGAGCTTTCTGAAAGACTGTCTCCCAGGTTATAATCCTCACTTTGGCTGAAATAAAATTTCCATTTCTTTTTGGATCGACTATTGATTAATTTTTCATCAACATGGTTGTTACTGAAGTGCGTTTTGTGATCATAGTAAGAGCCACAAGGGCCTGTCCAGCCAACAGCCTTGACTCCTATTTGGGAAATGTCTGTGGGGGGCCGCCACAAAGTGGTACAGGCCAGGCGAGTGCCCCCAGGCATCCTCGGGTGATAGCGTCACTGATAGGCTGAGACCATCAGGAAGCACCACCCCAATTCAATTCTTGAGTTCTTCATAACACATTAGAACTAAGACATTTAGTCTAACATTGAGAGCTTGGCACCAACTCTGAGAGGACTGAAGGGAGGTAGTTAGCATTTTAACTGAGCTTCAATTGAAATTAGGGGTACTCACCACCACACCCTCTGTCTGCATACCCCAAACCATTAAGTACAGAGCAGCCACGGAGCAGAAAGGATTCCTCAGCAGGGAAAGGGGAATTAGTGGTGGCAGAGAAAGGACAGAGCTTCTTTTCAAGAAGCTTTGCTTTTTTTTCTGGACATTCCAGGGCTGAGTACTGGATCATCAGTCAGGGTCGACTGAGGCCATCATTTGCCCTGGTCCTGAGCTGTTTTATCCTCAAGGCTGTTAAATGCTGAGAAGGTGTGAGCTTCATTATTAACTATACTCCAGAAGATGAGACCCGTGGGTTCCACTGACTCTGAGGATCTCCCTCCTGTATTAATACTCACCTTAGAGCCCTGGGATTTCTCTGGTGAAAAGCAATTCTTGGAAATTCACAGAAGGCAGTTGTGACAACCAGCAAATTTGGTGAGGCTGTCTTTTTAGTCTTCCAGATTTCTCTATCTCAAGTGCTTTTTTTTCTAAACACCATAATTCTATAATCCTTTTCAGAACACTGTATTTTATTTGTTTCTTTTGTCCTTTTGTTGTTGCTATTTTTGGGGAAGAAGTGCTTTTCTTTCTTTTCTTTTCTTTTTTTTTGGCTTTTTAGGACCACACCATGGCATATGGAGGTTCCCAGGCGAGGGTCAAATCAGAGGTGTGGCTGCCAGCCACAGCCACAGCCATAGTGATGCAGGATCCAAGCCGCGTCTGCGACCTACACCACAGCTCATGGTAGTTCCGTATCCTTAACCCACTGAACAAGGCCAGGGATCGAACCCACAACCTCATGTTTCCTAGTCAGATTCGTTTCTGCTGCGCCACAGCAGGAACTCCTGGGAAGAAGTGCTTTTAAAGAAAAAACAATACCCAGACTTCCAAATACCTGATAATACCCCTAAAAAGATAAAGATTCAGGTTACCTAATTCAATCTTCCCATTTGCTGAGATTTACTCTGTAGTTTTCCAGATTATAGTATTTGAGGACATTTACTAATCGCATCTTCCTCTGAAAGTTCCCTTTTCTGATTTATGGCTTATTCTACAGAACCCCAAATGTTTATCCACAACTTCCCCACCCAGTCATTAGAGAAAGGAGTGTTCAGATGTATTGGTAACAGTCATCTCAGTGCCAGTGAAACCAGAAGAAGGCTTGAAAAAGTAATCTCAGGTTATGAAAAGGTGTTGTCTTTCTCTGGGTGTGTAGGAGCTAGAACCTTATTATTATTATTTTGTAAATAGATTTTTTATTTTCCGTATCTAGTTTCCTTGTGAAAGGAAACTCCCACATTATTATAGTTCCTGAAATTGAGACAACTGAGCCTCTTACTTAGAAATTGTCCATACATGATTCCAAAGCAATCATAAACAAATCCCTTGTTATTGATTATTTTAAGCTGTCCTTCACCTTGACAAGAATTTAAGAGCGATGTGTACCCACATGGTTCTTGTACTTCACTCCTCAAGTGGCTGGTACAAACTTTATGGGTGAGAGGAGGAAAGCTCTCCACCATGGGGGAGGGGTGTAATGGGAGCATAATTTATACAATAAGAAAACTGTGTTCTGCAGTCACAATGTCTTCATGGAGACAAAGGGGCAAAACAAGTGATTCCTGAAGTTCCTTGAGGTACAGATTCCATTTTTACTGTAATTATAACAACATTCAGATGATGTAAAGTCACATGTGTGCGTATAAGCACAGACAAGTTAAATCCTGGTAGTACATGTGGTCTGAGTGCAGTTATTAATATCTCTGCTCACTAGAGTTAATAACCAATATGAAGGTTCTCTGGAGAATGAGGTATTAGTAACAGTGACAAAAAATAAGCATCCCCGCTACTGATAGAGGCTGGCACCATCAGGATGCTTTAAATGCTGGGAGGCCTGAGGACAATTTCATACATATTAGTTGGTAACAGTACTTGGCCATTGTTTGCTGTAAAAAAGAAAAGCAGAAAAGAAGGGAAAGAGGGAGGAAGAGAGAATACGTATATGGCACATGTAAAAAATCCATGCTCTATTTCAGGGATAAGTATTATAGTCTATACTCCAGTTACCATGTTATCCACTGTAAATTTAGTAACATTTTCCTTTGAAAACATAAAAAAACCCTGGAAATAACTCCTTCTTTGTAATTTTATTTTACAAGGTGCCAGTGTGGCCATGGGCCCATTAGCAGATAAGGAAGGAGTCAAGTGTGAAGAGTCAAGGTTTCCTATGCTGGGAATTCCAGGTACCTGAAAGAACTGTGACAGTTGCAAAGCCAGATTCCAGTGGTGATTTAAGGGTTCCTTTTCCCCGAAAAGACACTAAAGGTAACAGCAACAGGGCAGGAAGTGGCTAAGATAAAAAAGCTGAGTTTAGTACCTCTCTGGCTTTGGTAGCCAATGTTACTAGACCTGTGGTATCAAGCATCAGGAAGGAAACACAATACAAAGCAGAGCCATCTTAATCATTTTTAGACTGGCATTTCTAAAAGGGTTAAGGAGTTCCCGCTGTGGGGCGGGGGGTTAATGATCCAGCTTGTCTCTGTGGTGGTGCCAGTTCAATCCCCAGCCTGGTGCAGTGGGTGAAGGGTATGGTATAGCTGCAGCTGTAATGTAGGTCACAGCTGCAGCTTGGATTTAGTCCCTGGCCTGGGAACTTCCATATGCTATGGGTGCTGCCGAAAAAGAGAGAGAGAGAAAAAGAAAGAAAGAAAAAAGGGTTAAGAAGCTATCTGCTCTGTCTGTTCCATCTGCTCAGATGTTCACCTAAAACCATCTGTGCTGTGATCATTAATTTTCTTTAACCATCATAGATTTCACTTACCAATACTAAAAAAAAAGTAAAAGAGAGACATACTTAGTCTATAGAATTTTGTATTCCAAATCATGTCCACCATATTAAGAAAAGGAAAATATCCATTTTCAGTACCATTATTCATCATCAGAGGCACTCCAGTTAGAGAAACAATCCTTTTAAAAGTCTTAGTGATTAAAGGTTTCAATGACAATTCATCAGTAGGCAGAAGTTTGCTATTTATTTCACCTTGGAAGAACACTGAAAGAAAAAGGCAGGGAATGTAGGCATTGTGGAAGAACTTTCCTTTACATAGCTGGCCACATGTGGCTTTAACAGCTGGAAGGAAAACTGGCTGGGGCTAAGGTTACATATTTCTGTTCAGTAAGGGTATCCGTGGTGGTAACTCTCATGATGACGGTAGTCATCCTGGTAACCATCCTGGTATCCTTGATGGTAACTATGGTAACCATAGCCTGCATACTCATCTTCTGGGCAGCGCATCCCCAGTGACTGCTGAATGGCCATTTCCTGCCTCCGGAGTTGCATTGAATCAATTAAATCATACACAATCACCATGGACCACATTGGGGAAGGATACCAGGATTTCACATTTCCATCTTTTCCAACAAGAAGCATGGAGAAGTACTCTGGGCTCACTTGAAAATAGTTACGTATGTCCTTCACCAAATGGGCTGGTACGTCTTCTCGCTCCACAACAGAACTCCCTAGAATAGGATTGGAAAAATTTTTAGTGGATTAAAGAGGCAACACTCAGGAAAACATCAAAGTGAGAAAAAAAAAAATCACTGTGAGAATAAAGAGAGGACCCGGGAGTCTGTTCTCTTTAGCTCAAAAATCTAATCAAAGAAGTTTGCTAGGTTTTCTACTAGAAATGTCCGTGCTGTTCTACAACATCATTAGTGTCAAACTTTGGGGCACATAGGAGTGCTACAAAATATAAAGCCAGTCCTGGGAGTTCCTACTGTGGCTCAGCGGGTTACAAACCCGACTAGAGGATGCTAGTTCGATCCCTGGCCTCGCCCAGTGGGTTAAGGGTGTGTTGCTACAAGCTGTGGCGTAGGTTGCAGATGTGGTTTGGGTCTGCCATTGCTGTGGCTGTGGTGTAGGCCAGCAGCTGCAGCTTCCATTCAACCCCTAGCCTGGGAACTTCCATATGCCACAAATGCAGCCCTAAAAATCAAAAACAAAACAAAACAAGACTATATATACATATATATACATACATATATATATATATATAGCCAGTCCCTTCATTTAATCCTGGCAAGATTAACTACTTTAAAATTTGTCACTAACAAACATTGGATAGTTTATATTCCTAAGTTTATTTCCAATTAGCTTAGTTTCTTCTTTGAAGTTACAATTTTCCTTTTAATGCTGTTATCTTTATAACAAAAATCTTATTTCATTGCCAAAGGTGAAAAATGCCAATTATCTATACGCTAGATGAATGTATTTAAACTGTTATGGTCAGTGAAAAGAAGAAAGGGAAATGGGCAAGGGTGCTGACATTTTCTGGGCATCTTCTCTGTCCAGCGTTTGTGTCAGTGATTTTATACACATATCTTAGGTAAGGCTTGATCTGGGAAGGAAGGAGTGGATTTACGTTCTGAAATTTTTAGTCACTGGTCATTTTCTTTCAGCTTCTCTGAGACTTTTAGTAAATGCCCTCATCAGTTGAAAGGGAATCAGTGAGATATGACCTTTGTACCTCATAAAACTATTGTGAGTATTAAATGTGATAACAGGAATTCCTATCGTAGCTTGCAGAAATGAATCTGACTAGTGTCCATGAGGACGCAGGTTCAATCCCTGGCCTTGATCAGTGGGTTAAGGATCCGGTGTTGCCATGAGATGGTATAGGTCGCAGATGCGGCTCGGATCTGGCATTGCTGTGGATGTGGTGCAGGCCAGCGGCTACAGCCATAGCCTGGGGAACCTCCATATGCCATGGGTGCGGCCCTAGAAAGACAAAAAATAAAAATAAAAAAATAAATGAGATACGTAGATGAAAATGAATTATAAACCAATAATGCCCCATACAAAAAAGAATTACGTATATCAGTTAAGAAAATGCATATTTTTGCTGTCACTTATAAATGATTTTTTATTAAAAAATAATATTAATGCCTATACTCCTCTTCCCCTTCTACATGCATCCTATTCTCACACACACACACACACACACATACACACACACACACGCAAATACACGAGAAGGGAGGGTTTAGTGAACTTTCTTCATGTGAGGGGTACACACAGTGCTTACATATAGCTTAATACAATTTAACTGAATTTATCAGTGGTTCATACTTTTTTAAGTAGTAACACTTTACCATTAATTGGGAACAGTTCTAAAACTCCGCCTACTTCCTCTCCGACACCTAAAAGCTTCAGTATAGTTATGTGGCGCAGACCTAGGAGAAAAAAGAAAGCCGTAATCCGTTGTCTTCTTTTACTTCCAAGACTGGATGTCTCTAAAAAGAATGTAGTATGTAACCTGATTAGGTGAAATAATTCGCTGGATAAAGGTTTTCCTTAAGAAAAGTATTCAAATACTTAAAAAAGACCTTGAAAAAGACCAGTTGCAGATTTTACGATTAACAACAGGGCCAGATGTAGTTTTGTTTTATTTTTATAGACTGAAGAAGAATTTGCTCTTAAACTGTGATTCTCACCCTAGTAAATGACAAAACAAAAATGAAGCCATTGGAACTTTAAAATAGCCGAGATGATCCAAGCCAATTAGCATTCTAGAAAAAAAAAAAAAATCATGCCCGAAGTAGTAACAGTTTATGTGGATAATTTAACTTTCTCTCAAAGAAAAGACTACACACCCCAGCCATTGTGATTGTTTAAGAAATCATTCTGGCTTCCTTGCACAAAAGTTTGTCAGCTTAAAGGGCGGGTTCTTATCACTTATTTAGATGACTCAAAGGCACAGCGCTTAGGCAGGCACAGCTTGCTTCCCACCCTCAGCTAAAGTTTCAGGAAAGGAGAGAAGGTCATGCCTTGGTAGCTTGTTGGAATTCTTTTGAAGAGGAAGCACACATGAAAAGATTCAGGAGAAAGAACACAGAAGTACAGGGGGGCTGTCGGTTCATCCTATCAAGATTTCATCGGTAGTAACTTGGAACTACTACAGTTGAATGTTGAGGGTGTTGTCCAGGGGAGAAAATTGAAAGCCACCACGAAGGGCTCTTTTAAGGAAGAGCTGAAATCCAGGCAAAACGCTCTTTCAAACAAATGTTGTGCCCTTTATCTTCTCCCAGAGTAGTGAAGCATTTTTCGTTCTACATGTCGTTGAGTCACGTTTTCAAAAGAGAAGATCATGAATTTAGTTATTCCTGGAAAACATGACTTGTTCACATTTCCTGTCTATTACAAAAGAGTTTGACTTCAGGTCTGTGTGCAGAGATTCAAGATTAAACACTACTTAATAAGCTACTGTGAAGACATCTTTAGAAAATTAAAAACCATGATTTTGTTGACCCTTATTGTGGAGGTTTATTAACTGCTCTAAGAACTTCCATCCTACCCAGCACTATTTGTGGCTATAAATAAATTATTCTTAACACTGGCACAATCAAATCGTACATATGTCGATATAAATTCTTAAGGCATTAACTTTCATGACAGGAGTATAAATAAAAACACAAATTTTCTAATTGTTCTTCTGTTATGAGCTTGTTTTCTGCCTTCTTTTGAGTTATTATTTCAAACCTTAAAATTGAAGTGCATTGGGAGTTCCCGTTGTGGCGCAGCGGAAATAAATCTGACCAGTATCCATGAGGATGCGGGTTCGATCCCTGGCCTCTCTCAGTGGGCTGTGGCTCTAGTGTAGTCTGGCAGCTGCAGCTCCGATTCAACCCCTAGCCTGGGAACTTCCATATGCCGCAGGTACAGCCCTAAAAAGCAAAAAAAAAAAAAAAAAATTGTATTTGTAATTTACAGGTACTGGGTCATAACAAGGGCCCCGGCTCTGTTAATACTTTAACAAAATTTATACCCACTCCCCTATCTTTTATAGGTCAAACACAGTTTTAAAATAATAAATAATTCTTCTTCCTAATAAAAGCATCAAAATAACAGTGATTCATCTAGGTCCAATTATGATTTTTATTTTATTTTATTTTATTTTATTTTTTGTCTTTTTGCCTTATCTAGGGCCGCGCCCGCGGCATATGGAGGTTCCCAGGCTAGGGGTCTAACAGAAGCTGTAGCTGCCGGCCTACGCCACAGCCACAGCAACGCAGGATCCGAGCCGCGTCTGCAACCTACAACACAGCTCATGGCAACGCCGGATCCTTAACCCACTGTGCAAGGCCAGGGATCGAACCCGCAACCTCATGGTTCTTAGTCAGATTCGTTAACCACTGAGCCACGAAGGGAACTCCGAGGTCCAATTATGATTTTTAAAATCTGTGGCCCCTAGCTACTTTATCTCCCTTCTAATGACTCTCTCAAAATTCTTCCTCTGCAGTGGTATATTTTAAATTTCAGTTGTGATTTCCACTTTTGAAATCGCCATTATCTCTTTGGTTCACTGCTGAACTTGGTAGTAAGTTCTATGTATTGTGCATTCCTTTCCATATGTCCATATTCAAAATAATATTAGCTCTTTCAGGTCATTAGGATAATAACGTTTGGTAAGGAAAGCATTTACAAAACACTGAGTAATTCATTGCAAACAATAATAGTAATAATAAACTCTGTTTCTCTTTGACTGGCTTGTCTTAAAATATAAGGGTTTTTTTTTGTTTTGTTTATTGTTTTTTAACAGACCTTGTTGTCTTTTTGGTGCCCAGTTGTAGATCGAAATCCTTTCTAAGGGCATGGCAACATAGTATAGTATGCTTAGATTCAGACATTAATTCCCGAAGCCATTCATGTTTTACAAAAGACATTTAATCTATGGAGAAGTACTCAGTGTTAGTACCTAAGTATCACCTAAGTAAATGATGATACCTGAGTTTTATGATCTTGAGATATGATTTTAAAAAGCAAGCAAGGGAGTTCCCGTCGTGGCTCAGTGGTTAACGAATCCAACTAGGAACCATGAGGTTGTGGGTTCGATCCCTGGCCTTGCTCAGTGGGTTAAGGATCCGGCGTTGCCGTGAGCTGTGGTGTAGGTCGCAGACGCGGCTCGGAACCCGCGTTGCTGTGGCTGTGGCGAAGGCCAGCGGCTACAGCTCCTGTTAGACCCCTAGCCTGGGAACCTCCATATGCCGCAGGTGTGGCCCTAGATAAAGGCAAAACGACAAAAAAATAAATAAAATAAAAATAAAAAGCAAGCAAGAAGACACCTAACACAGATCTCTGAAGGGAAAGCAGCAGCTATTTTCAAACACTTCATCAAAGAACCTGAGAGGGAAGAATATTGAGAGAAAAGGAAAACAGACTCCAGTTGACTAAGGCTCCGGTCTGAAAGCAACTTTCTACTCAATATAACTGAGTAAGAGTCTGGGAATCTACAGTCTGGCCTGGGGAATATTTGGATGACCTAAGCTTCTATGTCCCACTTTAGAACTGACCGGGAAGAGAGTGGTATGGGAAAGCAGCGATGATGAGGCTTCCCACTCACCAAAATTGCATGCCTGACCACTGAGGGCAGAGAGCTGCTGTGAATAGGCCCAGTCTTCATCATTAGGAGCGGAGATCACCAGCAGCCGCCTCCTCCATCGGAACCTGGAAAAGAGGCAGAAGGCTACAGTTACCGCTTCCAACAGTAGGTGCCAGCATGGAAAAGCAGAGTAACTTTGGCTGTCATTTTTTTTCCTGTGCCCAGAATAAAAAAAGCAGTGACCCTTGGAAATATGTCATAGCTTCTCAAAGCCTGACATTAAGCTGCATTACCACATTTCTTGCACTTTTTCTCTTGTAACTTCACAGTCTGGTACGGTGGCATTTGCATGATGTGTCAGGCATGAGTCTGGTCACCATGCCGGATGAGGTCACTCAGGGAGAGATGAAGCTCTCAGATGCAATGAAAACTGGCCGATGTTGTACAATAAATTATATTAACAGAAATAAGGGAATCAGAAAAGAACCGAAGGAAACTCAAGTTCTGGTAGAGTTCCCTAGGGTTTGGTGGGGGTGGGGGTTGTCACAAAATGAATATAAGGACAGGAAATAACAAAAAAAAAAGAAAACGGAACTGAATTTTAAGTAGATGATAGTGACAGGAAGAAAGAAAATGGGAAAGTGTCTCAGAGGGTCAAGGAGGGTTCCTGGGAAAACAAAGTCCTATGTACCTTTCTCAGTAGCCAGTGGTTCTTCCAGAGGCAAAAACTAGTTCTAAAATGATGGTAAGAACCACCACTTACAGAGTACCCCTATGAAGTGGAAGGGAGCTAAACCTAGAGCCATAGGATTTTAGAATATATATATAGTAAACTTTTCTGCTCTTAGAGCTCCAACACAGTAGGGCAGTGGAAAGAGCTTTTGTCTTTTAGCTGAGAAGACTGAGTCCACATTTTGTCACTGCTACTTTTTGGGTTCCTTGAGCATATCACTCAGTTCATCTAAGTCACATTTCCCCCCTTATCTCTAGAATCAAAAAAGAGCATCTATTCAAAGAGATGTTATAAGAATTAAACTCTAAGAGCCATCAATGTAAGTCATCAATGTGATGGCATGAATATAGATCCTGTCTTAATCTGCAGGCGTCTAGATTTAAAACTTTGCCCTACCGATGGATAATTTCCATTAATAGACTTTGGACATTATCTGTTATGATGCCATATGATAACTGATTTAATCCTTATGTTGGTGTGTCTCTCCTTTTTTTTTTTTTGGCTGCACCTGAGGCATACAGAGGTTCTCCAGCCAGGGATCTGGCCTGAGCCACAGCAGTGACAATGCTGGATCCTTAACCACCAGACCACCAGGGAACTCTTATGCATCATTTTATAGCTCACTTTCACCGACACAATATTTGTTCCACACTAGAGTTCAGTGAGGGTATGGCTTGTTTTCCCCACTTTACAGATAACAAAACTTGCTAGCCAGAAAATCTGAGGTGGCACCGAAATACAGATTTCTCTGGCCCTTGGTTCAGTCCTTTCCCTAGTCCACCCTGCTCAGAGGGGCTGATGCTTGGCTGGTGCTGTCAGGGCCCCTAAGAGGAAGTGAAGGAGAGAGGGTGTGAACCGAAGGGCCAGCTGAATGCCTTTGTCTTGAGTTCCACCTTCACTGGGAAAAGGGGTTTTGCTTTCTGCCTTCAGTGCTGGTGACTGTGGGGTGTTAGTACATTCACCGAGTTGGAAGCCAGTTGATTTTATTCATGGCTTCCCTCCCTGTGCCCCTTCTAGCCTCAGAAAGAACATGAGAGTTTTCAGTCCCAAAGAAAATGGCCTCTTGGGGGAATAGTGGTTTGGGTGAATGAGAGAAAATGATAGTCTGATGAAATACAACCTCTGAATGGGCGCCTGTAGCAAGGCTTGCCAAGAATTGCTTGCTGTGACATTACATTAGCTTCCTCCGCTTGTTTTCCTTCAAAGGGAAAGAAAAACTAAAATCTCCACTGAGGATAGGAAGATGAATATGTTTGGCACAAAGGAGGGGAGAGGAGAGTCTGAGACCGTCCAAGGTTTCCCGGGAAAGGGAGCAGCGACTGCTTCGGATCACAGAAACGGTCTCCTGTGTTTTTCCTGCTTCCTTAGGAGGCATGCCAGACCAGCTCTGACCCCCCAGCCAGCACCCACACCAGGCCAGCCTTCCTGGCCCCACACCAGGCTACAGGGTATCCTGGAGGGAGCTATTTTGGGTGAGGTATATTTTGACTTGTTTACCTGTGTGTACCACTGAATACTGTCGGATTGGAGAGGGATGGGGTGGGAGACTCCCTTCACAGACACAACCAAGAGAAGGGCCCTAAGTAATGATTCCTTATCCCACAGTCCTTCACGTTAAGATAGAAGGCCCCAGCTCACAGCACCAAAGGAACCACCTTCTGTGGGAAGTAACAAGAGATGGGAATGTGGCCCAGAGGCTTATTTTGGACAGATTGTTTTTCTGACACTTAAGCTTGTCGGTAAATAAAAATTCTACAAGCTATGCGTATGTTTGCTTCTCATAACTGGCCTTCCCAAATTAGCATGCATTCGCCCACTCTTTGGGACTTCTGTCTCAGAGAAAGGTAATTATAGCCTGAACCAGATGAGTGTCACTAAAGACTAGACTGGCTTCAGAGTTTCGTCAGCTGAAACCAGGCTGTATAGACCCACCAACAGCTCAGCAAGTTTGAAGGAAAATTCCCATTTGGACACCAGATTATTTATAGAACTCTTATTTAGGGGAAAAATTTTTTTTTCAGTTCCCTTTGCCTGGGTTTCAATTCTGAAGGTGTTTATTAAATCTCCTCTTAGCTCTCCTTTGATGAGAAAGTTCTCTAACTAGCACCTGAATAACTGGTCCTAATACTGCTAATAGCCAACAATTATTGATGACTTGCTTTGTATTGGGTTCTAGGCTGTTATTACCTTTAACATTAAATTTACCTTTCATAACAATCTTAACAATAGATAAACTTATTATTCCCATTTTGCCAATGAAAAAAACTAAAGCCCAAAGAGATTAAGCAATTAGCCCAAGGTCACACAGCTAATAAGTGGAGAAACCAGGAATCAACTTCAGGGCTGTCCTACTCATGCCCTTAAGTAACACGCTATTTCATTTTAATTTTTATGATTTATGATAATTATAGCACAATGATTTCATGAATTGTGACAAGTCATACATAGCTATAGGACATCTAAATTATAATTGTATGCCATTCTGAATAGCCATAAGAAATGTATGTTCCTGGAGTTCCCATCATGGCGCAGTGGTTAACGAATCCAACTAGGAACCATGAGGTTGCGGGTTCGATCCCTGGCCTTGCTCAGTGGGTTAACAATCCGGCGTTGCTGTGAGCTGTGGGGTAGGTCACAGACAGGGCTCGGAACCCGCGTTGCTGTGGCTGCAGCATAGGCCAGCGGCTACATCTCCGATTAGACCCCTAGCCTGGGAACCTCCACATGCCATGGGTGTGGCCCTAAAATGACAAAAGGCAAAAAAAAAAGAAATGTATGTTCCTGAAATAGTAATAAATATAAAAGCCCATAGGCTCTTACATTGGAAGGAAAACACATTTGCATATTACCATATGGCCCTATGCCTATGCAGTTCAAAAGACTTTATAGCATAATGGCAAAATATAGCATCGGAAATGCAAATTCAAATCAGTGACCAACCTGAATGAGCATCACAAGCTTTGTGAGTGAACAAAGTGAGATAATGTCAGCTCTCCCTTTCAAGTTTTGAAACCCATGATACTGTGATTATAAAAAGACATTCTGTCTGAAAATGGTGAGAATAATCCCTCAGGATGTCTGTAGTTGCAGGTCTCATGGCTCACCCAAATCCTTAGTTATAAATAATATCAATGAACTGGAGGGTAACTGCTTTAGAGATCAGGCTATCTGAATTTAACGGGTTGGTTCAGAAAGTATGCATCTTTAAGCCCCAGAAGATTTAGAATTAAGAAGAGGAAGTTTGCAAAAGAATCAAAATCATGATAGTAATATACATTTCTAAGAAGGATCCTGGTTTTCTTTATATAATTTATGTTCTTATAAAACTTAAGAGAATTTGGCTTAATGATAACCTTGAAACACCAAACTAGAAAGTGTAATTGAGTAACTGGTTAGATGTATGGTTTTAGGTTGAAATCTTACTAAGCATAGGCAGTTATTGGAACACAGAAAACTTTAGATTCATTGTATTTATAGGATTAACTTATTAAATTTATGGATCATTTAAGTACTCAGAAAAGCTTTGTTTGCTTATTTCAAGCAATTGAAAGAAATATATTAAATGTAAAATGGCTGTTTGACATAATGATATTGTTTCATTACTGAGTTTATAAGTGAGACCAAACATTCAAAGCCCTTTAAAAGTGATAGTTAAAATCTGCTAGGTTATAAATAGGATGATAAGATTTAAAAGCCTAACTTAAAAGTTTAAAAGAAAACTAAGGTCTTGAATTTATAACTTGAATATATTTAGCACTAATTGTTAAAAATCAAAAGTAAACTTTTAAAGAATCTTTTCTGCCTGGAAAATAAAAAGGAGAAAAAGGTAAAAAGAAGTAGAGAAGGGAAAGGAAGTGCGGGGGAGGGGAAGAAAATACCTTAAGGGCAACAACAAGCTCTTATCATCAGTCTTCTAAATCAATGCCATGTTCAAGGATGACCTTGGACTAGAAGTTGCTGCCCCCAGAACTGGACAAGAAGCCATTTGCCCAGGAGAGCCCTAGAGCCCTTTCTCAGCCTGAAAACTGATTTGAGTCCTTATGGAGACACGTATCTTTCATCTCCTTTCCAGGTATCTGCACTGCAGTGAAAATCTGGATGAAGGAAGAACCTCAGGTTACTTTCGGCTCTGAAATCCTGTGGTTTTAGGAGTATCTTTCTTCACTTCAAACTCTGGTCCTCTGGGTTCACACTAAAAATAAATTCACATTATATTTTCAAAAGTATTAGAATAAGAGCATGGACTTTGGGAGCCAGATTATTCTGTGAGCACTAAATTCTAGAACTGACACTAGCTCGGTGATGAGAGAAAGTTATTTAGTCTCTATTAGTGTCAACTGTTTTATCTGTGACACCAACAACAGTTACAGTACTGACTCATGGGACTGTTGTGAAGATTTGACTCTGAAGGGAATATGAAGTGCTTGGCACAGAGGTGAGCACACAAAAGATGATTATGGCAGCCCTGAGATGGAGGTAGGACTACTTGCTATTGTTATTCTCATGAGTGAGAGATTTTTAAGGCAGGTTGATTGAGAGGCAGGAGGCAACATACCCAGGAAATTGCAAACGGAAAACTTGTATGAATGGTTAAGCCCTATGCTCTTTATACATCATGATGTTCTCTCCCAAGAGACCCAAGCCTCCTGAATCTACAGGAATTCAGATTATCCATTTACTAATCATGGAAATCTTGATGTTGTGCGTGAAATTTTCTTCAGCTTTGCACCTATTCAGGTCCCAAAGATTTGTAGAATTTTTATTCAACATGGAGGAAGGGATGGAGAAGGGAAGAAGTGAAGAGATTTCTTTCCTACACTCTTTTTTGTGTATGTACCAGAGTTTCTCTTTTCAATAAACCATGCTTTCTGAGGAATCAGGGAGCTGGGTCAAGAGGCTTTCTCCTTTCAAAGTCTTAGTGGAATTTTTGACCTCTGAAGAATTGATGAAAGCAGAAACTGAAGCACAGTGTTCCAAATCCTGATTGGAACTAAAAGAGACCCAATAAAAATGTAAAATAAAAGTATACAAAGTCCTCTAAATTGATGAACTGAATAAATTAACCCCCATAGAAAGTCAGAATTTTGTATCTGTGCCCCCAAAAAAGGAGCATAAAAGGGAGAAAAGACCTATCCAAAGCCAACAAGGAGTTCCCTGATGGCTCAGCAGGTTAAGGATCCAGTGCTGTCACTGCTGTGGCTCCGGTTGTTGCTGTGGCTCAGGTCCGATCCCTGGCTCTGGAACTTCTGCCTGCCACAGGTGTGGCAAAAACAAAAACAAAGCTATCAAATCAAAACTCAAGCTTGGAGGTGATCCCAGCCAGCCTTACAACCAGAGCCACTTCCAAAAGGACAAGGCTAGTGGCCAGAGTACCATGAAATCGACAGACCTCTCACCAGAGAGGGTCACTCTGCACACATCTGCTCTGTGTTTGTTTGAGGTTTTCATTAGCTCACTCAGGACACACTCCCACCTGCCTCCTTGGGGTCTGCAGAGGTGATGTACCTGGATAGGAAGTTCTCCAGTGACTGCTTCTTATCTTCCTTGCAAACAATGCCCTCCTTCTTCTGCTTTTCCATGTCTTTGATTCGGGACTGGAAAGTATCGATCAAATCGAACACAGACTTCATGGCTATAGGCACCTCGTAATATTGCTGTTGAAGAAAAAATAGGAAATATGTAATGTATAAAGGTGTTTTTTTTCCCTCTGTCCAGAATTCTCCCCTGGGAGAATTCAGGGGAACTCCAGGGAAATCAGGCTGGAGAGCTCATTGATTTATCAACCCCCTTTTGCAGTAGGACCTCTGCTGTTTTGAGATTCTCACCCACAAAACGACCACTTTTACTTCCATGAGGATTTCTTTTTAACATCATTTCTCTCTCCCTCTCCCTCTCTCTCTCTCTTTGGCCTATGGCATGCAACAACTTGATGTGGGATCTCAGTTCCCAGACTAGGGATTGAACCCAGGCCTCAGTGGTGAAAGCTCCAACCGCAACCACTAGACCACCAGGGAACTCCCTTAACATCATACTTTTTATTGGACAATGCCTATGCCTTCCTCACCACACATATCCTAGGCTAATTACCCTATCTCTGGAACTAAGCTGGTTTCTGTTCACTACACGACTGGAGAGAAAGTCAGAAACAGTGTACCTAACACAAGAAACTAAAGGGAATAACATGTTAGAGTATCTGATCTGAGTAATAAAGGTAACCTTCCATCAGAAAGAGGCCTGCTTTGTGGTCATCAGGAATCTACATCTGATCGTGGCTCAGTGGTAATGACCGCAACTAGTATCCAGGAGGATATGGATTCGATCCCTGGCCTCACTCAGTGGGTTAAGGATCCAGCATTCCTGTGAGCTGTGGTGTAGGTTGTAGACTCAGCTCAGATCCTGCATTGCTGTGGCTGTGGTGTAGGCTGGCAGCTTCAGCTCCCATTCAACTACTAGCCTGGGAACTTCCATATGCCTCAAGTGTGGCCCTTAAAAAAAAAAAAAAAAAAGAATCTGCATAAACTCTTTGTGGTTCCCAGAGACAATTTTATTGAGTGAGCATTGCTTAAAATTAGGTTGTGTTTGCCTATGTATTCTCAGAAAGAAAAAAAAAAAAGTTGGAATCTAACTTGAGGATAGCAAAATTCAGTTTCTTGCATCAAAGCTGTCCGGACTTACAACAGCAACCTGAGAGGGATTGGGGGGCTGACTGAGCCTAATCAGCATAAGCTAGAGAGAGAAGGATGGGCATGTCCTGGAATTATGCCCTCAGTGGGAATTCAGTAAATCATGAAATGTGAAAGCTGGCAGATACCTTAGGGATCATCTAGTCCAACCTTTCACATTAGAAGTAGCACAACACAAATGCAGAATGGATTATTGAAGGGATCTATCTCCAGATCCAGAAAAATACTGTAGGTTGATTCAGCTATTCTAATAGCCCGGGCAGCATTTCTCTTAAGGATTTTCATGGGATCTGGAGCCAACCTGCATGGGTGTGAATTCCAACATTAACTAGGTGAATTTGGGCAAATTACTTTACTCTGGGTCTCTGTTTGTCTTCTGTGAAACAAAGGTTATGCTTGTTATTATCTTAGAGGTTTGAGATAAGGATTGTAAACATTTGAGATGAGTGCCTTGCATAATGAAAACACGCCATAAAGTTATTAGTATTACTACATAGCACAGTTTTTCATGGTTCAGAACATTTGTCCCTATCATAGGAAGAAAGTAGGTGTAAAAACCTACTGTCTTGCCCATGTTGTATCAGGAGGTAAACTTCTAGGCCCTTCCAAAGTAGGCCTATGTTAAATCTGGGTTTTCTGGAAACATAGGCCAAATATTCTTTTTATCAATGGAGCCTGGCACAGCATAGCTATTCAACAAGTGTCTGATAAATGCATAACTTTGATGTTACAGAAGAATTTAGTCTGAGTCAAGCTGGACCATAGAGGATTATCCAATCCAATATTTTCCATTGACCACATTTCTAGACACAGATTCTACAGGACAATGTGGACTCTTTGGACCACTGGAAACCCTTCCCATTTAGGAAATAATTAATGTGTCTTCATATGTACAACAGACTCGTTGACAAAAAACTGAGTTGTTCTCCTAAGGAAGGGAACGGAATCATTCAGAATAGGAACCAATACCTTGACCCTCAGGTCCACATCCGTGAGCACCATGAAGAAGTCATTGTAGGTCATTCCATACTCCTTCCTCAGCTCGCTGATGAGATGCTGGTCCACCAAGTCCTCATCATCCACCACACGCATGGGTTTCTCGTTGTCTTAAGGCAGATGAAATGTGAATAAATATGGGTGTGACAAAACAGTGGAAAATGAAAGGGTGGAGACTCCGAGCCTCCATCTTGAGTTAATTAGAACAGCTTTTGTTAGTTGCACATATTCGGCTGGCATTTTGTTTGAACAAAAGTTTCCAAAGTGGATAAATAAACATAGATACAACTGAATAAGTGAACTCATTTCGAAAGTCACTTTTCCAAAGATGATCAGGCCCCATGTTTGCCCACCCAGGTCATAGCGAACCAGTGAAGCTGCTGAGTCATCCTGGAAGAAGACTGTCAACTCGCCCGGGAATGAGTCGTCACCCTAGCTCACCAGGGGACCAGACTCAGATTCTTTGGTGGTTTTATTTCATTATGAAATTTATTTTAGTTTTAGTTATTTATTTGGTTAAGTCTAAAACCGGTATCTGTTCCTCCCTTTTATTAGAGAATCACTTTGGGACTCAGCGAACTATGTCATTGCTACAGAGGAAAATAAAAAGTCTATGTTCAGGGAGTTCCCATTGTGGCGCAGCGGTTAACGAATCAGACTGGGAACCATGAGGTTGCGGGTTTGATCCCTGGCCTTGCTCAGTGGGTTAACGATTCAGTGTTGCTGTGAGCTGTGGTGTAGTTTGCAGATGCAGCTCGGATCTGGCATTGCTGTAGTTGTGGCATAGGCCAGCAGCTGTAGCTCCTATTCGACCCCTAGCCTGGGAACCTCCATATGCCATGAATGCGGCCCTAAAAAAGCAAATTAAAAAAAAAAAGTCTATGTTCAAACCTGGTCATTTGGCTCCCCCCCCCAAAAAAAATTAAGCTATTCATAAAACAAATTTTGTGAGTGAATACAATTTCAAGCAAAACGTTACTAAATTCATGGAAGTTTTTAATGTTAGGTATTTTTCCAAACGTCAAGCCCTAAAAGCCACTCAGTTAATGGGAAGTATGAACCTGGAAAACTACTATGTCTGGAAAGCATTTTGCAAATGATAGGACAGATTTAGTTACTTCTTCTCTCCCATAAAGGTCAGTGTTCCCCTCAACTATATGTGTGTGTGTGTGTGTGTGTGTGTGTGTGTGTGTGTGTGTGTGTGTGTATATATATATATATATATATTTTTTTTTTTTTTTAGGGCCACATCCTCAGCATATGTCCCAGGCTAGGGGTTGAATCAGAGCTACAGCTGCTGGCCTACACCACAGCAATGCCAGATCCGAGCCGCATCTGCGACCTGCACCATAGCTCACGGCAACACCGGATCCCCAACGCATTGAGCGAAGCCAGGGATCAAATCTGCATCCTCATGGACACTAGTTAGGTTCCTTACTGCTGAGCCATGCTGGGAACTCCCCTACTAGCATTTTTACCTGCAAATTAATCCCCTGTATTTTTTTAAATGTGCAAAAATTAAAGTTGGCAAATATGTGATAATAGATCTATCACAGAAGGGAAACTATCAGTTATTATCAATACTATTACCCAATGACTAGTACTGCAATAGAAATAACCACAGTTTTGTAGATACAGAGGCTATACAGCTTGAGTACAACAGACTAGTACTCTTTTATTAATAAAGAGGGGACAGTTACAATTAAACTATTACTTTTGTTTATTTGATTAGGATTGCTGAAAGTATATAAACAAGGAGCTTGCTTCTCCCAGATCAGAATAAGAGGAGAAAGAATCTGTTTTCTTCCCCAAATTCATAACAGTTCTTCACACAAGTAGTCCCAAACCATGAGAGCTGAGAGCCTCCATGAAGACTAAGCACTGTCTGCAAAATAAAAAATGATATGCCTTACACATATAAACTATTTTTTTAATTGCACCTACAGCAGACGGAGGTTCCCAGGACAGGGATCCAACCCACTCCACAGCAGTGAACCAAGCCTCAGCAATGATAACACCAGACCCTCAACCCTCTGAGCCACCAGGGAACTCCTAAACTATTTTTAAATGTACATTTTTTGCTGTCATTAATAAAATATAAATTAATATAAAATTTTCTAAATCCATGCTGTTGGTTTTTGTTTAATATATCTCATTGAATAAAAACAGCCACTTGCAGAATAAAATGCATTTTACTCTTCGTTAAAAGGAAGTAAAGCAAAAGAAAATACATCTATATGGAAATATGCATAAGAAAAAGTCCAGAAGGACATACAGCTGATAACAGCGGTTGCCTCTGGGGAGTGAGAAGAGGCGAGGTAGAAACTTTCACTGTTTACTCTCTGTAAGTACATATTATTTAAATTTTAACAAGGAGCATACTTTACTTGTGATTAAAAACAACTACAATAATAAAGGAAATCATTAAAAAACTGATTTGTAAATGCCTTTAACAATTAATGTTCTGATTCTAGGACTTTACAAACCAGATTTTATCCCGAACCTAGCTATTTTCGATCGTTAACATACATTCATTTTTGCTTTTGCCACCAGTGTCCTGAGCTGATTCTGTGCTGGATGCTAGATTCAGAGATAAGTAACTTGGACAGAGTTCAAGCTCCTAATTAGACTCAAAATTAGAACATTAACATCTACCTAACAGATGAAGTCACGAAAACCACCGAGTGGCTGAGATGAAAGGCAACTGGAGATTATAGATTTAAAAAGTGGTCCCAAATCACCCTTCCCTATATTCTGCCCAGTAACTGTAGCTGCCCGTTATGGTGGATGAGTTGAATTCTTCTGCCTCTTAATTCTGAGCTCATCAAACAACTTGCTTTGGCCAGGGTAAGCCAATGTTCGCACAAGTGACACAAATGGAGGCTAGAAATGGGCTTGTACATTTGGGATTACCATTGCTTCGGCCACTACTGTGAGACTATGCCCATACTAGCCTTGTGAACAATAAGCCAAGCCAAGTTACTCTGGTCTCATCTCAGCCAGAGCCACCCCTTATCAACAACTGATAGTAAGTTGACCCGTAACATGTGTGAACCCAGCCAAGATCAGCAGAACTGCCTAGCCAAGCAGCAATTCACTGCAAACCCATGGACAAGCCTACCATGCCAAGCCTAAAATCAGCTGAACCTTTCAGACTTGTGACTAAATGAACGTTTAATGTCATAAACATGTGAGGTGTGTGGGTCTTTGCTACACAGCCTTATTGTGGCAGTAGATAACTGCTACAGATGTTATCTGGTCCAATCCAGTCACATTACCGAGGATGAAACTAAGGATGGTAGTAGACACGCTGGGTGTGCTGCCCAGATCCTACCTCCAGAGCTGAGGCTGCTGTGAAAGTTAGCAGCTGAATCCCTCTCTGAAAATTGCTCTCCTTAGAAAAAAACTGTTTTTCCCCAAGTCACACCCTTACAAGGAGAGCCCACCTTCAATGACTGCTGCAGTGGGGGAGGCAGTGGATATGAAAGCTGTCCTCCTTGCCTCAAGGTGAACAACTCTGAAGGGGTAGTTGCATTATATTCAGATGCTCCCTTTGTCATCTTGTATTCCTCAGGTTTATTCCTGACAGTATTCCCCATTAATCTCTTGCATGCAAATCAGAATCTCTTTCCCAGAGAACAAACCTATCACAGAAACTGCAAAGGCAGCAAACTGCTCAAGTTCATATTGCTAATTTATAAGTCAAGGAGGAGTTCCCTCGTGGCTCAGCAGGTTAAGGATGCAGTGTTGTCACTGAATCAGCTTGGATCACTGCTGTGGCATGGGTTCAATCCCTGGCCCAGGAACTTCTGCATGCCATGGTGTGGCCGTAAATAAATAAATAAATAAATAAATAAATAAAGTGAGGACCCAGGTAATACGACCTCATTCCCACCCCATGTTCTCACTACTTTGACAAAATACATCACACTCAAGGATAAAGAGGACCAGGATCAAGATTTAAACCAAGCTTTGTCCTACTAAGACATGGCAAAAAATCCAGCTTCATGGTCTGGATCCTCCTTTCAGTGGAAATATTTTCTGAAATTATTTGACAGAATTAAAAAATAATATATGAAGCATTTTGCACTCCCAGAAATATCTACATCTGTAGAAGAATCGACATCAGAAATGAATGTACTGAGAACATCTGCCAAAGAAGAACAATGAAAGCCCTGGTCGACACTGGATCCAACTGGAATGGGGAGCACTCTAGGACCAAACAGAGTCCACCTCTGGCTGAATTCTGAAGAGGGTACGCGTGAGGCCAGCCCCCATCTGCAGCTGCCTGCTCCCAGTGCAGTTTCTGTTCCACTCTGCATTCTGTCTAAATCAGGGCTGGGCGAACAAAAGGTTCTCTTCAGTCTGGGAAAAGCAATATAAATTTGGCAGCTTCTTACTAAGTTTATACAAGTCCTGCCAAACCTCTCTAAGTCCTTGTCAAGGGTGACAGGACTTAAAAGCAAACATTCTTTAGAACACATCCTATAAACTGTCCCCCTGGGTCTTGATCCAGCTGAAATTATTAACACGATTCAGAGATCCAAGCCTGTTTGGTGGGATTTGGCTATTCCGCACAACTGCCCCTGAACCTAAGATTTTTGAGGAGGAATGGGAGGAAGTGTGAACTCTGCTGTGTGCTGATGAGGAGCAAATCGTGTCTGATTTCCCATCCTTGAAGAAATCCAACTCCAAAAGTCAGTGTTAAATTCAGGTATTTCTGAATTCGTGTATTTGTTCATGTCTTTGTTCTTCCATGTCTGACTGTAGACAGAAATGACGCTGCAGAAAAATTCAGCTTCAATTAAAATTTATAGGAGTTCCCGTCGTGGCTCAGTGGTTAACGAATCCGACTAAGAACCATGAAGTTGCAGGTTCGATCCCTGGCCTTGCTCAGTGGATTAAGGATCCGGCGTTGCCGTGAGCTGTGGTGTAGGTTGCAGACGCGGCTCGGATCCCGCATTGCTGTGTCTGTGGCAAAGGCCGGCAGCTACAGCTCCTGTTAGACCCCTAGCGTGGGAACCTCCATCTGCTGCAGGTACGGCTCTACATAAGGCAAAAAGACAAAAAAAAAAAAAAATTTATAAAGCACCAGCTGTGTGCCAGGCAGTGTGTCTGAAGCCTCATCCTATGACTGCTGCATCTCTGTGATGTCCATGGTTTCTCTTCCTCCCATTCTCTTGACTCTAAATTCGAGCTCTCCTTTCATTCTGGCTTCTTCTTCCTGACCAAAATGTGGTGTCCCTCCCTTGGCCATGAGAGATGTGCTGCAGTTTCCCCTCTAGGGCCCGTGAGTAATAAACTCTGTTTTCCTTCAGCATTCTGGTCTCTTGAGAATGATTCACTATGCCGCACCACCATATCTTAAACTCTGTCCTGGAGTAATGTACAGCATAACTGAAACATATTCATAAGGCATTTAAAATATAACTGCCCTGCTCAAGAAGTCAGTACAGGCCAAAAGTCTCTTGGTTGTGCGCTGGATTCACCTGGAGCCAAAGGCTCCAATGAGGCTCAGTTGCTTTTATCTCAAGAATATTCACAGGATTGCTGAGCAGTGTGCAGTACATTATTTTAGTTAGGATAATCTTGGCTTCCAGTTATGGGATTTACCTCGTTTTGTTTGGAAAGGAATAAATTTAAATAACTTTGTCATCAATCCACTTGCTCCTATTTTACTCCGAGTGGGTGTTTGCCTGCCTAGCACCCCATTGTGGGATGAGTGAGTGGATTAAATGGATCGATGGGACTAACCTGGTCATGCCTGATCACAAAGCTGCTGCTCTCATCCAGTCCCTAAAAGGAGCAATTTGTCTCATCTATGAAGAATGTGTCCTGCCGGCTGCTTTTCTGCCCTGCAGACTGACTCTACTACACCTTAAAAGTTATTTAAAATTGATTTGAAAAATATATTTAGAAGTCTAGTGACTTCAGGAGTTTCCGTCGTGGCTCAGTGGAAATGAATCTGACTGGCATCCATGAGGACGGAGGTTTGATCCCTGGTTTTGCCTAGTGGGCAAGATAGATAGGTAGGTAGGTAGGTAGGTAGGTAGGTAGATAGATAGATAGATAGATAGATACATAGATAGATAGAAGGAAGGAAAGAAAGAGAAAGAGAAAAGGAGTGAGAGAAAGGAGGGAGGGAGGAAGGAAGGAAGGAAAGAGAAAGAAAGAGAAAAAGAAAGAAAGAAAGAGAGAAAGAGAAAGAAAGAAACCAACCTAGTGACTTCATGTGACTTACAAATAGTTTGAATTCTTTGTCCTGGGATTTGAAATACTCTAAGATTGGGTGCCAATCTATATTTCTAGCACCCCTTCCCTTCTACCCTACGCCCGACCTTCTGCTCTAGAGCAAACCTAGATGCAAAGCAGAATCACTTGAGCAATGTTTAAAAACCAGATTCCTGGGCCATCTCCAATCTGAGTCATTATTGTGGAGTGGGGAGGGGACCTGGGAGTCTGAATATTCATTCTAATTCACAAAGAATACCTATAAATTGAGATTGAAAAGACAACTCAATAGAAAAAAATGGGCAAAGGACACTTTAAACAAAGCAAGAGTGTTTCTGAAACATATAAAAAGATGTTCAATCTTACTCATAAAAGGAGAAATGTGGGAGTTTCTGTTGTGGCTCAGCAGTAATGAATCTGACTAGTATCCATGAGGACGCAGGTTCGATCCCTGGTCTTGCTTAGTGGGTTAAGGATCCGGTGTTCCCGTGAGCTGTGGTACAGTTGTAGACGTGGCTCAGATCTAGTTTTGCTGTGGCTGTGCTATAGGCCAGCAGCTGTAGCTCTGATTTGACCCCTAGCCTGGGAACTTCCATATGCCATGGGTGTGGCCCTAAAAAGCAAAAAAAAAAAAGGGAATTAAGACAAATTAAGATAATCTCTATATATACTCACAAGAAAAGATCTCTAGGAAAAAATTTAAGTGAAAACAGCAAAATGCAAAACAATATATATAATATACTATAATCTGTATAAAAAGGGGAAAACAACAAGGACCTACTGTATAGCACAGGGAACTATACTGAATATTTTGTAATAGCCTATGATGGAAAAGAATTTAATATATATATTTGAATCACCACTTTGTTATACACTTGGAACTAATACGACATTGTGTGTATCTATTTATCTATATATATACAATGTGTGTATATACACACACACACACATATATATGTATATATCTGAATCACCACTTTGTTATACACCTAGAATGAACACAACATTGTAAATCAACTATGCTTCAGTTTAAAAAAAGGCCTTTGCTACTCAAGGTAATAAAACATTTTGCTGTTAAAAAAAGGAGAATATAGGTATTTATATTTATTTGCGTTTGCGCAAAGAAGCATTAAATGCATAAACAAGGAATTGTAAATATTTCTATGGGGGCAGAGAGTAATAAATTAAAGGGTCAGGAATGGGTGTAAGACTTGTCCCTGTATGCCTTTCTATGTAGCTTTGATCCAAAAAATATATCCTTTTTTTAAAAAAATGAATAAAAACAAAAAAGTACTTTTGATAGAGCCATCACCTATCAAAAAAACCTACAGTTCCAAGGCCCTTCCTTTAAGTCCACTCACTTTTCTAAATTCTCTGATGCGTACAATACCGTCTGTGATGACTGCAATTGGAAGAGCTTAACCCTCCACCACATTCTTCAAGCACTTGTTTTGTACATTTGTCAGGTGCTTTTCACCCCTTGAATGTCGGGGGTTGATCTTGACACTGATACACCTGATGTTAGAGGCAGCGAAGGGCAGTAGCATGGCATGACTAGACGACTTAGGGGACAGCCTCTCTAGCCTCTAAGGCACGGAGAGATTGATAATCAACGACTGAATAAACAGAGAGGGACCCCAAGGGCAGTGTCTGGAAATTGGATCACTCAGCCAGCTTTGTCTCCCAGCACAGGGCGGCAGGATCTAGGAGAAAGCAGCTGCAGGGCATTGTCACCACTGAAGAAAAGAGGGATTGGGGCAAAGGGTAGAGTTTTCAGGTGCTCCAGAGGGAGAGCAGCGTTTTTTACGGTTATGAGGTTGTCCATAAAGAACAAGTCCCTTCAGCAGGATCAAAGACAGAAGAGTGTTTTAGGCTGAAGTGTATTCTGTCATTCTCCCTTATAAAAGTTACTTTAGAAATTCACGTAGGAATTCCCTACTGATATGAATAAGGAATCAACGCTTTCTCTCCATGTGGCCACATTCCACCTCCACTGACATTTGCACCTCCCCTTTTCCCTTTCTTCAAAACAAGCTATCAAAGTGCTGCCTTTTGCCCCATAAAAATGTCCTGTGTTTTAGCCCTTAAAATCTGGTGATCAAAACCAGCGTCAAAATATTTTTCACCTCTGTAAGTTGCTAATCATATAACCATTTATGTATACACACACACACACACACACACACACACACACACACACATGCCTGCTGTGTTTTGTGTTTTCCTCCCACTTCTCTTTTCATTCTGTAATAAAGTGCCTTTCTCCAGCAATTCTTCCCATAGACACCAATATTCCTGTCTTAGATTGAAATTTTATTGTTTTATTTTATTTTACTTTATTTTTTATTTTTAGTCTTTTAAGACTGCACCCAAGGCATATGGAAGTTCCCAGGCTAGGGGCTGAATCGGAGTTGCAGCTTCTGGCCTATGCCACAGCCACAGCAATGCCAGATCCAAGCTGCATCTGCAACCTACGCCGTAGCTCATGCAGTTCACAGCAATGCTGGTCCTTAACCCACTGAGAAGGGTCAGGGATCGAATCCTGCATCCTCATGCATACTAGTCGGATTCGTTACCGCTGAGCTAGAATGGGATATTTTAAGTATCTAGCAATTAAGAATACCTTTATGTGTTAGGTCATTCTATTTTTTTAACCTAATTTTTAAATTATTTTAGAATTTTTAATTTTCCTTTTCGTGTTAAGTCCTTTGAAACCCTCACGTGTAACATGCTCTGGACTGACAAAACCAGATGGGCTTCTTCTGCACTGGAATTTGCCCAAGCATGAATAACTTTCGTTCGGCTTAATGATCGAAATCTTAGAGAAAGTTTCCTGGTGTTTGCAGATCCATCATCGATGTTCAAATACATTTAGCAAGATGGACCAGCTGGTGAAACAGCCCACACTGTAGCTGGATGTACGCCTCTGCTTTTAAGGCCCAGTAAAAGTCTGGAAGAGTAGAGAGTACTTGATTTATTTTTAAGAAAAGTGAGGCTATCTGATAGATTTCCAGCTGAAAATCGGTCAGGGCTGGAGATCGGTTCACTGGGACCATGGCGCATGCCAATTCCTATTTTCCCATGGCTGACTCCCAGTCTTGGCTGAAAGTACCACAGCCTTTCCCATAAGGGTAACCTGGGACATGACACAAGGAGAGAAACGCCTTCCAGGAATTAGATGAGGAACAAAATAAAAGGTCCCCCAAATCATGTCCAAGCTGCCATTCAGTGAGTGGCAAACACCCAAATCACAATACCTGATTTCCAATAAGGCAGAAAAGAAAACCTCGGCCCACTGCAGTTCACATTCAATCCAGATGTCTAAAAAACAGCAGGATTAATGCTAAAAGTTTGCCAAAGCAGCACCAGATGCTTGTAACAGTTAGGACCCTACAGAGGCTGAGGTGGGAGATATAATGATTTTTCCAAGCTTCTCTGAAAGAAGGAATGAGAACTCTTTGTGTGAGTTGGTGGGTAACACATTTGACAGTGGGAGCACCTGGTGGAGGAAGGCTTTCATCACCAGCCAGCATCAGTTTCTGAACTGGATTGAAGAACTACTTCCTCTTTAGACATCTGGATTATAACTAAACTCACTGGCTCATGTGGCTACTTGAAAATCCAGGAAGCCGGTAGTTGAAGCCCAGTTAACCACTAAATATGTGGCTTTGTAATATGGATCTCGGGCTTCAGTTTGTCACCAAGAGTAGTAACATAGCCTGACCATGAGGAGCAATTGTGAAGGTTCCCTGTCAACACTGTGTAATTAGCAGAAAGCACCAACAAGGGTTTTTCAATTAGAGGCGCTCTAGAGGCCCAGGAGAGCTCACAGATCTCCAGATGCCAGTCAGATCACGGTGGTGATGATGACCACGTTAACAGTACTTGCTATACGACTGGTATCTACATGGTGACCTTATTAAATCCTTACTTTGCCTATGAAATTGATAACTATGTTCTAAGCCGAGCCTTAGAAAGTCACTTGCCCAAGGTCACACAACAAATGCATCATGACTATGGATTTGAACCTGTTTGTATGACTCTAGAACTTCTTTTGTGTCTTCCCTTTGTATGATTATTGTTGTCATTGGTAAGGAGACACACACACACACACACTCTCTCTCTCTCTCTCTCTCTCTCTCTCATTCTCTCTCTTTTTTGTTCTCCCACCATAGTATACACACAGCACAGGGATATATGTTCACAAAACAGTCATGGATCTACCATGACCTATGATAAGACACTGGAAATTATGTTATTTATTTTCCTTGGGAACTATCTCAGGGAAAGGTGAGCTAATAAAAATAGAGAATGCATAACTGAAGCTTCATACCCAAATAAATTTGGGAGACCTGCTGTCCAACATTGTACCTAGAGCAAACAATACTGTATTGTGCACTTAAACGTTAGTTAAGAGGGTAGGTCTCATGCTGTGTTTTTACCACAATTAAAATATATGACTTAGAAAGCTAGACTGTAGTATAATCAAATGGACATTACCGTGACATAGTTGCAACTGATATGTGTTCAATTACATCAGAGTCACGTGCCAGAAAAATCTGTGAGGTAACATATACTTTGTGTTGTAGTTAAATGTTAACTAATGGAGTAAGTATGTTTTATATTCTTTCAGGTGTTTTCAGATGAAATGTATTTTATGAAAAATATGCAAACTGTGCAAACAGCACAAGAAGAAGCATTTTCATTATAACTGAAACAACAACAAACAAAATTTGAGAACCCATATAAGAAAGAAGTTAAAAAAAATAAAGCTCTAGAGATGGAATAGTTATAAAAGAAACCGGGTAGAAGTTCCCACTGTAGCATAGCATGTTAAGGATCTAGCATTGTCTCTGTGGAGGCATGAGTGTGATCCCTGGCCTGGCACTGTGGGTTAAGGATCCAGCATGGCTGCACCTGTGGCTTAGGTCACAGCTTCAGTTTGGATTTGATCCCCGGCCCAGGAACTTCCATATGCCATGGGTGCTGCCAAAAGAGAAAAAACAAGGAAAGAAAGAAACTGGGTGAGTTAGATCTGGAGCTTCTGACTCTGAGGCATAGCCACTCACAGTAAGGCTTGCAAAGTTTCCAGGAGAACTGCAGTGAGTTAGCCCTCAGCTGTCCAACGCTGGGCTGTACGCCTCACACGCACCATTAATATGAAAAATTGTGAAAACTGCATTCAGACAAATTCTGCTTTCCAAAAGGACGTGGGCACAGTTCAGTCCATATTTCCAATGACTTTTCATTTAGCTTCATGGCTTTTCTCAGTCCTGGTTCACACCCTCCTCATCCTTGCCAGAGTCTAGGACTCCCAAGGGTCTGGTGGGACCCCATCTGTGAATGAGTTGTCTGCAGCGTAAAGGCCGCGGGAGGGTGGAGGGTGTTGCTCACAGGCAAGAAGACTCAGGATCCAGAAAAAAAAGTGTCAGAATACCTCTCTTGGGTCTCCCTACACTGCATCACTTCATCCATCTTCCTCCACCTTACTGACTTTCAAAGCATAGAGGGCATGCAAATTCTTCATTTTAAAGTGCCCCACACAGGGCCTAGTGGTTAAGGATCCGGCATCGTCACTACTGTGGCGTGGGTCACTGCTTGGGCTCGAATTCAATCCCTTGCCAGGAACTTCCACATGCTGCAAATAAATAAATAAGTGCCCAAACAAACACAGAACCATCCAGAAAATGGTTATACAAGGAGTTAGGCAGGCCGACTTCTGTTAACTGTAAGAAAGCCCTCTTGAATTTCCTTCTGATTCCTAACCAACCTCTCCAATAAGGTGTGCGCCACTCGGGCCATGAGAAAAACAATAACATAATTAAGGTGAGTACCTAGCTGGAAGTGGTCGATTTTCATGGTGCTGTTGTGGACAGGGCCAAAGATGGTGACCACCGAGACTTTCCTTGTGGCCATCTTGCAGAAGCTTTCCAGATACTCGTCTCGCTGCTGCACATACATGTTGTTCTCAGCCTTGGGAGCCGTGATCAGCTGGAGGAGGAGGGTAAAAGCAAGCAAATGTTAATTCACCGTGTTAGTTTCACACTGAGGCAATATCCAAAGGGATGACTTGGAATAGACGACCGGCAGTGACTAACACCTATGCTAAAGAAACCGGACTAAATTGTTTTTGTTGGATAGTTAACATAATTAAGGCCAAAAAAGGGACCATTTGGAAAGAATTTTTTTTTTGCCACACCCATGGCATATGGAGTTTCTGGACCAGGGACTGCATCTGAGCCACAGCTGAGATCCATGTTGCAGCTGCAACAACGTCCTATTCTTTAATCCACTATGCTTGCTGGGGATCAAACCTGCGAGCTGGCACTGCAGAGATGCCACTGATTCCACTGCACCACAGTGAGCCCTCCAAATGCTCTCTTCCTTTATTTTGATCTTCATTACTTTAATTGGTTGCTCAGACATTCATGAGTTCAGTGGTTACTTTTATTTCATGTTTCACAGGGTTAAATTTCAGAGCCAGGCCTTGGCCACTACAGAACGTTTGATGGTTTACAATCTTTTTTTCAGCAACCTTGCGAAGAATTTTTAGGATGGGTTTTGGGCCCAATTTTGTCACAGAGAATGAAATCACTGTCACATTGGGCCTATATAGAGCTTGTGGTGGATGTTTCTGATGTTGGAGTCCTCCAACAGGATGGATTTTCCTCTTTCAGTTCAGACTTCTCTCCAATTCAAACCCAGGTTTTTTTGCCTAGCCCCTGTGTCTTACTTTGAACCCCTGGCTTCTGGGGAAACAAAAAGATAGAGCATAGACAGAAATATTTTAATCACTAGCTACCTGGGAAAACATATATTTCATTATTTTGGATAAAAGGTTTTTTTTTTTTTTTTTTTTTTTTTTTGCTTTCTAGGGCCGCACCTGTGGCATAACAGAAGTTTCCAGGCTAGGGGTCGAATCAGAGCTGCAGCCGCCAGTCTAAGCCACAGCTCAGGGCAATGCTGGATCCTTAACCCACTGAGAAAGGCCAGGGATGGAACCCATATCCTCATGGATACTAGTTGGGTTCATAACCTGCTGAGCCACAACAGGAACTCCTGGGGCTCCTCTTAAACCCTAAGAATGCCTCAGTGTTTTTATCTAGCTGGATGTAAAAGCCTTTTTATTTGTGATTATTTTTGTTGCCTTTTTCTGAGCCTTCTCCAGTTTTACCAGGTTTTCCTGAGCAGACACTGAACTGTGTGCCACAGTCATGTGTGCGTGGGCATATGCTGTTCACCCTGGAGGGGGAAGAACATGAGATTTTATTCTGATGAGGACCAGGAAGTTGTTGATCTCTTTGACCCCAAATGGCTCACTCGGCTGACATCTGCAGTAAAAACTGTCTAGTCACCCTTTGCAGGCTCATCATCAGCTGAGAGGCCAGCCTCTATATACTTTCTTGCATTTAACCAATTCAAATTTATTAGCCACTTTTCTATTTCCCCATCTAACCTTATAAAATATTTCCGAAGTTTGTGGCTATCGTCTTGGCATTTTTCAGAGGAGAAGTTGCCATGTTAACCTCTTTATCAAATACTTTATCAAAATGGTAATAAATCTGGTCCCAGCTCATCCTGCTGTTTATTTTTCTCTGTCACAGATGTGTTTATTGCTGCCTGCACGCTCTCCCTTCTAAGAATTCTCTGTGCTTGACAAAATACTATCCTTCATGGAAATCAAAGTGAGTTCAACAACTTCTGAGTAGAATATTAAGACAGGTTTTTCTGGGATGAAGTTATTTTTTTCACAGATTGTTATTTATTTTAAATAGACATGATTTCATCTATTTTTGGTTTTGAGTTTATATGCCTTTTCAGATGGACAGGGGTGGGTAGGAAATGCTTGTTTTAGAAATATAGTTTCCCAAGAGGAAAAATAATAAAATTTCCCCTAATTTATTCATGATTCATACTTAGCCTTAAAAAAAAAGATTTAAGGTGGCTATTAAAAGATGTAGTGATGGTATTTTTGCTTTGTTTGTTATTTTTAATTAGCTGCACAACATTTGAAAACATTTCTTTCGGTTTTGGTGGTAGCCCATATCTTAGAGTTTTATTTTTAGCTGGTTTGCTTTAGGTTTTTCTTTCTGGCTTTTCTCTGGTCACAAATGTGTTATTCTGAAACACATAAAGTGAATATTTAAGTAAGAGCAGAAAATAGGCAACAACATTTTGGGCTCCTTATTCTAAACGAAGAATTAGCCTTTATTTAGAATATATGCTAGATTACTGATGATTGCCTGCCTCTGTAACTATAAATCCATACAGAGTTTGCATTTCATTCGTGGCCCCTTACAATCCATATGACAGGATTTTAAGAGTCCTCAGAACTCCCTCTGGTTTTTGTTCTCCTCCTTGTGCATAATTGAGAATTTCAAGGAATATGTAATCATACAGAATCTCATTCTTCCCTGTCGGCAGCTTCTCTCAAGTATTCTGAACACAGTAGCCTTAGGCTGTGGATACCCAGTGGGAATTGCACTTAAATAAATAAAGGGCTCCGATGTTTGTTTTCACCTCAGGCCCTTTGCCCAAGGAAGCCTTGACCCACTCATGAGGTGACATTCATTTAGCATGACTCACTTCCTAGCTCCCCTCCACAGCCTGGCCTTGGGTTCTCTTGCGAACCTTTCCTGCTATACCTCCCTTGCATGACCTCTTTACCCTGTAGCCAGTCTACATCATGAAATGCGAGGAAGCTAGGCAGAGTGGTACGGAGAAAGGGTGATTGCAGTCAAAACTGGGAGGCCTGCATTTTAGCCCTAGTTCAACTCGTGGCTACTCTGTAACCTCAACAAGCCACTTAACCATCTAAACCTTAGCTTTCTCACCTTTACAATGGAACGACTTCCCTACCAACTCATAAAGTAGTGAGACCCAAGAAAAGAAAAGGAAAAAAAGTACCAGGAAAAGAAAAAATAGTATGTGTACAGGCTGTGTTCACCAGAGCACCGTAAGATGTATGTTGCCTCTAAATAATCCACTCATGTTCCTTCCTCTGCCCTGACACACATCACCCTTCCCACCCAGGAAGCCTTCCCCTCCCCTCCCCCTTATCAGACTCTGAGTTATTCTTCAACTGCAGCATCCTCTTTTTTTTTGTTTTGTCTTTTTGCCTTATCTGGGGCCTCACCTGCGGCATATGGAGGTTCCCAGGCTAGGGGTCTAACAGGAGCTGTAGCTGCCAGCCTTAGCCATAGCCACAGCAACGCGGGATCCGAGCCGCGTCTGCAACCTACACCACAGCTCACGGCAACGCCGGATCCTTAACCCACTGAGCAAGGCCAGGGATCGAACCTGCAACCTCATGGTTCCTAGTCGGATTCGTTAACCACTGAGCCACGATGGGAACTCCTGCAGCATCCTCTTTAAAGTCTCTTCTAGCCCTCAGCCTTCACTTCCTCCTTTTAATGACTGTTCCTATTATCTGCATGGCTCACCGGAATTTATGTATTTCCTTGATTTGCCATTTTGGTTAATGTTTATGTCACCTTCCACCCAACCAGAGTCTAAACTCTTCAAGGCACTGAAGCCCCAGCCCTATCTTTGCTGTGCAGAGAGTAGGAGCACAGTGCTGGCCCAGGTTCCTTGGGGTGCACAGATCACTCCAGGCAGAGGACTGGTTCCCCTGGTTACCGAGGTCCACATGCAGCCCATTAACCCTTGGTAAAGATACTCTCCCTTACATTCAATCTGTTCCTCGAGTTTGCATCAGGGAGAAGAGAAGAGGCTCATCAGCTGAACGTATTTCAGCAACTCTTTCCCTGTGTATTGATATCTCCGTATCATTTCCTATGGTGCCAGCATTTGAAACAGTATTTAACATGGTAACCATTTCCAGCCCCCTCTTCCTAAAAAAGAGCATTCTAGAACGTCTCAGTAAACATATTGTCTGGCAGCTAGCCTCTTTCCAGTTTGGTGGTGATAAATCAGGACATGTTTTATGAATTTAAAATTGCGTTGCTCTTTTTCATGTTTCTGTTCCAACTGGTGTGTTGCCACAAGGAGCTTCAGAGTGTAATGAAGCCAGTTTCCATAAGTAAAGGACGCCAAGAAGAATGGGAAGAGGCTGTTTGAAGGCTTATCTTATCTAAATACTGTTAGACTCAAAACACTAGATTTTTACATGATTCTGAGAAATAACATTCCAGATGGTCTCTGACTTACCAAACTGGAGCTTCATATCCTTTTCTAAGATTAAACCAAATAAGTAGATTGTTGTCCCAATATCCACATTTCTGAGGTTAGGTTAAAAGTGTTAGCAGACTTGAATTACAGGAGATTCCGTCTCCAAAGAATGCTTAAACCTGAACTTGAATCTACGGAATTCAGCACGCTGAGTCCTCTTGTTCATTAACAAGCAGGAAAATCTCAGGGCCCAACATGATGGCTTTTCAGAGTCCAATATTTCAGTGATAAATAGCTTATCTATATTCTCACTGTTGTCAGTCCCAGACGGACACCAACCAGTCTGAGGGATTAGGTTAACTGGGATTCAATCTGTTGCTCTCCACAGACTGTGTTGAAAACCACCAAACTGAGACGTAGAGAACTAGCTGGGTATTAAAGGCAGAAACACTACACTGGTGCTCAGCAAAAAGTATCATCCATTGGTATATCTCACCATATATCTGAATAATTTAAGGTTGAGAATGACTTTGAAAACTTTTTTTTTTCCCCCACAGCATGTGGAAGTTCTCAGGCCAGGGACTGAACCTGTGCCACAGCAGGGACCTGAGCTGCCGCAGTGACAACACTGAATTCTTTTTTTTCTGGTGAGGGGGTCTTTTTCTGGTGGGGAGGGCACCTGCAGCATATGGAGGTTCTCAGGCTAAGAGCTGAATTGGAGCTGTAGCCGCTGGCCTGTGCCACAGCCATAGCAACATGGGATCCGAGATGTGTCTGCAATCTACACTACAGCTCACAGAAATGCCGGATCCTTAACCCACAAAGCAAGGCCAGGGATCGGACTTACATCCTCATGGATACTAGTCAGATTCCTTTCCATTGAGCCATAATGGGAACTCCCTACAACACTGGATTCTTAACCCACTGAACCACAAAGGAACCTCAAAACTTCTGTATTATTAACTAGCAGGTTAACTTCTGTTTCCTCTTCAGTTTATGGCTTACGGCCACGATAAGCTCATACGCATGAGAAGGCAGCATGGAAAAGTGGCCTGAGTTTGAGTTTTAAAATCAAACAGAACTCAGTTCTACTTTTAGCTTTGTCCCCTATTAGCTATACACCTTGGGAAACTTCTCAACCTCACTAAGCTTCTGTCCTCCTCTATGGATGGAGTTAAATAAGTCCTGCCTCATGGGATTGTTCTGAAAATTAACCCACTCAGACTCAGCAAAGCACCTTGCAGGATGTGCCTCCTTTGGTTGACAGGCTGAGAGGCAGGGGGTTTGGACGCTTGACCTCTGGCCTAAGAATAGGATGCCTGGTTCTATCTACAGCCACTAGGGTGCTGTTCAGTCTACCATAACTTGAACCATCACAGCCAGTGTTTCTCTAAGTAAGTGGTTAAGTAGCGGTTGTACGAGATTTTTCACATCTCAAGAATGATATAAATAAATGTGAAACACTAGGGGTTTATAATTAAATGTAGAAAATCTGAAAAGATGAGCTAAAAGGCCTGCAGAATTTCTTGGAACGTAAGCCTTATTTTAGTTCTAGCGCACTGGGTTAGGTGGAGGCCAGCTGGAGGGATGTGTTGTCAGCTATACTTTAACAGCTTGGAAACTGCGAAGCCTTAATGAATATTAATTGAATCACTGAAATTTCCTGAATAATATTAGCCGTGTTTGAAGGGAAAAATGAATGGATAAAAGGATAAATGGCACCAGCAGCGTCTTTCACCCAGAAACACTGGTCTCTTCTCTGTCTGGCGAAAATACTCTCTCCATCTTTTGACTTTACATTGTTTATTTCATCATATCTTTTCAAATCTATTCTTATTTTAGACATTCTTAGCTCTTCAGAGAACACGGTGCTGATATGCTCATCAGCTGGGCACACATGGGATCACAAGATTGAAATGCCTCCTGTTGGTACTTTCTTTCGAATAACAATCCTGGTTCTCTGTCCAGCCCCAAAGTGCAACACCGCCATGAGCAATACCAGCTGGTTTCTGTTTTGCCTCACGTGACATCAGCAGAAGCTGTCGTATGAGTTTCATTTGCTACAAATTTATGATCAAGGAATACTGTTAAAAGCAGAAAAGACCCAGCTGGGGAGTGGAAAGGAAGAGAGAGAAATAAAAGGCATGGGTAATACCAGCGATATAGTACGAAAACCCCTTTCGACTCACAAAAGAGAGGCAGTGGAAGTATTAGCCAGATGGGTGCACAATAACCATCTTGACATTTTACTCATGATTATTTTCCCCCTGGTTTAAACCTGACCATGAGGAACACTATGCTTGCCCCTTTAGCCAAATGGCCAGGGCTGGGTGATGTGCTTTAGCAGGTTGGACAAAGTCACAGGTCCTCAGGAAGAGAGCAATAAAGCACTAACACTTTCCTACACCCCAAGGAGAGCAGTTTGACCCCCGCTGGTTCTGTACCAGGTAGAGTTCTAGTCTGAAGTTAGTGATTCTTTTGGTTCTGAATGGAAGATTTCCACTTAAACTTATGTACTCTGGGAATAACCAAGCAGCTGTTAAACTCCTCTAACAGTCAGCTTATCCTCTGCTAACCGGTTTATATAGTTACTTTAAAGCTTTGGTTAAAAACGGGTAACGACATACAAAAAGTATATAACAAGACATACACACACACACACACACACACACACACACGAACCTGTAGAATCAACCAAAAGTTAGGTTTTGTTTTAGTACATAGATAAGCTTTGGATGGAACCGCTAAGAGAATTTGGGACCATGCCCCGGCCACGATAAACACCACAAGGCATTCTGCTCTGACGTTTCAAATGCACGTTTAACTTTTTAAAACTACTAAAGATAAAGAGACAGCAGAGTCGCTTTGCTCACATAATCAGCCCAAATTTAGTTGGAAAAGTTAAAAGTCATCTGAAAGATGCCTTAAGAGAAGAGTGTCTATCTCTTTTGGTGGCAGGAAAGCAGGGTATGGAGGCACCCTGTTCGTTCAGCAGGACAGATGCTGCACCAGTTGCAGGAGACAGCTCCCTCCCCTCCAGCTCTCTGAGACAATCTATTCCTAATTCTGGTGACCCAACTTTAACATACTGATCTTTTCCTCTGAAGTAACTGCATCATGCCCTGTTCCTCCTAGACAGTCTGGAGTAAAATGATAGCATTAAGAAGCTAGGGGTTAAAAATCTTAGGAGGGCACTAAAAGAGGGGCAAGGAGACACCGCGAGAAGAAGGAGCTGCTCTCACTGATGATGAGAATTGCCCTTACATTTAACATGGGTGCTTGTTCCTGTTCAAAGCCCTTTGCAGTCTGACTAGGTTCTGGTATCATTCTTTGGACAACGGCAAGGAATTTACCAAAAGAGTTACTGAAATGGATCTGTGACTTGCTCAACACTTTAGGACACTCAGAACCGAAGGGCAAGTAAAAGTAAGGACTGATTGCTTATCACCTCCTTTTCACACCTCACCCACACACACACTCATTTTCTTGAGGCTCAGGAGAAACTGATGTAACATCTTAACTCCAAATTCGGCTGTGTCTCTGGGGTATCAGAAATTGGAACAATTAACCCAGCTCCCTATACTCCATCCTTTTTGCTTCTTACTGGTAGTTGGGAAGTCGTGGGGAGGCAGTTTAGGGGAGAAGATTTTAGCCAGCTGTTAGTTATTTTTCTTATTATAGTTGATTTACAGTGTTGTGTCAGTTTCTGCTGTACAGCAAAGTGACCCAGTCATTCATATACGTGTATGTGTCTATCTATCTATCAATACATACACACACACACACATTCATTTTCTCATATTGTCTTCCATCATCTTCTACCCCAAGGGACTGGATATAGTTCCCTGTGCTGTACAGTAGGACCGCATTGCTTATCCATTCTAAATATAATAGTTTGTATTTTTAAAAGTATTCATGGGGGCAGACCAACCAGGACCCTACCCCACTCCCAGTCATACCTACTCTCCCCCTCACCCCCGCCCCGGGGCTGCCCTACTTTCTCCTTTGAGTCTTCCAATTGTTGATACAGAGCTAATTAAGGGGGGAAAGGAAGACACTTCACTTCCCCATACGTATGCTTCCAGTTCTTAACCTCATGCAGAGAGAAACCATTTTCCTAAATTGTGACAGCATGCAATACATTCCATTTTAGGAACTCTTTATTCTTGAACTTGGCAAAAGGGACCTGTACATAGACCTGCCCCATGGAAAAGAGAAGTAAGGATAAGGCTGGGGCTGATGGATTTGGAGGAAGATGAGTACAGGTGCTTCCTGGGCTCATATCTAAGATCCCCCAGCCACTGACTCTGTACAGCCTGTGAGTCCGTGGGGATAAAAGTTACAAGAACATCTAAACCAAAAGGAGCTACTGGCCTGGCTGCCCTTCCTTGACAAACCTCCCTATCTTCTTAACATAGTACATGTTCTGACACAGCCTGCCATCCAACGATGTGATTTGAGAAAAATAACAAACCAAACCCTAACACCGCCTCAGTTCCCAGAACAAAGCCAAGGAGAAGATTACTTACCAGGAGCCTTCGTTTGCCTTCAAAGGGCCCCAGCAGGTCGGTTACGGCTTTCCTGGGACTCTGGGTGAAATGTTTGGCGGGTTTCAGTTGCCCATCAAGCTCTGCCCTCCCCGCCTTTTTCTTCTTGTTCTTCTCTTTCTCCTGCCTGCTCTTCTTCTCAGCCTTGTCCTTCTTCACTTGTTTTTCACTCTTGAGTAACTTGTCTGCTTTCTCACCCTTCACTTTTTTTTTCTTATCCTTCTCGGGCTTCTCAAGCTTTTCGTGTTTTTTGGACTCCTTTGCTTTTTTGGGGGGGAGGTTCCCCACCTGCAGCTCTTCCTCCAGCTGAGAGGCCGTCGGCTGGCTGAGGTCATACTTATCCTCATACTCATTGCTAAGAATTTTGTCCTGGGCTTTCTTTTTGGGAGGTTTCCCCTTTGCTGGCTTGTGAGGGCCTGGCACCACATTTGGGTCCCGGTGGCCATGCTCCCGCTTGTCTGTGCGGTTGTCCCGGAAACGGCCAGGGCCAGGCCGGGTGCCGGGCTCCGAGACCGTGGTGGGAGGGGCCGCCGTGAAGCTCTCGAAGCTGGTGGCTTTGCTGGGTCTCTTGGTGGTCTGCGGCCTTTCCTTAGGCTGCTCCTTCCTGGGTGGAGGGTAGAGATTCTCTGAGGCCACGGGGCCCCTGGCAGTGGTCACTTCGGCTGTTGCAGGGGGCCTATGGGAGCCTGAGGAAGGGTGGGCCCGGGGGGTCCAGGGCCTCTGGGTGGTCGGAAAGGCCGTGGTAGTTGTTGGTCTTGCAGGTATGGTCACCACCCGAGAGGTGGCCCGAGTCACTGTTGAGACTGGAGCAGGAGGCAGGGTGGTGGCCCGTGGGGTTGGAGGAGGTGGGGGAGGGGCCCCGGTCGTGGTGGCCGGTTTTCTCAACACCTTCAGCCGACTTTCTCTGGTCGGTGGCACTTGTGCTCGCCTCTGCTCTTCTTTCCTCTTCTCACTGCTCGGGCCTGGTCTTCCTGCCTCCCCACCGTTGTTCCCCTCCTGCACCACCTGGCCCTCCACCCCGGACGCCTTACATTTTTGCACGAAACCCTTCTGCCTGATCTTCTCTATCCTGCGGATGGGGCCCTGGTCGATGATCTCGTACATGGCCTCCAGCCTGACGGGGTAAGGGTAGCGCTCCTCCACCTGCAGCGTCTTCTTCAGCAGCACCATGCCGAACTTGCCCTTCTCCAGCTTCAAGAAGCTCATCAGCTTTGGGATGAGGCTGGGGTCCAGGGGCTGCTCCAGGACCCGGCCCTCGCTGGTGATCCTCCGCACTTTGCCTCCTTCCTCTCCTTCCTCGTGGAACAGCACGATCTGCTGGATGTGCCGCTCCGCCAGCTCACAGTACACGTCGTCCTTCAGCAGGCTCATCATGAGGCGGTAGTAACCTTCCGAGGCGTGAGGGGCCGAGATAACCCACACCCTGTTCTTCCCTGCAAAGCTGGCAAGGATGTTGGGAGAGCTGGACCCAGACGGGAAGCGCAACATTCTTGACCGACCCGAGGACCCCTCATCTCGGACCATCTGACGGGGAGAGTTCTGGGCTGCTGGTCTCTGCTCAGTTCTCACTGGGGCCCCATGGATGCCCGGCGAGGCTGGCGGCGCAGTAGCGTGAGCCACTCTCAACACCGGTACGCTCCTCCTTCTTTGGAGAGGCTGAAGCTTTGGTTCTCCCAGAGTGGTTCTGTCAGTTCCCTGAGACCTCCCTGCGTGCCTCAGTAACCGAGCTGGCCTTCTGTTGACGGGGGAAACCAGAGGTGCCTTCCGCCCTCCGTGGCTCCCTCTACTCCTGGCCTGCAAGTGGGGTTCTGATCCGCACACCAGCCACAATGCCAACAGCATGGTAAAACTGGGTCCCATTCTCCATATCATTGTGCAATCCACTTTGGGGAGGCAGCAGGGTCAAAAGACAGAGAGGGGAGGGCAGAGAAAAAGAAAGAAAGAAAATCATTTAATTGCAAACAGAGCTGGGCATTATCTCTTTCTCTATCTCTGCCAGGGGGAGGGGGAAGGGGTGGATAGAGAAGAAGGAGGAGGTCAGGGAGTGGAAAATCGGATGAGATCCTGTTGCTTTTAAGTCCCTGTAATTTGTCGGTGCTTAGCAGAGACAGTTACATTAAGCAGAAAACTCAACTCAATTCCCCCTTCAGCAGGCTTGCACTGTTTCAACTGACTGATGTTCCAGAGAAAATGCACACTGAGCGTATTAATTATGACAACATTCCTATTGCAGTTCTTCAAAAAAGCAACAAAGAAACAAACAAACAGCAAAGACAGGCAGGGTTACACACTTACATGGTGGCTCATGGAGATGGAATGCGGAGGGTTTAAAAAGCAATCTGAAGTGTGCTCCCGGGACAGTTCCTGGATGAAGTACTTTTCCTCCCAACTCTCTTCTCCTTTGCGTGGCTGGCTAATACAAAGGGGTATGCTGCAGCTCCAGCTCCCAAAGGCGCACACAGACCACCGCCTGTCCGGACCTGACGGCTGAGCTGTCTTCTTTTCTTTCTGGCTGTACCTTTTTACCTTCTTGACAAGTAGGATGCGGTGAAAGGAGCTGTCCTTTTAAGTCTTTGCATCTCCATGTGTCTGCAGTTTCTGCTGGGGCTTCTGTGTCTGCGTCTGCCAGTACCCCCCAGCCGACAGCACCGGACGCCCCCTTAAATTGGAGCCCCAGCTCTTTCTGAATCTCGCTCTTTCTCTCTTTCCGGTTCCAGGATCCTTCTTATCACCCTTTCCCCCACAGTCTGGCTTCGTCCCTTTGTTTCCAAGCGTAAAAGCCCCGGGATTAATATGTTTTCCAGGCTGAGGGAAAACACAGGAATGTGATGTTGAAAAAGGACTTTTCTCTTTTCCTTAGGCTTCTCTCCTCCCTTTATTTCTTGCCACCTTTTCCTCTCTTCTTTTTCCTTCTCCTTTTTCTTCTTCCTCTTGCCTGGATTCAATCCCAGAAATGCCAGGACAACCTCAGTTTTGATCCAAGCCAAACTCAAACAACAGCAGCCACTGGAAATCAAGGAAACTTCACTAAGAATTTAACAGATCAGCAAAACACCGCCTCCTTCCCATTTCAGCACGGTGAGCGGTGAGCCTGGACTGGGGAGGGGGTGTAGGGGAGAAGGGCTGTTCTTTGGGGTGGGGGAGAGTTTTGAAACACTGCACATCATCATAAATCACTTTAGAACTGGATGGTTGAGGACTTAACCCCTTCCCCACCGAGTCATCAGGACACTGTCCCTTCCTGTTTGTACTTACACTGCACTGTGGAAAAGGGAAAATTCTCAGATTTCTACATCTGACTGCCTGATTTTCCTAGAGACAGATACTCATTTGGGTCAGAGTGCTTGACTGTACATACACAGACAGTATATATATATTTATAGTTCCACTGGTATATTTTTATCTCTTTCTCTCTGCTTCATGAGTTTAGTTTGAGGTTGGAAAAGTCCATGGAAAACATGGCTGGTGTTGTTTTTATTTTATGCTAATTGGAGATCGCGTTACTGTGTTCTTGTTCCTAGTTTCTACTTGGCATGAAAGGAAGCTGGTAAAAGGTTAGAAATGCAGGCAGTGGCTGCTGTTCCCCTGAGACTGTGGTCGGCCATTACACAGGGAAAGGCCATACGACCTCCAGTTCTGGGTTCAGGCTAGAGAAGGTAGGCTGAGAGCTTCCTTGGAGGACAACAAGTATATACGCATGAGTGTGTGTGTGTGTGTGTGTGTGTGTTGCAATATCTTGCTCTCCAGAGGCTTTGTGTGTCCAGAGGGTTTTAGTCAGTCCTTAGAAGTAGCCATGTCAGGTCCCAAAGGAGCGATGAGGCAACTCTGTGCGTCCACCTCCTGGATCTGCCATGAGGATTCAGCTTTTAGTGGGGAAGGAAGGTGCCTTGGGTTATATAGACATTTCTTCCAGCCTCTTGCAAGTGCATTCAGTCAGTATTAACTGCTACAGAGATTGGTGACCCAGGGTTTTCAGAAGGACCCTTATGAGCTAGGCTGTATCAATGGCTACTGTCTCTGGATAAGACATGGTGCCTAGCCCCATCTTGGACTGGTCATTTGCTTTTCCTTCACATAAGCTCCCAGCAGTGAATTGACCACCTGGAGCAGTTGACTGTCAAGTTCTCAGTCTACAGCATGAAGGCCAAAGGGTGCCAAGAAGAAGGCCCTCCTGTGGAGCCCTCTCAGACACTCATGAGTACAGAACACATGTGGGCTTCAGGCTGAAACCCTCTGTCCAGTGGAGTCAGAGATTCCCCCTTTCCTGGGATTCACCTGTGAAGTTGATCAAATGCCCTGTTCTAAGTCGGACAGTCCTGAATGTGATTTCCTTTCTCACACCATAATGTGCTCCACATGATCCCCCTCTGGGCCGCCTCCCTTCCTTCTTTGCTCCTCTCCCTGTTAACAACAACTACCATTTATTGAGCACTTTCACATGAGGCTCTGGGCTTGGCACGTTCATGTAATCTTTAACCCTCACGGCATCCCTAATAGATAGGTGGGATAGTCCTCGTTTTACAGACAGACAACCTGAGACTGAATAAGTCCAAGCATTGCCTACTATCACACAGATGCTAAGAGGTGGCTCTGAAATCTGAACCTAGGTGTAAAAGTGTCTACAAAGATTTATATTAACCTGCTCCCTCCATCATTTTCTTCCCATGACTTCTGCCTTCTATTTTTTCTATTTCTCCGATTTCTTTTTGTGTTCCCCAATTCATAAAAGCGTTTCATTTATTTGCTTAGCCAGAGCACTTGTACTTTTAGAGTCCTGCTTTCTGGAGTAATTGTGTAGCAGTCCTTTTTCCCTTTCTTAATAGGTCCTTTTTCTTGAATATCCCATGGCTTCCACCAACCTCCCCAAAATGTGCATAACATTCGTCACCTACGCACTGGTAAAGTTGAGATCAAACCACCTTAGCTACCTGGATTGTACTCAGAGAGGAAGCACCCCCAATCCTGAGCTCTGTTTTCCTGGGGGACTCAGGCTTTCTTTCCGCCTGTGAACATCAGCCACTAGATGGCGCGCTAAATACACAGGCGGAAGAAAACCTAACACCGCCAACTCAGTGTCTCCCCAGTGTTCCCCTCCCCCTTCCAGCCTCACAATCATTTTTCAACCTCAACACTTGAAGCCTCTCCTGGGACCTCAGAAAAATCTTCCCAGGAAAGTCCAGGGAGCACACGTCTGTTAAGAGCAGTTAGGAAGCAAGTTAGCATGCACTCCTTTCTGGAAAAGCCCATAATGACATATGATTTGTAATGATCTTCCATTTCTAGTCCATTTCTAGTCCATTTCTAGGCTTAAAAACTGTTCTTGTTTTGTTTTGTTTTTGTCTTTTTGGGGCCTCACCCGCGGCGTATGAAGGTTCCCAGGCTAGGGATCCAATCGAAGCTACAGCTGCCAGCTTGCACCACAGCCACAGCAACGCCAGATTCCAGCTGCCTTGGCGACCTACACCACAGCTCACAGTAACGCTGGATCCTTAACCCACTGAGCAGGCTCAGGGATCGAACCCGGAACCTCATGGTTAATAGTCAGATTCGTTTCCGCTGTGCCAGAACTGGAACTCCTCCTAAAAGCTCTGTTTTTAAAAGTACCTTACCTAGATCTTTCCCTTTTTCTTTTTCTTCTGTTACCTAAGAAAGAAATAGTAACTAATTGCCCAGAGAGAAAGAGAGAGGAGAGAGATTTTTGAGATTGATATTGACAGAAATATAAAAAGAATAAAATCCAAAACTAGATTTTAGAAACCCTGATTGAGGAATACACTGACAAGACCCTGCCTGACATTAGTCACACAGTAATTTGGAGGGAGAGAAGGAAAGAATGCGCAAAACAGAATTGCTTCAGGGACATTGGGATGGGGGTGATTATTTGATGAAAATCAGACTAAATATAAGGAGGCAAGCAGAGGGGGCTGTGCTAACTGATCAGAACCACACTGACCTGGGACCAAGACTTTGGAAAATATCTTTTCTCAGGCACGCTAGAGAAACTGTGGTTTCTGTCACATGTACTTGATCCCCTGCACAGAGTAACACTGGGTGGATCTTACTGACTGGATTCAAAATATTGTTCTATTGCCTGAAAAAAAAAATTTACTGAAGAGGAAACTATGAAAAAAAATGGAGAGGAAAAAAATGCAAGCTCTTCGTGTGGTCTTGAAGGGAAACCACCTCTCCCACTCTGTGATAATCTGTACACCCAGCAGGGAAACTAGCAGAGCCATTTTATTTTCCTCTTCTGTGTGACAGTGACACAAATGGTATTTGCATTAACGATAACGCTACGTGCTTTGCCTTTCCATTTGCAGTCTTCAGCCATGTTTACAGTATTCAGAGTGAAAATGAACTCTTCTCTTTCCCAGTATAAGACAAACTAAAGAAATGAAGAGCAAAGTCAAGGGGAAAGCCCACAATGACCATGAACTCAAGCTGCTGCTGCAGCCCAGAGAGGCTCTGAAGAAAGAGTAATCCCCAAAAAGAAGCACTCTGAACTTGTCCCTGAAATGTCAATAAGGTCACAGGTTTAATCCAAAGTTAAGGTACATGTATACTTAAAAAATAAATCAATCAAAATAAAAGTTACCTGATAGATATTGGCAAAAACTTTGGGGAAGAACAGTTTTAATATCCTTTTTTTTTATTCATTTAGTTTTGATAACGTCATAGTTTCTTTTGTGTTTTGTTGTTGTTGGTTTGTTTTTGGTGGTGGGGGGTGGTGGCGGACTCGAAGGCACTTTTCTCCAAGTGGAAAGTTGTTTAATTAAGAAAATGTTGAATTCTTTTTTGTAGTTTTTTTAATTACTCAATGAATTTTATTATATTTATAGTTGTACAGTGGTCATCACAACCAAATTTTATAGCATTTCCATCCCAAACCCTCAGTGCATCCCCCCACCCCCCAACCTTTCTCATTTGGAAACCGTAAGTTTTTCAAAGTCTGGGAGTCAGTATCTGTTCTACAAAGAAGTTCATTGTGTTCTTCTTTTAGATTCCACATGTAGGTGATAGCATTTAAAGTTGGTGTCTCACCATCTGACTGACTTCACTTAGCATGATAATTTCTAGGTTCATCCATGTTGCTGCAAATGCTGTTATTTCTTTGCTTGTAATGGCTGAGTAATATTCCATTGTGTATATGTACCGCATCTTCTTTATCCGTTCCTCTGTCAATGGACATTTAGGTTGTTTCCATGTCTTGGCTATTTTATATAGTGCTGCAATGAACACTGGAGTACATGTGTCTTTTTGAGTTGTGGTTTTCTCTGGATAGATGCAAGGAGTGGGATTTCTGGATCAAATGGTAATTCTATTTTTAGTTTTCTGAGGAATCTCCATACTGTTTTCCATAGCAGTTGCACCAATTTACATTCCCACCAACAGCATAATAGGTTTCCCTTTCTCCACACCCTCTCCAGCACCTATTGTTTATAGACTTTTTGATGATGGCCAAGGAAAATGTTGAATTCTTAATGAACGTAAATTGAAGTATCTTGCTATAGCAAAGTTTAAGGAACTATGTGGAGAACTTAATGGCTCATTTTAAATCTCCAGCCCTTCAATTTGCTGCTTGGGGGGACAGTTGTGAATTGAGAAGGAGTAGGCAATACTGAGGTCAAAGTCTTAACCTTTGGCCATTTAATGCATACCAATGATCTTTACCTATCCCGAGGGGAAAATTCTGAGTGTGTTTCTCTCCATACCCTTTGATATAACCAAGGAGAGACCAATGATCCAATTTCTTTCTCCCTTCTTTTACTCCTACTTTTGCCAAGAGCGTAGACTTTGAACCAGGAATGATTGAGAACCAGGCAGTCTCTTCCTCTAAGACGCTCACAGCCTATTGGAGAAGATAAACTCTCCTCAGCAGTACTGCCAACTTTCTCTTCAAGTAAAAATTCAGTGCAGACTGCGACTCTATTCCTGTTGGAGACTTTGCCTCTTTGATTCCTGGAGCAGGCTTTACCACAAAAGAGGCTTCCCATGGCAGCTAATATGTGGCACCTGGAAAACTCGCTCAGTATGTTCTGTTGGCTCTAAAGTCTACTAGTGCCTCTAAGAGTCCGAGACACTCTGCCTGGCAGAATGTGCTGGTTTGCCTGCCAGGTCTGTCATCCTCACTTTCCTAGCCCCGTCTTGGCTCTGTCTCCTGCACCTGCCCGGCTAGGACCGCCTTGTTCTTCACTTATTTCTCTTTATTGACCTTGCACTCCAGGTTCTGATCCCATCACTCAGGACATCTCCTCACATAAGGAGAGGTTGGCCAGTGATATGGCAGTTTATTCATTCAACAATGCAATCCAGTGCATTGTTCTAATTACTAGGGATACAGCGAAGAACACTCCCTGGCCTCATGAAGCTTCTGTGCCAGTAATAGGAAACAGGCAATAAGAATACAAACAAATAAATACACCTATACCTGGGCATGTGCTTGGAAGAGATTTTTATTTTATTTATATTAATTAATTAAGGCTTTTTAGGGCCACACCCGTAGCATGTGGAGGTTCCCAGGCTAGGGGTCAAATTGGATCTGTAGCTGCCAGCCTAAACCACAGCCACAGTAATGCCAGATCCAAGCTGTGTCTTTGGCCTACACCACAGCTCATGGCAGCACCGGATCTTTAACCCACTGAGTGAGGCCAGGGATCGAACCCTGCATCCTCATGGATACTAGTCGGAGTCATTACCGCTGAGCCATGACTGGAACTCCCTTGGAAGAGATTTTTAAAGGGGAGAGGAATAAAAGGTGATGAAGGGAGAAGGCCATTTTAGATAAGGGTCAAGGAGAATTGTCCTAACTGAAGTGAGAAGAGTAAGTTACTCAAGTATTAGGAGAGGGAAGAACATTCTAAGTAAGAGGGAACAGCAAGTGCATAAGCATTGAAGCAGGAACTGTGTCACAAGTGTCTCAGAAGAGCAACTTTGGGATGTGTCAAAACCTGAGACCTGGTTTGAAATGGGTGCTACCTAGAGGACAGGGTTTTCGGGTAAGAATGGCTGCAGGGAGTCCGGCAAAGAAGCTATTGAACTAGCGGAAGTGAAAGGGCTGGTAGATTACACTGGGTGCCTGGGGCTGTGTAGGTGCAGAAAACATATCCTCTTTGTATTTATTTTGAAGACAGAGCCACAGGAGAAGTTTGAGGCAAAGACAATAAAGTTTAGTTAAAATTTCTGTTCAACACTCTGATGCAGATGTTGAGTGGGCTGTTGGTACATAAGTCTGAACTTCAAGGAGGGCTGGGCAAGGGTTTTAAGTGTGGAAGTCTATTTAACGCATGAGGCTGGGAGAAATCACTTCAGTAGCGAATACAGGTGGAGATGAAGATTTTTCTGGCCTGGCATACAACATTTAGAAAATGAGAAGAAGGTAAAGGACTGGAAGGAGGAGAATCTGGCAGGGGAAGGAAGGCAGGAGGAACATGTGGTGGTTTTCCTCTCACCCACACCTTGAACCGTATGTCACCTCTGGCTCTTTCTCCACGGGTCCTTACTACACGTGTCCACATTCAGTTCATTCTGCAATGTCCAGGCCCTGTACTATCTTTTCCATGGGGTTTCTCAGAAACTCCAATGAGAAGCACTTGCTTTTCTCTGAGAAGGTATTCTGTAGAGAATAACTCTTTTGACTTTTTTTTTTTTTTTGTACTTCAGATATGGGTTCTTGTCCTTCCTAGCAGATCTTTAAGCTTCTGAGAACACGGAATAGCCTTACATTTCTTTTGCATCCTTCCTAGAACCCTGCATTATAGTAAGGGACAAAAATTATAAGCCTCTACCAATCAAATACAGCTAAAAGGAGCGACAGCAAAATCCCAGAATGCAATCCAAGAAAGAAAGAAAAGAGGAAAAAAAACCTAAACTGTTATTGAACCAGAGGGTCTCGTTATCTCTATTCATTAAATAAATAATAGTAGAAACAAAAAACAGTGCTATAAACCATCAAAATTAAAACTTATACTTGCATTGAATTATGGAACTGTGAAACTGAGGCAAAATATTTTATGTAAAGCATATTTTATTTATTTATTCATTCATTCATTCCCAGACCATTTATGGAGAACCGTGAATGAACTGGACATTATTCCACTGTTGGGAATACAGCAATAAACAAAAGTCTCGGCTCTCATGGAACTCACATTCTATTTGTGAGAGATAAGCACTCTAAAGAACAACAATGCAGGGAAAAGTAATAGGGAATGAAGGTACCACTTAGGATGAGGTGATCAGACATGATCACAGGCTAGGCTCATGAAAGTGGTTGCCATGCTACATGGCAAGAAATCCATGGCATATCTTCAGTCTTGTCAATTCTTCAACCTTTGATGCTGGACTTGAGTTTTAGTCATAGTCTGAAGTTTCTGGGTGCTAAGTCTACTGAATGAGGCGGGTGATCAAATTGTTTAATTCTGGTTGGGATCAAAATAATAAATGACTTTTAAAGTAATATGTTTCCTGCATGGTTCATTGACTGGCTTTGGAGGAATTATGAAAAAGGAATTTTAAAGTGCTCTGAGTGTCTGGCATAGAATAAGTAATTACTATGTGTTTCAATGAATGAATAATCAATACAGCACTATCTACAGTCTCCCAAGATGACAAATTTGAAGTCAATGATATTAATTTAAACTCTGCTGTTTTTTTTTTAAGTAGACACATTCAATTGTAATTACATCTCAAAAATCTCTGTTTAAAAACTGTATTGTAATAACTTAAAGGCTTTAATCAAAGTCCGTTGCAAAAACTCCAGAATGAAGATCAAATACCATGTGGTCTTCAAGGCAAGTTACAAAGTTCAAAGTAGAACCCATTCTGAATATGTTAACAGGTGACTTTCCAAAGTTTTCTATAACATTTTTATTTAATATTAAGTACAGAAAATAGAAGCATGTGGTCTCTTTATAAACAATTTGCAATGGTGGATTTTGGCAGAGGTCTTGGTATTAACTATCGGGAAAGTTCAGAGTCAGTACAAATAAATGCTAGTGAGTAACTACATCAAAATGAGAGGAACAGCTTAGACTGAAAAAACATTCCTGATTAGAGAACACTTTCCGTGTTTGGAGATTTCACTCATTCATCGGATAAGATTTGTTTTGCCTCTGAGAAAGCAGCTCAAAATTTACAACCATACAAACCTTATACTGGAATCCTAGTTTCTCACTGTTCACTAGTTGTGTGATGTGGGCAAGGTGTCAACCTCCCCGAACTTTAGTTTCTTCAACTATAAAAATGTGAATGATTTCTTCATATAAATAATTGAATTAATTTTTTCCTAAAGATAATTTTATTTGAGTGCTTCATGGTTCAAATAACAGCAAATTTATAGTTATCTTCTGTAAACAAAAGGAAATTTGTCAGCTTACACAAATAAAACATTTTGAAGTGTGGCAAGCTTTTTTGTTCACTATCTTTTTCCTTTGTTGTTTATTGTAAAATATACATAACACTTACCATTTCAATGATGTTAAGTGTAGAGTTCAGAGGCGTCAAGTACACTCACATTGTTGTGCAGCCATCACTACTGTCAATCTCCACAACTTTTTCATCTTCTCAAATTGATCTTCTACTAATAGCTCCTTGTTCTTCCCTTTCTTCAGCCCCAGGTAAGCACTCTTCTACTTTCTTTCTCTATGAATCTCTCTCTATGACTGAGAATGCTTATTTTTAATGCATGAAATCTGTCTAACACTCAGCTGATGGCGAGGGATATGGTGTACACACAAGTGCAGTCATAAACTCAGACTTCCAGCCTGTCAAAGGCTAGTGAAACAACGTGGCAGAAGGAGCTAAGGGTCAGACAGAAGTGCTAAACACCAAACACAAAGAGGAATGATTAAGCATTGGAAGGAAATTCATTTAGTATGCATTTTGTGCCAATCTGTCATGAAATCAGAAGCCAGAGCAGTGTTTATTACACTTTGTGTCTCTTGTTGGCTCTCACTTCTAAGCCTGTCTTAGTCTTCCAATTGGTCTTCTGGCCACCAGACTCATCCTTTCCAATCCATCCTCCAAATGATTGTCAGTATAATTTTCTTCAAATATCAGTGTTTCATTCCTGCTGCAAATTCCTCTACAGTGAGAAGAGAACTTCAGAGAGAAAACTCAAGTCTCCCCCGCCCCAGAAGTGAGATGGGAATGTAGGCACTAATGCCAGCCATACTGATGGAAACCTGGTAATGGTGTGAATTTGGATAAAGTTGAAAGGAAGTCTAGACTATGTGCCTGCAATGTAATACCCAAGTGGAGCTTGGCATCCTGAGATTTCCTCCCATAAAAGTTTTAAACTCTAACCAACAGATAAGCATGTTGTAGAAGATGCCTTAAGGAGCAAGCAAAATGAATGGCCTCAAGGCCATGGTTTTCAGGCGAAAACACTTGATGGTGTGACTGTGAGAGGCACAGATTTACTGGAACTATGAAAACCCCTAGAGATCCATCTCACAGGGTACATGGAATAGAGAACATCACTGTATATTAAGGAAAAGCAGAGCCCCAGGGCTTCTGTTTACAAATGAAGAGCAGCTTAATTGCATGATGTGGAAATCGAGGAGCACTGATTCCATTGATTATGGGTCTTAACAACTTGGTTATAAGGAAGTCTGCTAGAGTGTAAACTTGTAATAGATGGAAAGATTTTATTTTCACCACAGGAGGTCTAAATTAACCTGATTATACTTAAAACTTAGAAAAAAAGGCAGAAAGAAGATTGTGGTTTTAATTATTTTTAGAAATAACATAACATGTTATTTTTAAAGGATTGTGACTTTTTTTTGTCTTTTTGCCTTATGTAGGGCCGCACCTGTGGCATATGGAGGTTCCCAGGCTAGGGGTCTAACAGGAGCTGTAGCTGCCGGCCTTCGCCATAGGCACAGCAACGCGGGATCCTTAACCCACTGAGCAAGGCCAGGGATTGAACCCACAACCTTATGGTTCCTAGTCAGATTCGTTAACCACTGAGCCACGACGGGAACGCCAAAGACTGTGACTTTTTAACTTAACGTTTCAAAACAGATGTACCTTATAAATGACATATGCACACTTTTTTGTGGTGAGCTAGTATGCCTAAATTATCAAAATTTTTGTATAAGAGTATAAATTATTTACAACTGTGAAAGTATGAAGCAACCTAAGAGTCCATTAACAGATGAACGGATAAAGATGAATGTATATACATGCAATGGAGTACTACTCGATCATACAAAAGAATGAAATTTTGCCATCTGCAGCAATATGGATAGACTTGGAGGGCACTATGCTAAGTGAAATAAGTCAGAGAAAGACAAATACAACTATTATATCACTTTTATGAGGTATTTAAAAATACCACAAACTAGTGAATAAAACAAAATAGAAGCAGACTAACAGATATAGGGAACAAACTAGTGGTTACCAGTGGGGAGAGGGAATGGGGGCAGGGAAATGTAGTAGTAGGGAATTTTAAAAAGGGGTTATTATGGGATTACATGAAATCATGACTGTGAAACTTTTGACAAGTGTACAGCACTCTAGAATTTAAATAACCTTTCATTCTTTAAAAAAAAAGAAAAATTGACTTACTTTAATTAAAAATTAGAAGATAAAATTAAAAAAGAAAAAAGAAAAGAAAAGTCATTGAATATGCTTAAAAATGTGACCCTCATGGAGACTGTGCTGTAAAAGTCCAACAGTGAAGTGATGGATACTAGGTCATATTATGCAGTTTTGTTAGGAAAATCTTACTCTCCCCCAAATCAACAGGTGAGTCACTTTTTCATCATCCTAAGAATTTAGTACACATTTTCAATTACAACCCAATTTGTCAAATCTAGAATAAAATAAACTTCATATTTTTCTTTCAGATTTCAAGATAAGGTTGCAAACAAACTTTGAATAATTCACTATGATATTTAGTAACTGCTGCGATAGATTAATGTTAATGGTCTTTCCTCAGGACTAAATTTTTGTTGAATAATGTGGACCTCTTGTACGTTTACAAAGACTTCCTCAAAACGATTTGGAAACAAACATGTAAAATGAGTGCATTGTACTAATACTTTTAAAGAAATTATTTAAGATTTTCCATGGTACACAAATCCACAGCAGAAATAGCCTATGTATGTCAACCTCAAAGGAAAAAGTCTAAGCCTGCTGTATCAGAAGCCTCTTTGGAAATCTAAGATAATTCCATTGATTAATTATACCAAAAAAGGGTTTGTACAAGGCAGGAACCTTCCTCTGGAATGGCGGTTGTTGAGTGTAATTACACTTGACTATGGGTCATATTTCCAGGTGATGCAGCATAGCTGCACAGAAGTCTTTATTCCTGAATTAGGGCTGTTCCACCTCTTCCTGTGACCTCTGCTCTATGAACCTTGCCTTGACCTCTTGACCTAACCCTGGGATTTTGGGGTCTGGCACATCAGTCTAAGTGCCTGCTGGAGTTAATTTTACTGCCACAGTCCTCACAGGTATATTTACCTAAATAAAAAGATAAACTGAGGTAAACAAAAAAAGGAGTTTCTTTGGGAGTAGCAGAGGATTTGCAGTGCTGGACAAGCAAATTGCAGTAAGCCACAGGCAAGTCTGTTGAGGGTTTGGAACAGGTTGTATTTATAGGCAGGTAACATAGAAGC